>CABPRJ010000484.1:444620-794934 GCA_902439185.1 Cinara cedri
CATAGATGCTTTTTTTTTTTTTTTTTTATTATTATTATTCTATTGCGATTATATTAATAATAAACGCTACGTGTCATTTCCAGCAGTTTCCACGGTGCGATTTAATAATATTATATTATATAACCTGCGAACGGGTGATCATTAAGGCCCAGATTTAAATGCGCTTTAAAATCCACAAAATAGCACTAAAAAAATGTCAAAAAAAAAAGCGTTTAAAAAAAAAAAACAAAAATGGTAGAGGAGTTTATATAAATGTCCCTGCTCAACGAATCTTACTTATTAAATCCGTTAGAGGGGGATTTTTACACCCTTATACTATTTTCGATTTCTTGGAGGATTTTTTCAGGGCGTTTTTCTCGTTTTTAAGTGCCACTTTTTTTTTAATTTTTTTTTTTTTATAGATTTTAAGTACATTTAAATCCAGACTCTAGTGATCATATTATTATAGTAGTTAAGGTATTTAAACGTACTGAGATTACGTCGAATATTTCCGTTCGGATGTGTATTCCGTAATTTTGTTAAAATATTTACGGATAGCAGTACTCGTAGACTTGGAACATTTGAAAGTATAAAATTCGGCGAGCGATTTATGACCTAGAGTCTACCAGACATTATTTCCGGAAGGCTGAAAAGGAAATTCGATGGGGAATTACAGGAAGAAATATATAGGATTGACCGCAATCACAAGCTTCAAAGGTTACTAGGTGACTCGGATACGTGTAATGCGCAGAAAAAATGAAAACACCGTCAAAGCGGTTATGAATTTAAAACTTAGAAACCTCGAGGGACGCCCAGTGAAATGCGGTTCAACAATATTTCGAGAGTTTATCGGTGTGTGATCGGAGAAAATATTTTTTTCATAGAACCGGGACAATTTGAGAGAAGTGGGTATTTTGGCGGTGATAACTCGTGCGGAATAATAAAAGCCAGGGGAGAAGAAGAAAAACAGTAAATTTACCGATGTATTGCTGTATTGAATCGTGTATAACTTGAACATTTGAAATCTATTAAAAAATCGATACGCACATATTAAACCATAGGATTATTAAATTCTTCACTGTCCAATATAATTATCGTCATAAATTAACATATAATCAATCTGAATGCAATCGTGTAGTTTAGTCGTTATAATTTGACTAATTAAAATATGTATTTTAAATGTAACGATTTATTTTTTTCAAATTCAAAATAATTATACTTGTTTAATCACGAAATTTTTATAAATATAATAATATAATAGTATAATAATTCTCGGAGAATCCAGTGGTTTGAACGTGTGACGAGGAGACCGTAATCAGCGTACCCTAATAATAGCGACGGGCAGTCGAGTGAAGACGCCTGTCCATCCAGAATCGTTTTAGGAATACGTATACAGATGAACGAAATCAAAAAACCCGGAGTAATTCGGACTAGCAACAGAGAACACACATAATGGCGAGGAGCGGAAAGCAAAGTCGATGGCTGGAGAAAACACAGTGATGATGCCGGCATTGGGTAGGACACGTCTTAATAGTATTGATTGCTTATTTTAAATGCGTATAAATATCAAAAAATAACGGACAGTGCTTCTATAAAAAAAAAAAAAAAAAAAAAGGATTTATTAATAAATAGTATTTCGCGAGCTCGCGTGCACTTAAACGAATTTGAATATTGTTGAGGTTTTTGACAAAGGAAACCAATTTAACCATAAATCGTTCTGTCGCATATCATACAATAATTATTCTACTCGTAATAGCTTTAGAAAAAAAAAAATCAAATCGAAATGTATTTTTTATTTGTATTTTATTTAGTTGCAGGACATTGTTAAATTTGTATTTGGCACAAAGCACAGAAGTGGTTTTTTTTTTTTTTTTAGTAATATGGACATGAATAATAATATAATATTGTATAAAAATAAGTGTACTTAAATATTGTATAATATTTCCTACACAAATTTTAAACTCGTAATAATAGTTATGATGTTTTATTATTTTTATAAAAACGCGTACTTACCATACTATCGGAAACAGTAAAATTTTTATTTTTATTTTTTTGTTTCCGATTCGATATTAATAACGCGTTTTTTTTCGTTTATATTGTAATGAGTTGTTATAAATCAACACCCGTAGTGGATACCACTAGGTATTTCCACTCTCTTCCCACTTAAAAAAAAAAAAAAAACTAGGTTCGGTTCACGATGAATTATTATTGCCAATACTAATGTGTGTGTGTACCTACGTCGTTGCAGCCGATATTCTAATGTAATTTTCTAAAGCGAAAATCGATATGGGTGTTTTATGCGTTTTATTGGTAGGTATATATATAATATACTTACTGGAGGAAAAGGTATTTGCGAAACAACAAAAAAAAAAAAAAAAAAAAAACAAGGATTGCCGATAGTGTAAATCGTACCTATTAAATTAACACTGCGCTACACATTATAATAATGTGTTATTTTATGCGTCTGCGTCCGAGTTTATAGTTTTAGAAAATATGAGTATGGTCACGACGACGTAGATATGTGACGCTACGCGAATGTTAACGAACCGAAAATTCATCGTTGATAATTCGGAATCGGTTTTTTTTTCTTCTTCTTTACCGTGTGTCACGTTTACGCGCGTCGTTTTAAAGAACACGTGATAGGTTACACGACGGGCTTAATAATATTTGAGTTGTGAAATCGCGATGGAAACGTAAAATAATATACCGGATATACTTCGCACCATGGGTGGGCCGCCGATCTCATTGATGTAGGTGGAAATTGGCGTAGTTGTACGGGCGATAGAAAAATAATAGGATCTTGTATATATCATGTATACTGAAATCGACGAAGGAACAATTTCAATCGACAAACGGTTCTGAGCGGAGCACGGTAATCTGCAGCGGGTATCTACAGTTGTATAACATGCATAGCATTGCCGCGCCTCGTATATTATGGCCAGGCCTGGGAATGTAATGCTTTATAAGCCCCCCAAAAAACGTCATTAAATGTTTTTTATGCCATACAAATTCTAAAAAATACATTAAAATTTGTGTTATTATTGTGTATATTTTCTTTAATAACTCAGATATAAATGATATTCGATAAAGAACTTAAACAAACATTTGAACAGTACATCTTGGACCAGGATTTTTTTTTAACCAGACCGTTATCGTCCGAAGACGGTATCGATAGTGTTGCACTAATAACTGATTATTAAACAGAAAATCTAGCGTTTCTAAAAACCACGTTGGCGTCTAAAAAAGTCGTAAACTCTGTTCGTAACGCGTACAAACATTTCAGGATTAAATTTATCGAAAGACTTCGCACGTGGGTGGGCTACTGTTGTAGGTGAGAAGTTGGGAAGGTAGTAGAGAGGAAATTTAATATATACCTGTAAACAACCATAAATTGTTAATAAAAAAAAAAAAAACGATTATGAGCGGAATTCTGTAGATAGTGTTACTTAGTCAATAATATACAAGTCATATTATGGAAAAAAATTACTTATGCATCACATATGTTTTTAATATTATGTCTATCTTCCCAGTTTTATCAGTTTTTACAATGTTTTTCCCATTTATTGGGAAAATCAAAAAACGACCTCTTTAAAATACAATCTCAGGAAAATTCCCTTTCAGAAAATGTGCTATCGTTGGAAATCGGAGCATGATTTCATTTCACCGATAAATTTTTCGTTACATTCAGAATCTAAAATAATTACTCGTATAGCCGTTGTATTTTCAAGCTAATGGCGGTGAGAGGGTATAACTCCGATTTTTTGGTAAGCCAAAAGGCGTTGCCTGAGGAAAAAAAAGAAAAGAAAAACACATACCATTTACATAATATTTAGCTTCTTCACTACACGAGTGCAAAAACATAACATTTCTTCCACCATTATTTTTCTTCTCGGCGTACGAAACGTATTATTATACAGGTACCCGACTTATAAACTCTATAACATAATATTATATATATAGCTATTAAAAAAGTAATCCGATCGCGTTTTACGGTATGTCGTTTATTAACATCCGCGTTAGCAGTGAAAACGTTTTAATTACGATTTTCAATTATATAAAACTTAACGATTTTTCGTTGCGTACAGCTTTTAAAACGGTAGGTATACGTTATAAGTACAGGTATACGGGTACGTTAGACCGGCGATCGCGCACGCGCAGAGCGTTGAAAGTCAATATCCTAACTGACCGCGGGATGCGAGCGAGCGAAATTATCGCATTACATCGACGGTACAGTTTTAAACGCACTGTTCAGACGTTTGTTTTAATATAATAAAGGGATATACGCACAGTTCAAAACGAATATGCGTTTGCGGCGGTAGAGGGGAGGTTTAGAGGGGAGGTTTAGAGTGATTTCTTTTTTCACGAACGCGATAAATTAAATTAAAAAAAAAAAAAATAAATACATATATGCGTTCGGCGTGCGTGTGAATTTGACATTTAAAATTTAAAAAAAGACGCACATACGTCGCACAGTTATTGCCGCCACAGTTTTTTGTGAGCAATTGGGAAGGTAGCATATAGAGGGAAAATCAATTTGTATCTGTAAGCAACGATAAACCATTGCTTACCAAATGCGATTCTGAACGGAGTTTAGTTGATGCTTACTTATTACAGCATTGTTGTCACCAATATTTACGTCATATTATGGTAAAATAATTAAATATGCATTGCATATTTTCTTTAATAATATTCGTTCGGGTAGTTTGCTTTCTGGTAGAAAAAGTGTTCACGTCTTTGTAAAACCTATACATTCTTCGCCGCACTCAGAATCAAAAACAAATTATATTTTACGAAAACTAAATAGGGAAAACAATTTGTTTGATATAATTTCACATAATTTCAGAAAATAACCAAATAATTTAAATTTAATTTGTGTCTATTCGAAATAGGTTTTGAAACTATTATAATAATCCTTTCATTGAATCGCACCGAAGTATATCTCCTGTCGCCAAGATCGCTTGAACCTGTGTATTTGATTTCCAACGGCTAAATTTTCAAAGAAAGATAAAGAAAATGTATACATATTTTATTTTTTACTAATTCAATTATATAGAAAATTTGTGCGCGCACAAAAAGCAAGTGAACAAAACCTACGTCCAATTTTTTTCTTTTGTGGACCTCGCAGCTTTTGTACAATTATCACATTAATTCTGGAGCGAAGCGAAGAATTTATCTACCGGTTTTACTATGATGTATGTTTGTTTTGTTTTTCTTTTATGTAACTTATGTGTTTTTAAGCCATTTATTTTACCAGTATTCTTGTTCCAATCAAAAAATTGTACAGGGAATTTTTTTGTAGCATTTTTGATTTAGTCGGTGCATTGAGGAGGTTATTTTTATATTGTCCTTGTAGTTTTCTTAATAAACTGAAGAGAAAAAACCGGGAAATTTTTTGTAAAATGTTTGTTCATTTCTGGGATACCTTGTCAATAAGGCAAAAAGTACGACGAATAATACCTACTCTGCTCATAATCGTTTATCATTAGCAATGGTTTATCGTTGCGTGCGGTAGTACAGATATAATTAATAGTTACTCTATATATCTTCCTTTCAATTTCCTTCCGGTAATGATAGCGGCACGTTCATCCCTAATATCAGCTCTTTTTTTTTTTTATAAATATACACGAAATATACATAACTAATATTATTAATAACTGCAGGAATAAATGTTACCAGTGGAGTAAACAACAGCGTTATAAAAATTATAATTTAAGGGCCCGTTTGAATATTTAATTTCGTTATTTTTTCCCGTGTATTTACATAATACTTGCAATGTCTATAAATATTTTCGCAGAAACTTGTGAAATTGCTAACAAAAATTACGTCTATGTCTTATAATAATTGAAGCTGCCGAAAATGTCAAGTTTACGACATATTTTTGCGTTTTATTTATTTTTTCACTCGAATATATTAATAATAAAATATTGCCGTTCTACGCGGGAAACTAATGATTTACATTATCATAAAATAATGTATAAAATGAAAAAATAACTTTTAGCCGAATTTTCTCCGAAAATAGAGACCATATGGTTCCGGGAGGTAAATGTATTTTTTTTTTTCGCTTTGAACATCCCTATACAGACTCGTCCAATTTCACTAGAAGGATGAAATTGTGTATATACACGGCGCGTTAGTTTCAAGGTTGTATGCTTTTTTCAAGTTTCTACATTCAAATACCATTTTTGTGTTCAAATCGCATCTTTTTGTTTGTTTTAACGGGTGTCTAATAGTATAATTTATCGATCTTCTGTGTTGTACATATAAGTCGTTAATCGGTTTTTTATAGAAAATATATTCAATAATAAAAAATATACGGAAGAAAATTCGTCTCTATAACAGTGACGGAGCACTTCTGATTATCGATCGTTTTTCTTTTGGACGTAATGTTTCAGAATCGACCAAAAACATTTTACCTATGCTTAGGTGATTCGGTGAAAACTTAAAACAAACGGGATTACTACGTATATTATAATAGTTATACGCTTTTTATTAACCGGCTAAATTATTATTAAATTTAGATTCTTAGCGAAGCGAGGAATGTATCGGTTCCGCAATGATGCTTATTATTATTTTTTTTTTTGGAACACTGTGTACTAGAATTCTACCAGAAATATTGCTTTGATTTTCAAGTATAGCGTCTTTTTTTTGTAAGAAAAATTTTCCTGGGGTGGTATTATAGGGAAGTCATTTTTTGATTTTTGATGCAGTTTTCAAAATAATTGGAAAAAAAAAACTTAGAAAAACGGGACATGTACGAAAGTAATGTTTTTATTACTTTCAATTCGGATCAAAACCTTATATTTTCCATTTATAAATGTGATAAAATTTTCAAAACTTTTGAGCCATTTTTAAACTATTTACAAATATTTTGATTTAGCGAGTTTTTTACTAGTTTTTTTTAGGTACTCTGGACATATAATTGTTAAGCCAAACAGAAATGGATGACAATTTAACAGGAAGTTCATTATAAGTTGTACTTAGTGGTTAACGAAAAAAAAAGTTCGGTTCAATGTAGTAATTTTGTTTTTAATGCGAATTTTAATATTAAATTTTACAAATATTCATTAAATTCTTCTCTACAACCTGCTTACAACAGTGGCCCACCCACCGAGCGAAGTATGTCCATCTTTTATTTTCATACATATGTATATATAAAGTAACCTGAGCCGACGTTTTCGATCGCGCGCGTTTGTGGCCTTTCAACGACAAAATATTATTATGTTAACAAACATTGTGTAAAAAACACATCATTATAATAATAATACATTCGTGCGCCGTTTTGGAACCTGTATGATGTTGTAGTATAAGGGAAAATATAATACCATAATATAATAAAATATAAAATATAATAAAACCATAATAATAATAATAATAATAAGTACGACACGACGCGGTGTTCGTCTCTGCAGCGTTTATTGTTGCAGAATATTACAGGCACCGGAATATATTTCGCGCAATATTTATATATTATAATAAAATACACCTACAAAGTTTAATAGCGCGGGGATAATAATATAATATACGTTGTAATTTATTTCGTAACAAATCGCATTATATACCTATTTCGCACGGACGTGTAGGTACTAGAAACCTATATGATAACGAACTCCAAAACTTGCTAATATGTCCGACACGAGTGCCGATGTGAAACATCGGTTTTAATTTTCTCGAGTAGTAAAATATATAATATTCATTAAAAAAGAAACTACTAAAAAAAAAAAAAAAAACATCACGAAATACGTGAAATTTGTTTTCTCGTCTACTCCGGGTTTTACACCTCTACAATATAAGGACCGGGACGCGTATTAACGTTCCCTTGTATCGAAACGAGCCCCTGACTAGATTTCACGTTTACACTTACAGGACATAAACCGGAGTCGTAGTGTTAGATTTGAGTCGGCAGTGAAAAACGCTTAACGAAATCGTATACGTTTATTACAGTTATTATTGAAATCATATTATCGATGCTATAAATATTTGTGACAAATAATTAAAGAGCCAATTCAGTGAAGTCTATTCGCGTTTGTGGCTTGTATCAAGTACGAGTACGTTGAAACGCTTCCCGGTCGTCTCACGTACAGTCTGCCGTCCCTCTCTATCCAACACTTTTTATTTCCAGTTATAACACCTAGAACCCACCGAGTAATTTAACGTCCTTTTTTTGTTCTGTCTTCGTTAAGTGGTTTCTCCTCGTTCTCAATTTTCCACAAGGATTCCGCTCCATCGCCGCTTTATTGACTCTTCAAACTGCAGTATTCCTTTTCTTATTACGTCTACTGGTATAATATGCTCGTATTTTTGAATAAGCCTGTCCGTGTTCTTTCTTTGTCCCTGCTCCTCACTGTCTTCATTCTTGGTCCGAACATTTCTCTAGTTCAAGAACATTTTCTCGCCTAATTTTCCTGTATCGGCGGACCGCGTTTCTTTCTCGGTAGTAAAACGATGATTTGTAAAAAAAAAGACACGTATTTTAGTACTTCTTTATTTTTGGAACCGATTTATACAGCTCAACTCTGTTATATCGTAATTATAATAAATCTTAAACTGCAATTATTTTTATAAATCCGTATTCGAGAACATTGATAGTTGATAATAATTTTTGCACGTATAGGTACCGATATTTTAACATAATTATAATTCTGTAGAAGTATAAGCGCACTTATACACTGTTAAGATGAAAATTACCGGAAAATGTGCGCCGTTAAAATATAACCGAACTAAACAATTTAATATTTTCACTCAGTTAAACGGGTGACTAAATAGAATAGATTTTTTTCCCTAACGCAGTTTGAAACAACATGACGTACTGTGTTATTTTTTTATGTTAGCAGACATATGGTTTTTCAAACATAATCAACTAAAAAAAATCGATATTTTCGAAATTCACGAACAATTTCACATTGTTTATATTTATAATTAAACGGGTTGAGCCCCTGTAACAATTTTCGTATAGTAAAATCAGATTTTTCTGACTGGAATAAAATCAAACGTATGTATATAAGAGCACAATCAGTAATTATAAAACGATCGGTTGACAACGTGAAAATCAAATAAATCAACTTGGACAGGTCGGACATCGTTATAGCTATAATTTCACGGTTCTGTATTAATTGCTGTATAATTCGTTTTTTTTTTTTTTAATAGTGTTTAGAAAAAAATAAATCATAGAAGACAGTGTTGACAAATTTACGGTGTCAAATTATTGCGACTTATTATACACCAATAAGTACGTAGATAATACGTCTACGTGATGTAATGTAATAATTATTATCGATTCGTAACACCGAATGAAAAATTACGTGAATCGTAAAAAATAAAAAAATAAAATTAACAATAATAATTCAATTTAATAGTGTAGACTATAATAATATAGTTTAATGTGTGCTTGGTGCATCGTTTTTCTTTTATAACGAGAACGTAGTTTATCGTTAAAGTATATTACGATTAAACATTATTCGTCGACGGAATACCATTATTTTTTTTTTTCAAATATTCTTTTGACGCGGTTAAATTTATTTAAACGTTATAATATTCGTAAATAATTTAATAATTAAATACCGCGCGGCTGTGTTCCTGTCTGGCAGAAATTGACCGTATATATCTCAAGGTTGAAATATTTTTCTTAATATTCTCAAATGACATCGACCATCTACCTACTCGTATAAATTTAATGAAGAAGTCCTTAAATAACACGGTAACAAGCGAAACTAATTCCGGTCGGTTCGATTAAATGGTTGACGAAAAAAGTATACTCGAATAAAATTTGTATATACGTATCTAAGAACAATTATTCTGCCGTGTTTAATTTTTCTCGTTTATTTCTCACGCGAATTTGCTCGGGTCTGTACTCCTAATATAATGGAGTAATACGCCCTATATTAAACTCGTACAATTTATGTAATTAATATTAAACAAGTTGGGAAAGCGACCAGTTGAACATATTCTATTGATCTATGTTTCGTATGAAGTAACGCCGGCAGAAGTTTAAAGTTTTCCATGTTAAGTAAGCATCTAAAGGAATATACTATCTACAGTATTAAATATTGGTATCATGTATGGAATATTGTATGTTAACATTCAACATTCTACGTAATTACATGCGTATAATTAAGTTAATAGTGGCACTACTGAGAGAAAAAAAATAATATCATTGTTAACATAATAGATAATTCCATCCGCTCGGAGTTTAAAATATTATTTATAGGCGTAATTTGAGTTAAAAATTTCAGAAGGGGGCACAATTTCTAAAATAAAACCTAGTGAACCTACAGTCATATTATACTGTCTGTTAATAATTATTAATTCAGGGAAGAACAGCTGATTTTTTTTGGTGGAGTGGTTGTGATCCAAACCCCTCTCTTTTCGTAAATATGATTATACAATGTACTTCTCTATTGTTATAAATAAAGATCATTATAAATAGCAATTTTATAAATTTAACAATATACTATTGTTAATATTATACAATTCTCTGAATGTAGAGATTTTTTAAGATTTTTACATAAACATCAACTTTGTTTAATTAAACGGAAACTGTACAAATTCAAACAAAACTTATTATAAATTCATCAGATTTTAAATTTCAAAATTGTCTAATCATTTATTGAACCAAACTGAAATTTTCATCAAATCGATAATATTTTTTAATCTAGAATTTATTAACAATTTTGAAATTTTGAAATCGATAACCTGGTATGTTGCCCTTATGTTATAAAGAAATTGTTGATTCGATCGTTATTTTTCTCTTTTTACCTAGATTTTTCTTTCTGTGCGTCTTTTGAAGTTCTGCGAGAAAATGGGAGTTAAACGATAAAAATTGTTAACATAAAAAGTATCGGAAATTTCAAAAAAATATTTCAAATAAAGTATCATTGGGCGAAAAATCTTCATCTTTTAAAATATAATATATTTTCACTATAAACTATAGTTAAAAAGTTTTTTTCGAGAAAGCGACAAAAAAAAAAAAAACACAAATCATATAATAAAACCAATAGCTTCTTCACTACACTCAGAATTTAAAATTACCAGAAGAAAGTTTTTTTAGAAAAAAAAAAATTAATATATGAAATTCCCGATTAAATATTTCTACATAATTAAGATTAAACTTATTGTATTCGAATAATACTGTAATCATTATACGATTTATCAAATATAATATTTTTGGTCCCTCAAAACGGTTAGAAACGGTTTTTCAAATTTTCTCTGAATCATAAAAATTTGCTTAACCTTTTAATGACTATCTTATCCCCTTTAAGACTTTTCCACTATAATTTCCATCTATACCGTCTGATACCCATTATGAGGTAGTTTTTTACGGACGAACGTGACGTTTTTGACCAATAAACTAGAATAAACCCATTACCTCTCGTCTATTTTTAATTTAAAAAACGTATTTGAGTTCTTTGATTGTTTTTTGATTCTGAGTGGATCGAAGAAGCTTACATAGATGTTTTTTTTTTTATTTTTTATCTGTGCGCAACTTTTTTACCGGAAGACTTTTTCGGATTTCTACGTGTAGTACCATTTCTAAAAAGAAAGCGACGTGAGGAAGTACTATCCTTATAGTACCTCCCCATTACACACGTCGATTTTCCCAATGATTTTCTCATCAAATTTGAAAAACCGAAAATAAAAACGGGAAAATGTATGAAATATATTACTAAAATATTACGATTTTGTTTTCTGTGCACAACTTTTCTACCAGCACTTATGCTCCAACTTTTAATGATACCAATATTTTCAAAAAGAAATTTCACTAGCGAGATACTTTAGAGAAGTCATTTTTCGATTTTTTTTTTCAAGAGTTTTCGCATCAAATTTGAAAAACTAGGATAAAACCGGGAAAAACGTAGGAAAATTGGGAAATTCGGTACAAAATAAACGAATATTATTAAAGGAAATATATAATACATAGCTAAACCAAACACATATTTTTAATTAAACAATCGTGAATTCTAATTATCGGTATTCGTAAAAGACCACTTTTTGTGTATGTTTTTTATCGAAGCATTTATTCTGATTTTTTTTTTTAAGTAAAATTCAAGTACACGATGAGATTACCATTATGTTTTAAAACAAACCTGTATTTAAAAGTATCATAAAAAAAAGAATGAAAATGTTTTTCTTACAAAATACAGAAAACAAATACACGTATGAACTAAAATCATTGTTCAAAACAAAAAATGAACCACTGGAAGTATGTTTATTTTACTCCAGCTTATTGGCCTAAATGCATAAAGAAAAGAAACGTTCTCAACCGGCAACCGGCCTTAAAAATTCTATTTATATACATGTATATCTGCATCATCTGCATCTCAGAGAAATATTTTTTTAAATATTTAAGGACTTACGTGTGAATTTTATAGTATTCTGTGCTCAAATAACTTCAAATCATAATTTACACGTGCCCGTGGATAGAAGCGTAACGGTAAGCAGGTTTATCTGTATGATATAGTCACAGATATTCTTTAGATCTTTTTTTGGAAAAAAACAGATACTAGGTTATACAGGTACTCAATGTTACGCGGCTAATCACCAGACTGTTAGATTGACACAATGAACCTAACCGAGCAATAATTATAATATATATATATTTGCGTTAAATTAATAGAAAATAAATAAATAAAAAAGCGCGCAGTGATGGACATTTTAGATTTCAATTAATTCTCGCGCAGTGTTTGATGTCTGAAAAGTGCTTAAACTTTAAAGGATATTATTATACACTTGCTGCAGGTGTATACAATACTGAGATATTATGTCGATATTTATTGCGTTTCGCCTCTGTTAATAGTTTATCGAAATACAAATATGTACGCGTACAAATAACAAAATTAACATTATACAAATTATTTTAAGTAAGCAGGTATAGCTAAATACACATCATCAATTTTCGTGTACATAATTTATAATATCAGCGATTAAATAAATCGCGTTTTTAATATTTATGTGCAAATAAAAACCACAAATTTCTCAATGAAAACGAGAATTATTTATAAAAAATTATTTAGGTGCGTATATTATATTTTATTAATTATTATTATCACACTGCAACAGGTTAGGTTAACGGTGATAAATAATACTGTACACAAGTTAACATTTATTTTGTCAACTATCATGCTTACGTATTTATTTTACAAACCGGATAAATATTAACCGTTTTAATTTAGATATTTATTATTTAAGTAAATATTATTTGTACAATTATCATTGTATGCATGCAATATGATTCGCATGGTGTGCAAATATCAAATATCTGTATGAAACCATTATAACATATATGGTTTAAAGATTATATTTTGCACGGTTTATACCTTTTTGAAAATGGTTTAACCTATATTCAAAATATATGTCAAATTTCAAAGGAAAGAGCAAAGCATATTATATTTATATGTAATACCTAGGTGTGTAGCTAAGTTCTTTTTTTTTTCTTATACCTTTATAATATTTGCTAGAAATGAAGATTATCTAGATGAGAAAAAAAAGCACATTTGCCAGAGGTCATATACTCGTATATATATATATATATATATGTATATTTCAAACCTAAAACGTGGTACTAATATAATATATATATAAATGTATGAGAGAGAAGATATCAAAAAGAATTAATGTACTTTTTTTTTTTTTAACATGCTTGTGTGTATGTACGCGTGTGATCTTTGATGTCATTTGTATTTTATTAATGGTACAGTAATTATTATTGTTATCATACACTGGGGAATAGTCCGGTTTGAAGAAAAATAAAATATATATATTTAGGTACAACATAACTACACTAACGAAGTTTGGTTGTAGTTCAAAATTAATTATTAATAACTTCTTTATAACATTTTATATACTATATATGCTTTATAATAATCTGGTAAATACTAACATAACATAACCATGTAAATATTCTTTTTACAGTTAAAAAATAATTTTAAGCGGATCACGTGGTTAGCATCATAATAGGTATATTAGTCATGTTTTTGCCTCAATAAGAGGGGAAAACATAACCCATAAATCAACAAAATTAAAACTAATATGATATATTATCGTCATTTGTTGTCAGTTTTTTTTTTTAATTTAGAGAAAATTGAATAGATATTTAAAGACGTAAATAGATAGTTTACAGATAAAGTATCACCGGTCGAATAATCCGAATATTTTTGTGTGCACGATGATGCGAATAATTTGGAGTGTTTTTACCGAACACATCTTGTATGTAGAAAAACAAATATATACTTACGATTACATTCAAATAGTCGTATAATCCATCAACATTAATTTCATTAGTCACGACATATTACGTCTATGACAGTGGTTTTCAACTTGTGTGCCTCGGCTCCCAGGGGCGTTGCGGTTTAGTGTCAAGGGAACCGCGTCTATAGCAAATACAGCAGAGTAATACAGTAAATGTATTTACATTGTTATCATTGTTCACAAGGAAGCCGCTAATTTGGATTTCAAATTCAGAAGAGCACGCGATCTAAAAGGGTTATAAACCACTGGGCTATGAGATCGATATATTATCGTTTTTGATCGTATTGATAACCGTATAGCATTCGATAAATATAACATTTTCTTCGTACGTCTATTATTTTAAAAATCTATAATTGAATATCATCGTATACGCAAACACGTTATTACTTTTGAATGTAGTAAAAAAAAAATAAAAAAAAAAAATATTTATTAATATTTATACTATATGTTCTGCATTATAGTTTGTATATAGCGTGCGATATAATAAGAGAATATTGTAATATATATATATATACTCGACTGCGAACGATAAATATTTTTGAATGCGTATGATGCATTTAGATTTTCTTTTTTCTTTTTTAAATTCCTCAATGTAGTGTTTATCGCCCATAAAAAATAAACTTTAGAGGGTTTTTTTTTTTTTTTTTTTTCTGTAATATACCGGCCGTCGTCGTGTATATAATCGTATAGTACACATATTATGTATACACAGTATAAGTAATAATATAATGCACACAATTTCTCTGAAACGTAGAAATTGTATTAATATTATAGATTTGTTTTCCTTTATAATCGATTGTATAATTGAAAATATCAATACGTAACATTAGGTGGATAATGTTCGAGAATGTGATAAAAAGAAAAATATAAGTTGAATATAATAATGTCAGGGTTTAGCTGTACGCCTGTATGTGTAAAAATAGATGTTAGTATATCTGAGATTAAAATTGTCTCAAAAAATTACTGAACCGATTTTTACGTGGATTTTTTTTTTTTTTTTTGCGTTGTCCAGTGCAAGTTTTTAGCTAAAATATATTCGATCCGACCAATACAAAAAAAAAAATAAATTGGAGGCCTAAATGTTTTATTTTATATTTAATTTAGTTGCGTAGCAATAGCAAATGATTGCAGGGCCAGATAGTCGTAATACGAGTACACAAAACGTTTGAAGTTATTTAAACCAACCGGTAAAAAAAAACAAACAAACATTTATAATTAAACGTTCAATTTTAATTAAAATTTCCAATTAAAAAAACCATCAAATTCTGTTTGCGATCATTTATCGTTATGAGTTCCTGCATTTAAAGTATATTTCTTGTTCAACTTTCTATCTATACCTCCAACATTATAGTATCTATAACCATCTATCCTTATACACCTGTCTATAGTAAGGATATTAACACTTTTTATTACCGCCAAAAATAATTTCTCATTTTTTTTTTTTTTAATTCACATCAATATTTTTCTCAATATATTTTTCAAATATACAATACATATATGGCGATTATGGCACAAATAATAAATTATTAAATATAATATTATATATGTATATTTATTATAATCGTATGTGTGCAAAATATTTTCCAATAGGGAATTTTGTTAAGTTGGTATATTTAGTAGGATTTAAATCGTAAAAATCAAAAGTGAGTTCAAAAAAAAAAAGAGCTGATAATGAGGATGGAAGCGGCCATTGTTGTTAGTGAGAAGTTGGGAAGGTAGAATACATAAGGCTATTTCATTTAAACCTGTAAGCAACAATAAACCATTGCTTGACGAAAGAAGATTCCGAGCGCAATTCGATAATACATAGTTTGAAATACCGTATTTTTCTTTTAAGATTTTCGTTTAAGTTTGATTTCAAAACATTTATTAAAAAAAAAAACAAAAAGTTGTCTGATAATTTTGGAAATTTTACTACGTCTAGGTAAGTTAAATATAAGTATTATTCAAGTCTTTACGTGTATTTATAACTGAATCACAGCAAAATACTCCCAAAATTTAAAATTCCTCAAAAGTTTTGGGGTGATACCGTAAGAAAGTAAATCAAAAAGGCATAAAAAAAAGATGTTTTGTGATTTTTCAATTAAATAATTTTTTTTCTGACAGAACACATCGTCCGTGTTTTTATAAAATAACGAAATCGTGAAATTGTATTTTTGTCTACGTTTTCCACTTATGTGCTTTTATTTAAAAAAATGGCGTCGAAAATCAAAGAATGACCTCTTTAAACATTTTTTTTTTTTGACGTTATTTTGATATTATATGTATTCTGTATTCGTGTGATACATACACACGTAACGTATGAGTGGGATTAATTACGTCACAGCTTCCTGAGTCGAAAGACGAAACCGAGCTACTATATAAAATATAATAAATATACATAATATGACGTCGTAGTATAATATCGATCACATTCGGCGTGTTCGTGACGGGATGACTATTATCTGTCAACCCGACAGCAACAGCAGCAGGATTTGTTCCTAAAAATACGTTTAGTGCGCGAACTTTTCCGCGTAGAGTGCCGAGTGACACAATAATATACGAGAGAATATTATTATCGTTTCCTCCGTCGCAGTTCCGCGGTAATACTTTCGATCTGTTGACTGGAACCGCGATCCCGAATCGTTCGAAAAACCTAATATTTTATCAGTTTTCGTACGATGCACACATTCAATCATATGATTAAACGGTATTAATATTAGTTACTGTTACGGCAATATTGATCCGGGTTAAATTTGATGAGGCAACGATATAATTTTTCGGGCGGAAGTCCATCGTTAACTCAACCGGCCCTCGATTTGATAGAATTTTCTTTTTATCCGTTTTCGATGTCGTCCAATTCCTTCCACTTTGCGCTCAAAAATTCTGCAGATTCGTTTCAAGCGCACAAAAGTATATTTTCGAATATTACGACGTTCTCAAAGTGCGGTAAACGATAAAACCACCGGCAATTAACGATTTGATCAAAATATAGGTTTTTCTTTTTGTATCGCGGTTATTGCACAGAACCGCGGACCAAAACGATATAAACCATATGGCAAGGGCGTCATTTGCCGGGGTAGGGCGTCATAGTGATCGGCCCAGTCAATATAAAATTGTACGCCCATGCCAAATAAAAGCAACTCGCTTCGCTCGCCAAGGCCCCTCTCAACCATAATTCAATATCCGTTAATTATCTTAAATCGAACTCTGTACTCGTCTTATCGCAGATTATCTACCGATAAATCGTTTTCGTGTCATAATCATTTGTATGTTGTTACTCCTACAACCCTCCCCTAAATGACACCCCTGTGGACTAAACACGGAGAGGTGAGCTGATATTGGAGACGTGGTAATTGTTTACCGTTTCTTCCGGGACCGAGGCATATGCGCAGTCATTGGAAAAACACGTATTTTCGCCGATACGTCTGATTCATCGTTTATAATGTCTTCTTATTATATACCTCTAAATACGAATCCAGCCGGGACCGGCTGCGATTTAAAACGTCCGAGCCCTGGCGCCGGACGTGACGTCTGCGCGCAACAACCGCGGTCTCGGGTGACGCGGCGTAAAATGCTCGCGGATAAGGTCGCGCGGGCCTCGAATTAAACGACCGTCGGGCCGCTTTAACCAAAACCGTCGGTGCGATACGGCAGTTAACAGTCTAGATTATTATTAATTTAATAAATTACAATACCGCGGTAATAATAATGATAATAAAAAACAGTAAGCGCCGCGTGCTCCGCTCGGATCGACTCGGGCAAAAATAGAAACACGACGACGACGACGACGACGTGCAAAACCGTTTACCAGACAAATTAACGTCTCTCTCTCTCTCTCACTCTCACTCTCTCTCTCTCTCTCTCTGTCGCTGCTAAAATATCAGTGCGCCCGGCTAAACGCTCTTGGCTCTGTTATTATTATTATTATTGTTTTTATTAATATATACGGACGGTTGTGTTAATAATATAATACGGTACGTGTATCACTGTTCGCGACACACAATGTACGAATAAAAATAATAACCAAACGATAACATTATAACAAACTAATGCGAATGCCGCCTACCGTGCACACACGCTGTACAAATCTCGACGAAAACTCTCGAAAACGAAATCCTCTCGAACAGAGAGAGGGTTCGTTTTTGCGTTTTATTTTCAGGGGGGCAGGGGTTGTTTTTACATGACCTCGAAAGTAATAAAAATATAGGCGCGAAAAAATCGTACCGTGACACCGATGACTGGCGTAAAAAAAATTTAATTTCTCGTTCGTTCAGAATCTACGAAAAAAGAGCCGATACTATTGATCGGTGTGCCACTGCTGTAGATGGGAAGTTGGGAAGTTAGGAATATATTAAGTTATTGAATTTAAATCTGTACATTGTTATAAAATAGCGCAAACGAAATACGAAGTTCGGTTGAATATGTTTTGAAATGAAGTGTTGTTTGTATAATTTACGTCAAAATTTGAACTTAAAGTGCTTAAAAAAAACTTTTCTAAACTTTTTTTTTATGACAAACTTCGAGTAAAATTTTCAAGACTAAAACAATTTTGTCCATATAAAACAAAACAAAAAAAACTCGAGAACTTGAAATGCCTTCAAATAACTAAAAAAAATGAACACACATTTTTTTTACTACATTTAAAAATAATCATAATTATAGTATTATGTGTAGTCTCTAAAATGTCTAATATTATTTTTAACCGAATAGGTAACAAAAAACAAAATCGAAAATAATGAAATTATAAAATTCGTAAATTTGACCGTTTCAACCAATTATTATGAAAATGACTGGAAAAATCAAAAAACAACGGCTTCAACGCACCAACTAGACTCGAAATGCAACTAAAAAAAAAGATCTCTTGTCTTTTGTTTTGAGCTTGATAAGCACACACATTATAGTAAAAAGTAATACCGATACATTTTCCGCTCCGCTCAAAATCTTAAAAAAACCACGCCCGACTTGTAAACTTTTTCAAGACCGTGTATTTTTAACGATCTCATAACAACTGCGTATAAATATCACAATATATTATACATCATCACACAAATTATATTTCCTACGGGCTTTTCGTATGTCGAACAAAAAAAAAAAAAACAAAACAAAACAAAACAAATACTCTTGCCAATATTAGTGGGCCGTGGGCACTGAGTATACATTACTGATACCAATATAGAAAAAAAAAAAAAATGTAAAAAATACCTTCTCGACGTTTGACGATTCATCAACAGCAGTAAGTTCTATATAATTTGTACGTACATTATTTCAATCCACGGATTATATAAATATTTATTTCCGCTCGATCAATGTCCCAAAATAATAATACTGGATGAACCGGAGTTTGCGTGAAATTACACAGGTTAAAAAAAAAGAAAAAAAAAACATTTAAATCAAATAATATACACAGTAATCACATTTTACTAGTTGGTTTTACAAATTACCCGTAGAAAAGATATTTTGATACAACTGTTGTATTCAACAGTGGCGTTGTCAGCGGACGCAACATACGCACATTCCTCGAGAAGTAAACATTTAATTACGACATGTAAAAACCTTATTTTTATCTGGATATGGTATTTTAAAACCTGTTCCACGATGTAACAATATTTGTATGACTATCAAAACAAAAACGATTTTAAAGTAAGGAACCGCATATTAATAGTCTTTCCTATCCATACATATCGGACTCAGAAAAAAATGTCTTGCTACGCCAATGGTACCAGCTACTGTTAAACATTGAAAACATACCCAACTAAAGATATAATAGCAAAAATAGTTATCACTATGAAGACGGAAAATACAAAACGATTTCAAATGTATAATTTTTATACAGACAGATCTAATAAGCAACTAATTTTGTCGAGAAAAAAAAAAGATAATTTTTTTCATTGCCTATCCAAAAACTAAATACTTGCTTATAACGTAAAGGAAAGATTAGTTATGTACACACGCGTCGAATAACAAGAGGTTGAGTTAATAGGAAAAAAAAAAAAAAAAAAAAAAAAAAAAACGATGCATAAATTATACGTTACATAGGTAATATTATACAATCGATTTCTCTGGGCGATTCAATTATTTATTTCAGATATCGGATCAGACGACTCATTTCCCGTTTACCCGGATAAAAAATAAAAATTAATATAACTAACTGGATAATCTGTCCGTGTAAAACGCAACGGTGAATATATTCCGATGTAATTTAATTAATGGGAACTACGTCCAATACGTTTTACACGGTAATATTTCTCACTGGATTCTATTAAATTTATTAGAAAAACTGTTTATATTTATAATTTATTTGCATTTCGTTATATTAATTCTGTTCGGATGTTTGTTGTTCGTGGTTCTAACGATCCTTTATAAATTGGCGAACAAATATCGTGTTTGATTTCCCTTAACATCTAAAGAACTTTTATTCGTTGATAAATTGTATCAATTTAATTTTCGTAATTAAAAAAAAAAAAAAAAAAACTAAAAAGGTTTTTATTTATTTACCGATTTGACGGCAGTGTTGGTAGGATGTTTATTATTTTACGTTTGTGTTACCTATACACGTATAAATATATACATGACTACGATACGCAAATATATTATAATCAAATTGTCTGTAATTCTGTCGATAAATTAATTTCAGCGTATAATTTTCATAAAGTTATGATCATAAACGACGTTCAAACTGCAGTGTAATACCCACTCATTGCCTACCTTAAAACGTCCAACGCAAACACAGCTGAAAGTTTGTATTACTTTATAACGTAAAGTAATATTGACGGAACACGTTCTAACCCGAGGAAAAACTGCATACAAAACCGGCGCATATACCTACTTAAGACAAAATTTATAATTAAAATGATCCGACTATGCTACGTCGTCGGGACACAGGTTATTATTTGTCTTTCGGCGGTATTAATACTTTAATAGCCGCAGTTTAAACACCAGCAATAATATATTTTAATACGCCTACCCCGGAATATTGTTGATCCTTATGCATACATAGTGTTAACGACTGAAATTTCATTATTTAAAACGTAAATAGGCAATGACAACAAGGCTCTGGTCGAGTTTCTAGCCGCTAAAATATAGATCGTTAAAACGCCGGTGAAATATTCGTATAGAATCTAGTTTAAACATACTGCCTATTCATATAGTCTGCGCATTGTCGTATTATAAATGCTAGTACCGATGGCCGGCGGGCACGCCACTGTTTCAGGAGAAATTTCGGAAATGATTTTTGTATAGACGCGTAAAATTTAATTTAAATCTGTACGCAACGATAAACATCATTGCGAACGACGAAAAAACGGTTCTAAGCAGAGTATTATTATTTCCTATTTCGACAAGATAACAAAGTTATAAAAAAAAAAAAAAAAAAAACTATGCAATCAATTACCATTTTTTCTAATATTTTCGAGAAATCTAATAAAAAAATCAAAAACTAATAACCTGCTCAATGCACTGGCTACTATAGATCAATTAATGTGCTAAACAAATTTTCCTCTAACTGTATTGAAAAACCGTGTACAGGCAAAGAAAAAAAAAATTAAAAAAAAACACATAATAAAACCAATACGTCAAGCTTTACTTAGCATCAAATATAAGAAAATAAATTGTTTTACCGTAAAACCCTTAGACTTATATACTTAATCGTATTATTTCAAGGGAAAAGAAAATGTAATAATAATGTAAAACAATTTTACACGCGATTTTTATGCATAATATTTATATAAAAAAAAAAAAAAGCCGAGCGTGATGCAAAAGTATAATAATATTTCTTTCTTTATTCCCGGCGTCACGAATCTTCAAGAGCTCAGTACTGCCATCACCGACACTGCCTACCACTCCTCGTGATTGTGTGCAATACACTCATCTCTTGCCAACCGACTACAACTAATTTCTCCAGGACTTGTTTCACCCCGTCCTTTCACTCGTCGCTCCGTCGGACGTCCTCTACGGTTGTCTGCCCGGTCGCGGGGTCTCCACTCGACGGCTACGCCGCCTTCTATGTTCGCCGTCTCTCCTGTTCCCACATCACAATATGTCAAAACCATTTGATTTTCCGTGTCATTACGAAATTATTGTTATCTCCGGTGTACCCTTGCATCAGTCATCCTCTGGATCTCTCGGCTTTTCATCCTACAGCAGCATCCCGGTTCGTATTGTTATGCATACTGAACTACGGACAGAGACGTGCCTTTCCATTTTTAGCGCCCTGTCTCGCGACGGCGCTGTTCTTTTAGCGCCCTTTCATATGAGAACAGGTTTTTCTTTTACAACGTGATGGAATTTCGAGATGCACACTTTACATTTTGTACTGTAGACTTTGGGTTCTAAAACAATGCATTGTCTTAAACTCTGCAAACGAGCGTTTGTAAACTGTGGGACGGGATTGATGTTTTTTTTTTTAAAACTGCTATTTTACCGTGTCTAGTGAAAAAAATACAATTTAAATAAATAATTAGATATACGGTGCGTGAAATAAAATATTCGACTGTAGCGACTATAGGATAGTCGAAAAACATTTTGTCACGGAATGACCGTTTATGGAATGCGTTTATTCTTTCGTTTTTATTATTCGTAAAATTATTTTTCTTCTTGTATACCTATAGAATAATAAAGGCTACATTATGTTAAAAACAAAAGATCGGTAAAAACTATATAGGAGATAGTAGATACCTATTATAGGATATCAACAACGTTAAAAACATATTGTTTTTATCGCGTCGTAAAATTATCTCGCACGTAAAATGCAATTCTTCCACGATTCTGTACTGTTTATAGTATCGTAAACATTTATTTTCCAATTGAAATGCAAACAAATATAATTTTTACGCGAGTTTAAAACAAACGACGGTTGAGAAATCGTACAATTTATTCCTCCCAGAATTTTTTATTTCCCGGCAACCGTCGTTTAGTGTAAAAAAAAAAAAAAAAAAAATGAATGATATTCGATTATCTATACTTTAACAAGATGACTATTATGTTATTTAAATGTGTGCCATTATCCTGTTCTAATTACCCTTAATTTGTCATGACTCTGAAAGGACTGCAAATAATATTATTCTGATCGAATAAATTATTTGCAATTTATTTTCACAGAAGGAATTCCGCCGTAATATTTCAACTTGTTAGTGTTTTATTCTAATTAGGTACATTAGGTATATGTTGGTTTATTTTTCGTTCCATCCAAGTATAGTTGATGGCCGCGTACAGTCTCGTATTTATCGAATTTCTCTAAGGGTTGAGGGATTGTGGGGGGGGAGTAATGGGTTTTTTCTATTTACTAAAATTCAGAGGACAAATTGTTTTTTTAGTGTTTGTTCGTAGTCGAATAGAATTACAGAAAAGGTATGTTCTACATAGGTATACAGAGTTGCAGTAGTTTTAGTAACGTTCGATTCGTCATTTCTGCCATCCGATTCCTCTTGATCGTATGAGTCGGGGAGGGGACGTTCCGAAGGTTAATCATTAATAAACCCGCTGTATATCTACACGTTTCTCAATAGGCATCTGGTACATGCGTTCGAATGGTCTCTGGTACCTGTAGGACTGTATATTCGTGTATAAACGACGGCGGTTTTATTCGTAAAAACCGAAAACGACATTACGCCGGGCGACATTAAAATACCCGTTTGAAACAAATTTAACGGTCTCCTCCCGGCTAGGATCACAGTATATGTGTATAAATATATATATTATATTATACGATAATATGGCTTCATATACTAGTTATTCTGCAGTGACCAAAATATTATATTAGACAGACATACCGTACACGTTATATTGCGTTATTATTATTATTAGGTGGAATGACGACACGTGGAGACACATAATCTTTACGCCGCTTACGTCACGCTGTAAGACGGTCAAAAAAAAAAAAAAAAATTAAAAAATAATAATAATAATAAAAAAAAAAATATATTTCCGTTTTTTTAGTATGTATATACACTGCAGGCCCGCGACTGTGCGTTCAACGTTTTATTTTATTATGTAAAAGCTGCTGACAAACGCAATGACTTTTGTTCTGGTCGATATTTTTAAGTTTTTCTTGTTTTTATCATAACAAAATAATATTACTATATGTAGCCCTTCGCTATTGATTCCTACGTATACATACTTTTTTTTTTTTTTTTTGGCGAAATCCAAGACAGTCTAGACGGTTTTTTTTTTTTACTTAATGTCGGTGTTACAAATGTTTACTGTAATGACGACGAGTATTTAATTTATATTATTATTGTAATTCAAATATCGATTGATTCATAAATTTGCACGCGAAAAATAATTTTGTCAATGTTTTAACTTTAAAGAAACTGTAAAAAAAATTAGAACGCGTCGTTTTACTAAACATTATGGTTTAGGTAAAAGGCTCTAGTAATTATTACAAATAAAAAATATTAACCAGAACAAAAGTTATACTACATTTGTCATATCTTCGTGGGACACCCTGTGTGCCTACGATGCATTTATTTGTCGGCGGCGTATTGGCATATTCATTTTAGGTAGGTACGTCATTTGAGTTATTTTCTGCACTTAAATGAATATGCGCACAGGTACATTTAAAAATAAAAATAATAATAGTAATAACAATGAGGGTAAAAAAAAAGAAAAACGAACGAAAATTCCATGTAAGTATTTCGTTTTATTTCCCGACTTTTTTTCTTTATTTGACGGTAAGAGAAATAATATTATTATCGGTTTTTGTGATCGGGCGGTAAATACGCGTGTCCCCTACAATTTCGTGTAGTGCGGCTCCGGTCGACACTTAATATTATTACCTATGTCACTAAAATATAATTTTGTTGTTAAACGAATTTGCTGTTCGACAAATAAAAGTTTTATTTTTCCGAATTTAAACGCACAATCGATTATTACCGATCGTAGTACGTTTCGCGGTTTGTATAGGTATTCTTTTTTTGAATTTATCTTTTTGGCTCTCTGTGACTTTTTTCAAGAATTTTCGCCATCACAATCTCCGCCTTGTGAACTGTAATGCTGAAGGTAGAGAAAGCCATGATAGAAGCTTTTGAAGTACGGTGTCGTATGAGAGCGTTAAGAATTCCGTGGACATAGATTAATACAATGGGTGATTAGATTTTTCAAGAGAATGACGCTTGGAAAACCCTGAATATCGGAAGAAAATCGCGCTTCGGACGTTTGTTAAGAAATCATAGCCCTTCGGATAATCGCATTAATAGAGAATGCGAATCAGAAAGGGGAACGCTTAGAGCACTTTTCATGGAGCGAGTGATGGAAGATGCTGCGTAAACCATAAAAGAACTATAAGCGACAGAAAAAAAAAAAAGTGCAAAGAAACATCAATCATCATTTAATCAATCCTAAAATTGAAAAAAAAAAAAAGACACTGCCGTCAATCTCGTAAGAATTGTGTATACTCGCTTGTCTACACCGAATTTTTCTTGGTTTTGTTTCGCACCATACATGCACCGCTTTTCTTTATACGTTCTTGAAAGGTGCCTTCTCAGTTTGCCTCCATTCAAACGCCACCGCCTTTAGGTCTGCCGATTTCGGTATAATCGTCACGCGCCGAAACCGTCGGTTTTTCACTGTGCCTACACAAAATTCAGTATCTTCGGTACTCCCGTAGTCTCCGGGATCTCCTGCGGGTTTTTCTATAGTTCATCATTCAGGATTTTCAAACTATTTATTTACTTACAATGCCCCGCGAATCCAAAATTATCCATTTTATATGAAAAAAAAAAATACATTGATATCACGTATTGAAAAAATATGAAAATATTTATACTAAAAAGAAAGAAAAAAATGTAATAATGATAAAATCCTTTAAACTATTATAATAATAACAACCATTATAGTCGGTGTCTCTTATCGTTTGTTTTTATATTCTCGGCGCACAACGATAGGAAGCTATTAGTTTTAAGTTGTTGTTTTTTTTTTTTTTTTTTTGTTCGCTATCTCGAAAAATACTTTTTTAGGCGAGTAAAAATATTAAAAAAGTTTCTTTTAACAGCTTTTTTTTTATGGATAATTGAATATCTACTAATAATCTTATATACGAACTAACTTTTAACACTAACTATACTAACCTATGAAGGGTGTACGTGATAATAAACTATGTTTTTTGTTTTGTTTTGTGTTTTTTTTTTTTGATGTATTACGATAAGTGCCCTCGAAAAGAATAAAGTAAACCTATACACCTATTAATATGTGCGACGCGGGGAACAAATTCTAGCATCAGACACACGCAGCAGAGTTTAAATTCTGAGCGGCTTCGCTATCGGCGAACGGTATTAAATTCGGGTACTCGATGATTTATCGTCGCACCGACTGCGATGTATCATTTATAAAAGGAAATAATATATACGTACCTTTCCCCCTCCCCTCCCCCTCCCGTAATATTATCAAATGTTTAACGGATAGGCCGTGTATACTCGTATATTACGCAAATATTATGTACCGTGGCTGTATACGAATACACGCACAATGCTGCTCGTCGGTGTGTATAACTATGTCTCGAACTGGAGATTTTTCAAAACCGTTTATTACAGATAAACATAAATTAAAATTTGCATCGGCGGCGCGCGTATACAGAAAGCGTAAACGATACGAAATGCCATTGTATGGGCCGGGCGGGTATGCGTATTTCGTGCGGAATGTCGTAAATAATAGATTTATATGCAACGGCGACGGAGTTATTATTTACCCGCTCCGGAAACGTTTTTTAGTGCGATATATACTCGAAGAGATGATGCGCGTAGGTGCGCGCGAAAAAGTAATTAAACGCGAACGCGGGACGCGGGTAGGCGTGCGGACAAAACGGTTTGAAAAAAATAAATAAATCGCGGTACCATTATAGGCGTACAGAAATTACGAAAAACTCGAAAAACGTCGAAAACGACAGAATATTACGTGTATACCTAGGTACGCGCCTTCCGGCGTATTAATTATTCGCCAGCGAGCGTTTAAATTTCGAGTTCGCTTGTTCGAATTCGTTTTACGAAAAAAAAACCCCGCGTAATATGGTGACCGTTGACGTTTCCTTTACGATTTTATCAGAGTATACGCGCGGCCGGTACGACGCAATAATATCGCGGCCTATCGTTTTAAATTCAAAAACTAAAATGTAATTTTTAATTAATCGACAGGAAAAAAAAGAAAAAGAAAAAAGCTGTCCTAGCATAATGGGGACGGGTGCAACCACTGTTATAGGTAATTTATTATATATCTGTAAGCAGCGATTGGCTATTGCTAAACGAAACAACGATTCCGATAGGAGTTCGGTTGATAGTGTTGTCATATTATGGCGTAATAGCATATTCGTTTAACATTGCAGCTATTTTCCGGTTTATCCTACGTTTTTTTTCCATTTATCGGGAAAACTCCCGGGAAAATCACAGGATTACATCCCTTAGGTATCTCCGCAGTCGTATTTCTTTTTAAACGCTGTCGTTGTAAATCGGGCGGAAATCGTTGGTAGAAAAGTTGCGCCGCAGAAAGAAAAAAACAAAAAACTGTAGTAACACCGACCAACACGCGTTCCCCGTTCCGTCGAGGATCTAAAAGAAGGAAAATCACGCGCAGAAAACGAAACGTCTCGCGGAATGAAATTCGTTTCGTGAACGCAATCGCCACCATGATGATGCGTAATACGTATCGTTGGACCGCGGCGCCTATATATCGTGTCCGGATCGCGTACAATACGTTTATGCGCGTACATCGTACGAGGAAATCTTTCGCGCAGAAAAATGAATTTCCTACCTTTATTATTTTTTTTTTTATCCTTTTTCCCTTTTCCCCCGTATACGTATATATTGCGCATAAAAGACGATCCCTCTTTTCAAACGGGCTGCGCGGGCCGCACGGCGCGACGGCGTGTACTCGTATCGCACCGTCGACGACGGGATTTCGCTCTCCGTCGCGACGACGGTTCCCTATATCTCCCGTCCGCGCGCCGTTCTTTTGTTTATTTGCACACCTCGGCCGGGCGTGGCGTGGCGTGGCGTGGCGTGGTGGGTGGGGGGGGGGTTGTGTGGTTGGGGGTTCAGAGGGGGCAGGGAGAAGTGAGAGGGGGGGACAGAGTACCCGCCGAGCGGATTTCGGCCGCCGCCGCGAGCGGGAACATTAATGCGATTCCGCGCGCGCGGATCGCGGATATCGCCGCTTATGACGTTATAATAATAATAATAATAATGATAATGATAATATTCTCCGCGGCGCTCAAGTGGTTATAATACATCGGCGTAAGGCGTCGCATGATAGCTGCGGCGCGAGCGGGGAGGCGGCGGCGCACGTCCCCGTAATTTCGTGCGGTTTAAACCGCGGGGCGAAGAAACGGACCGCGGCGTTGACACCGCGCGAAATTATCGATTCGAACATCGCCGTCGGTCTTGTTACGCGCGCTCGGTCCCGCCGTCGTCGCGCCGAAACGAGTCGATTCCGTGTCGGTGACATAGGCGGGTGAAATTTCGAAAAACCGTCAAACGCCGCGCGGCTATAAACTGCAGCCCAACCTCCGAAAACCCGGGCGGTCGGGGACCGGGCCGCATTTCGCCCACATGCTTCGGAAGTAATATTTTCGTACATTTCATTACCCGGGTGTCGGGCCGCAAATAAAACGTGTGTTTTTAAAGGGTGTATCCGGAAATTGAGCCACGAATGTATAGCACAAAAATACATAATTTTAATTGTATTAAAACGTACGCCTTAAGTAAACAAAACATACAATTAGTCAAGTAATTATTAATTTTTTTTTTTTTTTTTTTTTTAATAATGTGATACAAATTGTTTTGCACCGTACTCAAAAGTGCTGTCAACATAAATCGATTACAAAGAACACAAGATAATTAAATTTGTAATTTCGGAAGAAACAATAAAGATGGTTTAAAATAGTTTAAAATAGTGATGTTCAATAATGGTTTTCCTTTTGTCAAATCTAAAATGTATTAAAATCTAGTGGCCCAGTTACCGGATTCAATAAAAAAAAAAAATCGTTTAAAATAGTGGCCCAATCACCGGACCTACCTGCTGTAGATGTAAAATTTTTACAAGGTTTAATGTGGCCCGATTTCCGGACGCCCCTGAAAATATGGCCAACAGTGGCGACGAACTGTGATCGAAAGAAGGTGAACCGGTTCGATAAAAAAAAAGGCTCAGGTACCCATCACGGATCCACCACCACACACCAATTAACAGACGGATGGCAAACGCCACTGGCCGTCGTATATAAAAATCTACGAAAAAAAAAAAAAATGTAATAAAAAAAATACGGTTCGAATTAAATATTATGATGTTAGCGAACACAAAGTGGGCACGTCACGATAACAGCGATGACTTGAGTGGTTCGAATTTCGGTGTTCGACAACGGTTTTGGCAGTTTCGACTAAAATAATCAAGGGAAACAAATATCAAGAGCCGATTTACGTTCTTCTTCCCCGGGAGGACCAAAGATGATTATTTGGTGTCCGTATCATACGCAGTGTACTGCTGGTGTAACGCAGTTTCAGTAGGTTTCGGTTTTAAACATCCGCCGGCTGTGCCAATATAGTATTATGTTAGTTATACCGCGGTATAATCTATTGAAATCAAAATGCGACCGATATTATTATAATATTATTATATCGTCGAAATGGCTGCGAAACGCGCATAACCGAATTAGCACTTTCGGCGGGGCCGGCCATTTAAATCCGCCGGATCTGCGCGAGCATAATATATAAATTTGTACGATTTCGTGTACCCGCTCACTTATAATACATAATATTATACGTACACAAACGCCTACCTTATTAATAATCAAACGCATTACGGCCTGAACTTTGGACCACTTAATTACGAATATTAATTCCTCGCGGGACGTATCGTTATATTACGCGACGGTGAATAAATATACATAATTAATGTTATGTGATTACCGCTATCTAGCCGTTTTTGACGATTCGATATACTTAACGAAACGCCCGAGTAAAACCGGAAAACGCGCGTCAGTTAAACCCGTTATCTCACCAGGAAAATTCCATACACAATCCGCACTCGGAGTATTGTTCAGTGTAACACCAGCGTAGCGCCTGCCGTTTCCCTGTCTGACATTTCCAATCACAATCTTCACACAGACTTGCGTTTACGTACCGTATACAAGAGTTTTTACGAGACGTTCTGTCCATTCCTTAGCTATTACACTTACCGTCTGTTCTTAACACCGGTAATTATAGAATTATCCCGGTAGTGTCCCTATAGACACTTTGACCGTATAATTAACGTATTGAGACTTATTAAAACGTTGACAATCCTAAACGATACAAAAAACAACTTTTAAAAATCATAGGAAGTGTCACTATATAATGTGTGGCTTCTTCCGTCGTGGTTTTTTTAAATTACCCACTTTTATTGTACAACTGAGTATAGATAACTTGCAATTTCCTTAATAGTTGAAAAAAACCGACGAAAAAAAAAATGAGAAAATATACATAACTACGAGGTCTGTTATTTTTGATTTTATGTTTTAGTTGTAATTCTGTTGAAAATGATTGCGGAAACTTGACATTTTCACCGAATTCATACACGGTACCTTCTGGACGCGGTCATTTTTTGAAATATTTTGGAAATGTATGAGCTAATTATTTATTCATTTAAAATATTCGAGTTTTTTAGTTTGTATTTGATTTAATGTTGATTAAATTAATCTGGGCTAGAGAAATTCACGAACATTGAACTTGAGGTTTATCATATTTTGTGCTTCATAGTAAAAATATTCATCGTTCAGAATCGTTTTTTGTTAGCATTGGTTGCATGTAAAATGTAAATTAAATCGCTCTATACATCCTACTTTGTCAACTTGCCACCTATACGATGGTGGCACGCTCACAGTAATAGCAGCGATATCACTGTATCGGTTTTTTTGTTCAAATGTTTTACAGAGCTACCTACGACATTTGAACTCTATAGTGTCCAAATACCAATGGAATATATTTTACAAAAGTACGATAAATTGTCCCTCGTATTAAATTGATCGGAAAGTTTCTTTTTATATATATATAGCATTTGATACTTATATTATAAATTCGACACGTGTTCGAATTTACAATACGTCTAGCAAGTATACGTATATCTGTGTATATTATATTGCGTTGTGTAATTATTTTCAAAAAGAAATACATTTTCGCAAACGTTTTCCCTTAGGTTTACCTAAATAATATTAGTTTTTAAGTATGATTATTTTAAGTGTTTTTCACAAGCCATTAAACGCGAGAAAAACTACGGGGGTGTGGTGAGGAAGGGGTAAAAATGAGCTCTTCAAAGAACCTGCCGACTGTGTCCAATTTAAGTACAAAATAATATTGATATACACGAAACTTTTAAATAACGTTTCTTTTGCTCCGACAAAAAAAAAAAACGTGACTGTAGATAAAAAAAAAAAAAAAAAAACATCATACCCACGCACACCTTTGTATTTGTAGAGACCATTATAATATCTTCGCTCAGTCACTCTTCTCACTCCGATATTTATTTGTATTATTATCGAGTACAGCGCAGTACGGACAAAAGCGTAGTCAATGAAAGCCCGCAAAACTGTTTATATGTTATAGGTGGGTACGTATATATTTTGAAAATGTCCGTGCTAAAATATAGTAATATGTTTGTCCTATGTATATAGTCGGCCTATCGGAATCATTGCGTTTTTTTTTTCCACTCGACGATTGACAATAAATTCGTTTATATTTTTGTAACAAAAAAAAAAAAAAAAAAATGTAATAGAAAGTTATCATTGGGTTTTGTTAACTGTACATAGGAAACCGACGGAATTGTTGAAATTCGGTTTGCTATATATTATGCATGCTATGTGGGAAAAGTCGTTAAAATAATAACGTAACGTTTTCAGAATGATCGGATTACTGAATTTTTACATTTTCACCGGTCACAAATTATACAAAACAGATAAAAATGTACAAGGTTTTAATTAAACCCTACCTAATCTATGGTTTTGCGGGTCTTTTAGAAATTTTCTCAATTATTCGCTAATGCGACTCGGGGCTGTAAAGAACAACACGGGAAAAAAAAACAATTCAAATATCCCTTGAGGTTATGCAATGAAGGAGTATTAAGTAGTTAATATTCGATAGTTAGGATTTGTAACAGGTAATGGTTTAATTTACATCTTTTTATTTTGGCCTACTGAAATCGCGGGTGGATGAGAAAAATAAACATGGGTAAAATTTACTGAGCTCGCTTCTTTAGGTTCATACTGCGTGCATCGTAGGTCATCATTTCCAGATTTCTACGATTAGGTTTTTTAAACTGAATAGCAAAAAAAAAAAAAAAAAACGAAATCGGAAACTACAGAAACCTGATTCTCACTTAAATATTCCGACCTTTTTATCGCCCAATTTCTAAGTAATCGAAGAATTAAGAAATTAAGAAACGTTCAAAATGAAATCCCTCATAGCACCAATTGAACAAAATTGTCTTCCGAAATCCGCCCCGGCAGAAGTCGTTGATCGAAAAGAATTTGATTAGTAGAAAATTCGTTCACAGACGGGAAATACGCATTGTCGGCCTGGGTATCTATGTATATTCGTACGAGTGGAGTTCTTTTTACGTTTTCCTGAAATCTAATATTATCGTATAAGCACACGACAACGAGCGGTATAACAGGTTATAAAGGCGAGAAAAAAAAACAACCTTTGGCGGGATTTCTATAAGAATACGCCACCGGGTTCGGCGTACCAGTTTCCGAGGGGCGAGAAATGAATGTTTGCCGGATACCGGGTCGGCTTTTTATTTGCCGGACGAACAGGTATTGACATTTTCGAGTATACCGGATGATTTGATTGATTGATGTAACGCGAAACACTTGTGAGCGCGAACTCACTGACGAGTGTTTATATACATCCGATATATCATTATAATATACGAAGTAGCCAGACTGTTTGCGTTATACACCGGTTAGTGCTCGAAAGTTTACGTGTCACAGTCGATTCTCTAGATGGATCGCGGACCGCACCGGAACGGCGAACAGCGGTTTAACAGAAAAAAATAAAAACAAATATTATATCTCTACTTGAAAACAAGATAGTTAGGGAATAAGGAATACATCGCTTGTGAATTAAAATAGGTATTCAACAATTTTCGCAAAAATCGCATTCGGTTTTCGCGCATACATTTAATGAATGTGAGCATTAAAACGTAATTTTGACAAATTACAAATTATATGCATTAAAGTATCATATTATACACACGGCATGTTAAATTATACTAATTGAATAGGTTTCGCAAACACGTTTACACTAATGAGGTGTTTATTTAGTGCTTTACGCCCGTACAGTTGAACGTTAAGATCATCTAAAGGATGTAATTATTATAATAGGTGAAAAATTGTATAAGAAACAAATGTATGCTGACGTACCATGTTTACTGAAATAAATTAGTTAATACATATTTATTTATTTATTGTCCAATACATTTGCTTAACGAACAGTGCATAACGGTGATAACAGACAACAATAGTTGAATCCACATAAATAATTTTTTTATCAGTCATTAAGATTTGGACTTTTAAATTCTGAGTGGAGCGAAGAAGCCTATAGTTTTACAAATATGTTTATTGTTTTTTTTTTGTTTTTTTGTGGACAACTGTTCAACCAGCAATTTTGCTCCGACTTTTAATGATAGCAATGTTTCTAAATGGAAATTTCACTAGGGAGGAACTTTATTTAGAGAGGGTATTTTTTGATTTTCTCAAGAATGTCCCAGTAAATGTGAAAAACTGGGATGAAACACGGGAAAACCGGGTAAAACGTAGTAAAACTGAGAAAATTGGTACAACATCAAACAAATATTAAAGAAAATATATAGAGCCTATTTTATTATTTTTCTATATACATATATTGTTGAAAAAGCATCACTATCAACTGAACTCTGCTCAGAATCGTTTTTTCGTAATCAATTGCTTATCGTTGCTTACAAATATACATTAAATTATCGTCTGCATCGTACCTTCCTAACTTCCCACTTACACCAGTTACTGCATCTGTCCCTATTATCTATTTGTTTAATTATTTTTCCTTATTTTATGGGATACTACAAAGAATAAAAACAAATGGACATACTTCGCATGATGGGTGAGCTACTATCGTAGACGTGAAGTTGGGAAGATAGAGAGAAAATTCAATGTATATTCTGTACACAATGATTAATCATTGATAACGAAAAACGATCCTGAGCAAAGTTCGGTTGTCTATGTTTTGAAAGACCGTAATATTTACGATTTGAAAATAATACATTTCCTAAATTTACTCGTATTTATTTATTATGAAAACTCCTGGGAAAATCAAAAAATGACCTTTTTAAAGTACCACCCCAAAAATATTTCTTTTTATAAAAGACGTGGTATACTTGAAAATCAGAATAAAATTTCTGGTAAAAAAGTTGTTCATAGAAAAAAAAATCAAATCATTGTAAAACCAATATGCTCCTCGCTCCTTTCAGAATCTAAGAAAAAGTCATACCTTATTGAACTAATGTAAATTGCAGGTGTTTATTAAGTTCAATTATTTATAATTTCAACTACAATATTAATTTATACAATTCTTTTTCAAAATTAAGTTTGCAAGTTGCAGCTTAAAATTAAATCAATATTTCTGTTAGAATATCATCCAAATGTTATCACTGATTACGTCTTAGAACCCGATGGAGCATGTACTGTAGAGGATATTTTTTAAAATGTTAGAATAAATAAAAGGAATTTTGTGAAATTGCTCATTCATCACTGTTTATATTATATTATTATAATGTAATATAAATTATATTATTGCAATCAGTGTTATTGAATATTCTACGTTCATTAATCTTTTAAAGTATACAATTTGTTGGACTATAATACTATAGTTAATTACGTTGGATACAGTTATAAACTTAATTATCTAGTGTTATTCGCAATTTTTGTTTTTTTTTTTTTTTTTTAAACAAAAAATAATTAGACTAGGTGAAAGTGCATTTTTAGAACTACAATACTATGCAATTTTGAAATTGTAATATTAAATATGTTTTTATTCTTGTCCGAAAAGGTCATTTTAAAACACTGTGTAGAGTTTCGGTTTGTCATATTATTTTTTGCGTTCGTTTCGGTTGGTTCAAATTGGAATCTTAGAGTTCCGGATAGTAAAAGTATTAAGTAAAAATTGATAAAAAAAAATAAAGAAAATTGCCACTCACTGAGTCGTTTCCGATAATTTTAATCCTCTTGATGATACCACCATCTAGAGGATTAAAATAATTAATAATTATTATTTTTATAAAAAAATCAAATTTCCGTCGCCAACTGCTTATTTTTCTTCGTCTTATCGTAATTACATCTCTATTTAAAATCAACTCGAAAATTAAACCCGTGGCCGCTTTTTCACTTTTAAAGAAATTCGAAAATACTTAAAAAAACATGTTGCTTAATCGACTGAGTCAAGTGTAATTTTATCTTACGATTTCCCAACATTTAAAGGTCGATAACTGTGCCATCATTTTTTCACTAACAGTTAAAAAAGCATAAGGCAAATAAAAGAAAACGATCTCTCCAATGCATCAACTGTTTTATACAACATTTTTTTCCAGAAAATACGATGGTATAGAAACGTAGTACAGAACGGTCAGAATAAAAGAAATTTGACACCATATACAGGTTTCTTAAAGTGTTATCAAATTTCCATACTTACTAAAAAATATTATAATATTGTTGGCCGATAGCTGGTACACCGTTTCAAAATATATTTCAATAATGTTTCTTACGCCAGCAATGTATGCAAAAATATAGGCCGAAAGAAGAAAAAAAAAGTTAATGAAACATAAAAACATTCTGAATCTTCGGTAGATTTGTGAGTAAAGTATATATGCACACGTGAACGGGACTGTTTCGCCGTCACGTGTTCGCCGTGGGAAAAAAAAAAGTACCCGATATATATTTTCGAAAAATGAGTTACAAATTAAAAAGTATAACATTATAAAGTATATATACGGAATAATAATTACATGAACCTACAGTACAAGAGTGGGTAGTCCGGACCGCTCGAGTTATATTTTGAAGCATCCCGGACACTCAATCGGGTAATTTTGTCTTTGAAGCATTTAAATGACGATTCTTGTTGTTTAATCCATAAATATTCTGATAGACTTCTACAAAAAATATAACCAAATCGATCGATACACCAGTCGTAGATCTTCGTATTATTGGTCATAATATAGAGACGTTTTTAGAATTTTTCAATGAAGAAGCCAAACTAAAAAGCTTGTTAAAAAAAAAAAAAATGTTTCGTTGAAAAAAACTGTACTTGGTTGAATAAATATGCAATGATTGTTACTTTATTAGGAATAATTTATCAACGCCGAATAGTTTATAATATATTGTTTTTATGTATTTGATACCGTCAAATGGGGGAGGGCTAAATCCACCCTAGCTCTCCTGGGTACGCCACTGATTGACTACGTTAATTGCGATTGTCATATACGACCATAATAATTATTTATAATATTATTATAATTCATTTGTATTCCGCTTCTATTACTATTTATTATGATTTCGTAATTTTATTGGTCAGCTTTCCGTAATTTGTGTTAAAAAGTATTTTCGTCCGCCCAAAAATTTTAAATTTATCACTGCCCTTCGAGTTTTCCTTCCGGTAACTCATTGGCTCGATCCGGTCCCGTTAAAAATTTAAATTGAGCGAGTGAATATTTTCAACATGGATTTCAATGAATAACTTAGAATAATAATTGATATTGTCACTAAAACAAAATAATGTACAGGGTCATTCAAATGTCATGATTCAGACAAGTTTTCCATGAAAACATTATTTTTTTTTTTTTTTTTTTTAAATTAATGACAATTTGACAATAATAATTTCAGCACAAAAATGCATTTTAACTAACACTCCCTCGATTTATGGAATTTTTAATATAGGTTGTCATTTCATTCCTAAAAACAAAGATGGCGAAAATACAGACAATGCAGAATATAGGTAACATGATTCCAAAAAGTTTTTACACGTGTCACTTTTTGAAAAAATGATCGTTATTTCATGATAAATTTGATTGAATCGCGAAATTTGAATGACTCTGTATATCATTATAATTGATTAAAAAATACCGCCGACTACTATAATATTATAATAAGTGTAGGTAACCGTTATCGAGTGCCGGATGATGAATATTGTACGGGATAGGTTCAGAATATCCGTTTTGACAATGTGTCCTTCAAACATAATATCTACTATACATGTATAAAAAAAAAACAAAATTATTATAATAATAATTTTTTAATATTTTTATCTATAAGAGGCCTTTGACATTTAACGGTTGACCGTTAAATTAATTATAATTAATTGATTATTAATAATAACTTTCATTATATTTATTTGGTTATAACAGTGCACGTACAGCACGTTTTCCTGAATTTTATATACAATTCGATTGTTTTCCATATTAATAAAACGAGTGTTTCGCGTTGTGAATCGCGAAACTGGTAACTGCATTTTTATCAAAATGTTGAACCTGTTAGATGAAATTTGTTTTTTTTTTTTTTTTTTTGTCAATACATTTCCAGTGAAATAATACGAATTCGTATATTATACGAATTAAAAATGACCAGTATTTTTTAACTCAATGAGATTAAATCGTACGTATAACGTTTATTGATCATCATATATATACAACTGCAAAATTAATATACGCATTTTTGCAGTATATTCAATGATGTGCATACACATAACATAATGTATATTATTATTATTATTATTTTTTTTTTTTGAAAAAAATATAAAAACATGTATAGATACGTTTGAATATTTTCCCCTTTTTTTTTTTTACAGAATAATTCACAAAACGTTTGTGACTTTTTTTCCTCTTTTTAAATTATCCTTTATTTCCTTTTACGTGTAAATATATGGGTTAGTATATTATTATAATTTCGATCCGATGATACTTCAGATATTATTGATTTTCGAACAATCGGATATTGTCTTTGTACACCGCAAGTCCTTCATCTACAGCCCCCTATAGTCGATACACTCTACATTTTTTTTTTTACATTCCCGGAATTCGCTATCGGTATTCTTCGTTATTAAATTTATCTGCAATATTAAATCATAATATTTTCATAAAAACGTACCGTGTTCACGAAAACTCCCAAAAAAAAAAAAAAAAAAAATGGCCTACATGATGATAATAATAATAATAACAATAATAATACTAAAAATAACAATCATAATAATGGTCTTGTAAAATACAAAACTTGCGAGATAAAAAAAAATGTATATATTTATTTATTTTAAAAGCATTGCGAAAGAACAATTATAGAATTTTGAGTGGGTTGATTTTAATGACGATTTTGGTTTTTTTTTTTTTAATAAACAATCAATTCTCTAAACGACATCGTACCGAAAACGTCGTTTAATTAAGCAATATTGTATATCTTTTTAAAGTAATGTTTTTTTGTGGTTTACGCGTATTAAACTATTAATGACAATATTAAAAGAGTATATATAAATTATGAAAACTAATGAGCGAGCGGCGGTGGTTTTTTCTTGTAATTATTTTACATGGTATTTTCATCGTTATTGACTACTCGGCAAAACCCCGTAAATCGATTTTTAACAAATTTTACAAATCTGTGATGAAGAAACTACTAGTAAAATCCAAAGCTCATCCCCAAAAGGCACCGACTAATTCGAAAATGTCACAACAAATTTTCTACGCACAGCGGCAGATCTGGGATTTTCTTTTTCGGGGGGAGGGAGGGTCATACAATTTTCCCAAATCGAATAAAACACATATAATATATTTATAAAAAACAAACACGTTATGAGTTAGTGGTCAAAGTTAAAATTAAAAATATTTGTGTACAAAGATTGTAATAATAAGATTATTATAGCATATTGTTAACGAGTGTTTACGAATAGTGAACGAATCAATATTTTCCGGTTTTACATTAATTTTATCATAGATATTTAATATCTCAAACACGATTTCAAAGTCCTATTCAAAGTTGAAAAACAATTTGTGAACGTTGTAACAGGTAACACTGTCATTAGTACTTCTTTAACGATTTCATATCATTTTTGTTACGAGTAATACATTGCAAGTTTTTTATATTGTTGTTACATTCAATAAAATCGCATATTTAGAGACCTTTCTAAAATATTTTAATTCGTCTAAATTGTGTTGCTTCTAAATTTCACGTCATTAATCGTTTAACTTATACGTTAGTTTAACGGGCCCCCTACCCGGGCCCTCTTAGTCCCGGCCTCAATTCCGCCGCTGCCTGTACATAAAGTTGTGCTGTACTCGCACGCACACAATTACGACTTACGTAGTTTTGCTCGGTAGTCGACAATATGTTAATTTTAAATGTCTTGTGTTCGCTACGTTCGTTTGTAGGCATTAGACGTGTTCAGAGTTATCGATTATAACGCCAGTTATAATCGTGTTACACATTTTAAAAGACAATATTGGTTTACCATAATGCACGTAAGGATATAAAACAGCGGTGGCGGTCGAAGATATTTCCCCCCCCCTCTCCAAAATCGCGTGCGACCATTTTGAAAACGATTTACAATAACCATAACTAAAACAAACCGTTGCCTTTCATATTTATTGTTGAAACTTGTATGCACAATTAAACGAGCAATAGGTACCTTGGGGAATTCGCAATATTAACAATATTGGTACCTAAAACATATTATGCGGGTCAGCGACTTACCAGATTTAATCGTTTCCACGGATGACAGCCGATAAAGTATATTTATTGCATTTGAAAGGCTAAAGTGCAAAATTACTGTGAATTTATGCTCGTTGAGGGGCCCGGCGCCAATGTCGTTTTGCCCACAAAAGCGCACTCTACGGGAATAGTGATACTGTTCAGTAGAACTAACCAATTTCAATTATTATTGGAGAAAAATATTCTACAAAAACCGTATTCAATTCCGTTTTTCAATATTTTATTCTGAAAATGTATAATGAGTCTTTTAAAAAAAATAAATTTTTAACATTTTTTTTTTTTTTTTTTTTTTTTAACTATTTGAAATCAGAGTTCAATGCGGCCTGTAAAATGTTGCTTATCAATAAAGAATTTTTTTTTTATGAAAATATTGAATTGACAATGAGTTATCACTATTACCGTGAAATCATTTTCACCAACAAAAGAGGCTCCACCCTTTCTCTCTAATTGGGTATCGTGTAAGAGAACAATTGAAATTTTAAAAATAATTTTTAAATTTTTCAAAATCTGAGAAAATTTGAAAAACTGCCACCGGACCTCTTAAGGAATATAGTTTACGAAAAATTATTTGTATTTAAGGTATAATTTTTCGGCGATCCTTTAAAATTACCCGCGATCCATTTTATTGGGCCGCGACCCTGCGGTCGAGAAACGCTGATGTACAATATTCCTATATTATTTAATTTTCTTGGGCCCCCCGCATGTGAGATTCAATAGCTGTGCATGGTAGGAGGGTATAGCAGACTGAACATTTGTCCGGCGCCTCGCACTTCATGAAAGACCTCGGCCGACAAATTTCCAAGCAAAATATTTTTAGGTTTTAGCCACAAGCCACATTTTTTTATTTACAGGCAGTTAATAATTATCCTATTACGTGATCGAGGCTGTTTCTAAAATTTTATATCATCGTCAATTATTATTTTAAATTCACGTAGGTACACCATTGTAGAGAACTATAAGAAATAGCTTCTGTTATTGATAATCGAAATATTATAGGTAAACGACTTCACTTCAAAAAAATCAAGAAAAAAAAAATTGAATACTTACGATTTGTATTATAATTAAAACTTTTAAGTATTATTATACTTCTGCTATTTTTTATTAATAAATAAACAGACCCGTTTAACAATTTCGGCAACTAATTTGAAAATGTAAAAACGCTTTCGTTCTTTTTAGGTATTTAATTAGTTTTTTACACGTTATGTTCTTAACTCTTATTACATTCAAAAATTAAATAAAGTTCAAAACTTTAATATTTAAAACATTTATGAGCACAAATGCTATGTGGAATTTGTACAGAAAATAAGAGATTTATAATGGTGACTTTTTTTTTTCATACAATCGCTTTCAGCCTTTAAATATTTAATGTATTTATCTCCAAAAAACCAGGTGGCGTATGTCCCTTTCCTCCCACCGAACAACTATGCTTTTAGGCCTCAAAAGTCGAAAAAGTATTTGATCCAGCGCCAGGTCTCCAGGGGTGTAATTATTAAGAGGGGGATATGAGGGATAGATCCTCCCTAAAAGCCGTATTTATATAGTATATTGTTATTTTATATAAATGGGATGTTTAAATGCAAATTTTCAAAACTACTATGAAATTGAACAATTATAAATATTTTATTGTATTGGTATAGGTACCAAAATATTCATAGTTTATTATTATACTAGGTAAACAATATTCTTAACAGTTTATGACAGAATAAATGGTAACCTCCCACAAGATTGCCATGAAGATTTATTTTAATACCACCCCCTGTTAAAACATTCTCAATTACGCCACTGCAGGCCTCGGTATATTATATCCCCCAAACCACTACGTTAGCACGGTATACCGTAAATATTATTTTAATTGAAACGTATTTTATAAGTTTATTAATATTATGCATTTTCGTATAATATACGAATTGCATTATGGATGTTTTCTGCTAAACTTTCTGCACATTTTAACATAGCGTAACGAATGAAGTACTATAACATAGAGATACTTACCTATTATAAAGTTTAAAATTGTATACAAATTACCAAGAGGATTTTATAATCGAAACCTCGTGAATAATCATAGTAATAATTTGTAAAAAATAATAATATTAAGAACTGAACCTGAACACGATCATCGTTTACATTAAACATTTTACAGAATAATCGGTTCATTAATAATATATAAGTAATAATCAATAGCTATAATAGTGATAACCTATAGAAATAAAATCATAGTTTAATATTTTAAAATTGAATACGAAATCGAGTTGATAGCAGTATCACTATCTGCTGCTGATGGTTATGCAACAGATTCCCAGATGGGAAATTACTGAATCTATAATATCAATACATAATGAACGTTGACAAATTACAATTCTGAACGAAGTTTATGTTTAACACATGTTTTGAAATTTCGTGATTTTTACGATCAATATGTCAAATGCATATAAATATTTCGAAAATTGCCAGAATTCTTTTAAAATATGTGACCACTTCTAGAAAAGGATAGAATAACATTACAGGTCTCAATCGTATACGATTATTTTTAACCGAATCACACAAAACAAAAACACAACTGTTTTAATAACTGTTATTGCAGTGAACTTTTCTGTTTTTTTACGTTTTTTCCTTCATTTTTCACAATTATTATAAAAACTACAATAAATATTAAAAAATTACATTTTCAATACACCAACTAAATCCAAAATGCTATAAACAAACATTCTAGCGACCGTTTTTTGCCTGAAGCCAAGGAAGAAAAGTTGTACACCGAAACAAAAGAAATAAAATAAAAACTAAAACTTATCATAGCATTGTACAGGTGTAAATTAAACGGTTCTATACATTTTCTACCTTCCCAACTTCCCACCTACAACAGTGGCATACACACATCGGCTGTATCTTGTCTTTTTTTTTACTGTGCATCACCACTGAACAGTGTACATTCGTACCGCTATTAATATTATACCTATTAGTATATTGTATTTATTTCAGGCGATTAACACGGAACGGCTTTTCGGAGTTACATTAAACGTAGGACCGTTATAGATGAATAAGTAAAGAAAACAAGAAAAACAATCGGTAACTAAGTAGTTAAGACGCGTACTTTGGCGCTGAAGTACTCTAAAACTGAGCGAGATAAATTATTATAATCTCGAAAATTCAGCCTTGCCGATACAGTGGGAACGGGGTGAGTGACGGACAAAAGGTACCCCGGGACCCAGTGTAGCTATAGAAACTCCGGTAGCTGAGTCGTCGGTGTAGCCTCGGCGCGTCGACTCGACCTTTGATCGACCCACAAATGTCACCGAGACTACAGCGTCTCATCAATACGGTCAAGTTTGACCGTTATCGGACCGACGTGATAGGATCTACCAAACCAAAGCAATATTAACAGAATGATAATATTTCGGATACGTTCGAAATTCAAAAATGTCGATAAAAATATCTACCAAGTTTCTGAAATATCGCACTCGTTCATTACCGTTTTTAATACTATTCACACGAGCATGCGTGTAACAATACAGCCCGAACGAGGTCACTGTAATAATAGTATTGTAATAATGGTGACATTATTATTTATTTATAGGATTCGTCTGATTCGGTAATGTTAAAATTACCGTGTACTTATTACATCCATAAACTCGCTGTATGAATGCGTTCAACGAGAATATTATAATTGATTATGACGTGTGCACACGTATACCCATACTTAAACGTTTCGTTTTACGAGTGTTCGCACCTACGGTTATTATTTGTAAGCAGATTAAAACAATGTTAAAATAACATAAGTACACGTTCATTTTAATTGATGGTAATTTAAAATAATAACCGGTCGAAATAAAATGCAATTATAATCGCCATTGAAACACAATATTGTTGTATTCTATTCTCATCGTCTGCGTCTAACTTCGTCATAACCAAAATAATATCAAGTGCCGTGCCGTCAGAACGGCAATAACGGACGGATACCATAACTTGGAAAATCGGCATTTGGAATCGGAACGGTGTAACTTGGACCGTTCGTAATTGCACCGGCGTTTATTTTATTTTCCGAATTTTGCCTGTCCAAATTTCGCTGCGCTCCCGTCGTAACATGAAAAACCACGTTTCGAGAGTAATGAATTTCGAGATTTACGCATTTTTAAACGTCTGTAAAACAAATAGACTTTATTTATCATCATTCACTTTTCAAACAATTCAACTATCTCACGGTCGAATTAATTTTTTCTTCTTTGATAGTAAATACAATAATGTTGCAATAGAGGACTAAAGTAATATAGTCGTTAAAATTAATTGTAGCGCAATACTGCGACAGTGTATTTTTATTTTTAGATACTATACCATTGCTTTTATAGTAACCCATTATTTTCTTTAATACCTTACCGTACAATAAGGGCGTATTTGAGGTGAGGGGGGAGCAAACGAGGTCAATCGCTCCACGGTATTTAGAGTGTTCCAATTCCATAAAAAAACACCTACTACGGAATACGTATTTTGTTTGAAATTAAATAATTTTAAACAATAAAAAATGTACCATAAATTGTTGCTAAACACGTGTTACAGACTGTTAAAATACGGATGAGTCATGATATGTATTAAGAACTTTTGGGTCTTATTTAGATGGATTTTTAGTCATCTTTTATTTTATCGAGATAAATATAACCAAGTTATCTAAGTACTTGTCTAAAATAAAATGTTTACTAATCTAGATAATTGTCAGAAAAAATCAACCCTTAAAATTGTAAAACCTAGATTTAGGTTAACTGAGTTAAAAATGTCAGATTACGCATTTTGCTAAAAACAACCATACCACTATTGGAATATAACGCTACCTATCAATGTTTCAAAAACGTACAGAATAAACTTACTAAATTATTTTACCATAATATGACATATATATTGTTGACAAAGCATCACTATAAACTGAACTCCGCTCAGAATCGTTTTTTCATTAGTAATAGAGGACTAAATAATAGTCATTAAAATTAATCTAAATTAATTTATCTTTGTTAACAAATACACATTAAAATACCCATAATCAGTATTGAACATCATATAAATTAATTATCTTTCATCTTATCTAGATAAAAAACAAAATCAGTTATCTGATAAATTATCTTTGATGAATAATTGAGTTATTTAACGTAATTAATCTGGATAAATAAATATATATAACTATCCGAGAAATTTGAAAAGTTAAACTTGTAAGTTGAAACCCATGTTTCATTAGTCAATTAGCCTTGTACAAATAGAGAACAAAATTAAAAACATAAAGTAATAGGTAATGTTATCCGGGTCGCTTATTTATGTTATTTCTAAATTCTAATAGAAATTGTAAATTGTAGAATATAGTATAAAACGACAAAAAAAATTGTAGATTAATTAATAAAATTAAAACTGTTTTGTTTTATTTTTTACCTAGATAAATTGTGTTTTATCTTTTATCTTTATCTAGATAAATTTTTAGTTATCTTTGCGCAATACTGCCTATAAACAGTGGCTGCACTCGTCCCCATTAACCTAGGACTATATACTAATTTATAAGTTAATAATCATACTTTCATAATTTTAATACGAAGCGTTTTTTAACACCTATCTTGGGTATTTTGATTAATTCTTTATCCAAAAAAAATAAATACAATTTCAGCTAATATGAAATATAAATATATATCATTTTCTAAAAATACCTATTATTTTTTTATCTATTATATTTGTTTAGATGAATTCACAGACAAATATTATCTTTTATCTTTATCTAGATAGATTTTGCATTATCTATTCCCAACACTGGTGTTAAGAACATCAACTGCTGACAAAATTAAATTAATATCGATTTTATTGACAAATATATATATACCTGTATAATCAAAAGTGTCTGCTGGAATTTGTCAAGGGGAAGCAACATATTTTAATTTTTAGTTTCACTATCCGTTTAGTGATAAAATTAGATAATGTTAAAATAATTTATGAATTGTGAAGATAGTTAAAACTCAATCTTGCAGTATTAATTTCAACTAATTTATATGTAAAAAAGTTTTAAATTGACTAATGAGTTCCTTTTTGTTTTTAGTACAATTTTAATTACCGCTGATTTTATAGTTTTAGCTTGTTTATAAAATGAACCGTTTCCACGTTTTACGAAATAAATAAATAACAATCGAATCATTTTGAAATTAATTCGTTCATTTTATTTTTATATACGATAACATAAAATGAATACCTATACCTAATAAAACCAAAAGAACATTTTTATTTTGCGATATTATATATTGCATAAAGATTAGGTATGATAGTTGACCCAGAAAAAAATCCAACGAGAATCAAGCCCTACTTAACTGCCCTACTTACCTTCCCCCCCCCGCTGAGTCGTCCTTGCCACCAATTCTACATTACTAGTATCACTGGACCGCGGGCGGGGTTATCGAAAATAAATAAATCGAACAAAAGTCTCCGAGGGTAATATAAAATCGTCCCGTAAAAATACTACGAGCCAATTATGTCATTACTGTACCATTTATCGCAACAGTCTGGATGTACTGTAATCCCGGCTATAGACTACCGACGGGTGGTAGGGGTTTTCTCAGGTAGACGGGGGGGGAAGTGAAGGGAGCGGGTTGAATGTAAAACTAAATACGCCCCCGTCGTATTTTCTCGTGTAACTGATTCAATTTCGTAGACATAAGAAAACACGGTGGCCCGTCGTAAAGAACTGCGTGTTCGCCATAAGAATAGCGATACAACTCGTATAACAGCGTTTTCGGAGTTAGTGTATTATATATTACACTACCTACGTAATAATAATATACCGTTTTGATAGCGACGCGAATTATATATAAAATAATGCAAATTGAATATTGTGTCGTGAATAAAAAAAAAATTACAATTTTATTCCACCGAGAACGCGCGAATATTTTCGCGAAGCAGAATTTGTTCATTTCCATTTTTTATTGTATTTTCTAGACGAACGTCTGCGCGTGGTGTACGGGTGTACGTATATCATCTCTTTACTCGGCGTAATTCTACACCGCCGCCGTCGCCGTACCTTTCCCCGGCAATCTCTTTCGATTTTTTCGTAATATTTTATTCATTTTTCGTTATTTTATCATACTTTTTTTTGTTCGCGCAGCACCGTCGTCGTCGTCGTCTCGCCGTCTCGCCGTCGCACCCCGGCCGAACGTATAACATTACAATGATCTTTATTGCAAATATTGATAGGCTAACGATATGATACACGTATATTGAATCGCTGGTCGGGTGTCCTGTACAACTCAATAATATCCGATACCGTGCCCGGGGTCCAGTATAAATATTTACGGTCACCGGGACACGTTATTGTTGGTAATTATAGGCGGTTAACGTGTCTGCAGGTTAGGTTACCACGTCAAGGTATTATGATTGTTGTTATAATCATTATATTCTCCGACCCGGGCCTTTTCGAACGCTTCAAAAGCGAATTCGCGTCGCGAAAACGCCTAAACCAACACGAACGATTCGATCGTCGAAAAACCGTTATTAAAATATAATATGCAAGACCGAGGGACGCGAATATTATAATAATATCGTACGAGGGCTTTGTGTTGTCGGCCGTATAGAAACTCATAATAAGTGGATATGGATGAAATGCGAATTCTCTACGCGTCCGAAAACGTATTACGTGTTCCGGATTGAATAGCCGGTTGTTATTAATTCTTAAAAAAACTCTCGACGTACCCATAGGTGTAAATCGAAATATAATATCTACAACTATAATATTACGTATTGAGATAAAACACATAAATATATATATATATATATAGTATTCCGTTCGTAATATTTAATACGAACACCTTTCTTTGATATAATTTTGACAACGAGTAAGCTTTAAAAAAAAAAAAATAAAATATAAAACTACATCAGAAAAACTGAGAAAGCGTGCTTTTGACATACATCGTTTTTTTATTTTTTTATTAAAAGTCCATTCAAGACCTTATACCTATATTAAAATACGATACCTACACGATGAAAAATATTTGTCCGCCGGCTGTTTACAAATAATTTTAAACGATTCACATAACCCTTGCGAAATATATGAAATTATATTATTTTGTTTTTATGCGTTTCTAATCCTAATGTAAATACAAATGTTTTTTTAAAATAAGTACGTATCCTTTCCGGTCTACTGTGAATACGTACATAAAATATTATTATTGGCATAGCGGACTTGGATATGTTTTTTTTAAATTTTGTTTTATTTTTAATAAAACGTCGCATCACGTCATTTCGGTATAGGTAAATTATTGTTGACAATAATTTTTAATAGAAACATTCGACATGCAGTACTACAGAAAGTCCAAAAAAGATATACAAATCTATATAAATTTAAAAGACGTTTGCATTTCAATTCATATACTTGGGCTATCGGTACTTGATAATACCGACTGATAAATCTTCCGATTGATTTGTTTAGAATTTTAGAATCCACGTGTAATGAAGGAACTATTTGGTTTTACTAATATGTGTGCTGTAAACATGGGTAGTGTTCCGAATACTTGTAAGTATTATAAAATATTTTTAAAACACTTCTTTTCAGAAATATTAAATAGTGTATTTCGAATGGGTTAAAAAACGATTTAAAAGAAAAAAATACTTTTTCTCAGATTTGTTCGCGAATTACTAAAGTAACGTGATTTCCACCCAGAAATTACTTGATTTAAAATATTTCCCGAAATTCCCGCAGTTAAAATATAATGTTACCTATCATTGAATAGTTCCCATATATCATCCGAACTTTACTTTACATTTTTGATTACATTTATTATTAAATATTTTCAATGCTTTCCGCAAAGTATTCACAATAGTTCGAAAGTGCTATTATTGTATAGTATTCGGATAAATAATCTAAATATAATTTTCGTATACATTCGAATATTTATTCTGAATATTTGTAAAAAGTATTTTACCCATGTCTGTGTGCATATTTTTATTTTTTCTCAAAAATCATTTTTTTAGTTCAAATTTCTAGATTTTATCATGATATGTCTTTGAACGCTGCGGATTTTTCACTTAACGGAGCTTTATTTAAACAATTTTTTTCGAAATTTCTAGAACTTTTTCCCAAAAAATATTGCTTTTTTTACGTTATTTTTTTAAAAACTTGATTGGACAAATTTCCCAAATTGTTCGTGTGAAATACAGAATTGTAAGATTTGTGGACATTTTTAGCAGTTCACCCCTAAGTCCTTATATCGTTTTTTTGATTTTTATTAATTTCTGTGTTCTACGAGGAAAAACATGACTCACAATATTACGTTTAAAATCGTTCTTCGTTTGCAATTGATTTATCGTCGCGTAAAATGTATAATAGAAACTAAATTCCTCAGTATATTCTATAGTAAATTCCCAATTACATATTTACAATAGTCGTGGCCAAATAACGAACAATAATTTTTATTAATAATTTTTTCGAAGAAAAATAAAACACAAGTAGGTATTAAGGGTTTTCTATTTATGTATATATGTACAAAAAAAATGTATTTACAATTGAAAAAAAAACAAAAAAACATTATTATTATTGTATTCCCGATAGGTTTTTCGTTTCTACTGTTATACGTCCCATAGCGATTTATAATAAAACTATATTCTGAAAGTATCGTTTATTGGTAAACATTAATGTTTATTTAGGTGTAATCGTATTCGGATGATATCCTTCAATCAAACTTGTCTAGACATACGAATCAATAATGTTCAATAATAATTAAATATTTTAATTGAAATTCATAATAATAGGAAGTGCAATGTTGTATCGATTCGCGGTTCTCGGGATATCAGAAAACCGCTTTCATAATATTTTTACTCGGATATGTTCGACTGTCGAGCACGAAACGATTCAGTGCTGCATATTTTATTATAAATGTATTTAAAGAGGATAATGAAAATAGCCTCATTTTATTTTTCAACCGAAAGACGAAAAATCACGGCGCTGGAAACAATTTTAGGTTCATTACATTGTGTAATTTGATGCGAATTTTAATTCAATGATTAAATTCGAATTAAATCCGCGTATCGGAAAAACGGTAGTTTTGTTTCGGAACTGCGGGGGTGACGTCTATAAAGTTGGTCCCCCCTCCCCATCACGGCCGAATCGTTTCGAAAAACAAATTATAAGTCACAGCCCGTTAATTGTAATTAAATGTGAGTTCAAGTTGAGTTTGTAAGTCGACCTTATTTCCATGAGGTGGTTTTGAAGTTTAGATGGAAGTCTCCCGGCCACGACCAAATGATCAAATACTTTTTTTTTCTTCGCATTAATTCGCATCGAGATTTTTTTCGGTCAAAAATATAAGTTATTGTTATTTAACATCCGAACATTGATTTTTTGTTTAAATCCTATCGGTTAAACATAATAATTGTCTGTACGCAGTATTTGCGCTTTACAGCTAGTTTACAGTTATTACAGATTCATAGTAATTTACACTGTATATTCTATTCGTGTACACATTGTAGGATACGAAAATTTCAAATTTAAATGTGGTGCGCGTGTGCTTTGCCTATGTGCCACGTGACGCACCGTCGTGGTAGAGTAATAAGGAGTTGTCTGATAACGATAAGCGGAGCTCAGGCTTATTGCATTTAAAGTCTATACAAGTGCTCAGAAATACATAATTTAAAAAATCGAATATGGTTGAATGGTTTAAAAGTCCCCGCCCCCCTCTTACGAGTTTAAACAGTTATACCAATTTTGTTTATTTTAAATATGAGCGAAGCGAGGGATCTGTTGGGTTTTACAATGACGTTTATTATTATTAAGACGTCAATGATGAAAGAAGTCAATGTGACTTATTATCATATTATCTGATTCTCGAAGAAATCGAAGTAGGAGAACGCTGTTTTTAGAACAAGCATTTTCAGTAGAGCAAAGGAATGCAAACGGGAACGTCCGAGAATGTTACATCAATCCGACTCGTTCAGCAACATTTCTTTCCGAGCATTTTATTTGATCGGTCGATTTTCAGGGAAAACCCGAGTCGGATCCCCGGATATTTTATCGCTTAAATTAAACTCGATTCGGGCCCGCGGTGTTATTTAATAGGACTCGGGTTAAATCCGCGGTAATAATATTATATTAAATGCGATTTGCGTATTTTAATACGAAAATAATGTTTAACGATAACAGTCATTTTGATGTTTCTTAATTGTACACGAGTGAAGTTTTAATAATAATAGTAATCATTTTGATATTACATAATTATACAAGTTGTCTTAGAGTACCATAACGAAACAATCAAATTTTTGACTTTCCAGCCAACCACCACGTGACGTCTCCCGGGCAACTATTATAGTTCGGATTAATGTTTTCATTATAAATAACGATGAAATAAATATGCCGGGGCCCAACTCGTGTAAATGTTAAAATATACCGGGACCCGGTTCATGCCGTCGGGTTCCGACTTGAGGTTAGTCGATTTTCACAGACTACAGTGGTCGAGTCGAACAATCGGTGTAATTCGCTTACACCGTTTTACTACGAGTTCTTCGTCCCCATTGACTGTAAAAAACACCTTTGACGAAATTCGCAGGACCGCATGAGCGGCCGCGAACCTAACGACTCGCCGCATAAGGGGGGGGTAAACGACATCAAAAGCTAGCGTAAATGACATTTATCAGATTGAAAATTCTTATCACAACTCTTATTACGATATGTATGAATAGAGGAGTCCATACTGTATTGGAAACCGATTTTTCGCATGCGGTGCAGCATTCATCGAGTTACAGCAGTCGTAATGTAAGTCCGTCGCGAATCATATAATAAAAACAAGCAAATATAAATATAAAAACAAAAAAAAATGTTTATGTAAAAATGTTTTATTTATATGTTTATTTACTATATTTATTTGTTTATTTACGAGTATTAACGATTTTAATAATTAAGTTTTTACTTTATAATTTAATTAAAAACTAACAGTATTACTTTTAAACGTTTACTTTTTTATCTGTTGCTTCGGGACTTTTTTATTTTCACAGTTCAATTTATCATGGATTAATTATAGTAACACGTTAGTTACGTTAGTTTTTTTATTTTTACCTGGAACTCACAATTTAAATTACTGGTCACTAAGTTATAAAATATTTTCGTAATATCATGATACTGATATAAAATTTAAGTTGATTTCCAAAACCGTCCGACCTTTTATAGCTGCAAAATATTATTTTCAAGGTTAGGTCAAGGTAAAGTATTCTTTCACTCCGATATAAATAATTTCGCCCATTTTCGCCCCCGTGTGTAAAAAGCTTCTTAATGTCTTAACACATATTAATTTCAGAGAGATCATTTAATTTTTTTTTACTTTTTTGGTGGGTGGAAGGGGAGGGTGATGGAACTCGACTAATAGTATATCATGTATGTCATATTAATGTTATTGATAGGTCACGGTCAATTTAAATCGCACACTAAACTAGTGCTAAATTTATATACTTATAAATAACTTGTATTATATTGACGAAAACAAACGTCATAATTATTTTGTATCTTTTTGTGTAGCAATAAGTTTGAACAATATTTCGATATCCCGACTAGAAGTACTAATATAATATGATATGATGAACAATTTCGGATGTGAAACAATTGGTGAACAATTCAATTTTATAAAAAAGGAGGTGGAAAAACGAGTAAAAGTTGTAAACAGAACTATTTGAATAAAGAGTAGTCCTATTTCGTACCTGAATATGGTATATCTCGTCGGGAACAGAAACATAGATTGAAATAACGATTCATTAACGAAAATAAAATTTGATTGAATGCTCCTGTTACATTTTTTGTTTCTCTGCTCGCATCATATGATAATGATTATGATGACGATGATAATGATGTTAAACCTTTAAGTTAAGTATTTTACTTATTTCGTTAATAAAATAAACAGTTATTTCTTTGAAAATATGTTTAAAAAAAATTGATATATGTAAATTAATTTATATGCACATGTCTGACAAACAATACCGTAGAAAAATATTCTAATATTGTAAATGTTTCCATTTCCGCTTGTCCATAGATGGCGTCGATTGTATCAAACCGATACAACGGGGAAACATTTCGTTTTCATTGATTAGACGTTCGTTACCAGTCCATTCCTTCTTGGTCTGCGTCTTCTTAGTCTTAGTCTTACATATTGTTGCCGTTTGTTTACAAACGTGTTATCGATTTACTTTCTCGCGAGTATTATAATTATTATTAATGTTTGTTTCACCGTAAGCCTTTTGTTGCACGCACACGTTATGCATTAACGAACCTGTTACCTTTTGATTTGTGTACGCTATAATTATTCGTCGTCCGCTTTATTGCGATCGCATTGTATAATCCCCTTCCATTATAGATCCTACACGCATACAGTCCACTTTCAGGGCTACTGTCACACTATGGCGGTTCGACTGCCAATCCAGGGATTATAAATTTATTACGATTATACAGGTGACAATACCGCGGTCGTTGTCAATATCGCGACATGTCACGGTTCTGCGGTGATGCCGCGCGGGACATAATTAAATAATAATTAAATTTTAATCCAATACACGTTGTTTTCGATGAGGCGTGTCACAGTGTACATTGGTGACACCGTGTGGTTTTCGATTTCGATTATGTAAATTTGATTCGTTTGAGTACAGCCATTCCTCTCCGTGAATGGTACGGCGAAATATTGAATCCTGCTTCGTTAAACCACACAAGGCCTTATTATCATCAATAGTTCATCAAACAATGATATTGACATGATGCGGAAATAAACACAAAATCTATCTATATGCCATTTGAGTAGTATTTATTTGTAAGTTGTAATGCGCAGCAAAATCCCACATAGACGAGCGCGAATCCGACCTATTTTGTGACCATGAATTTTACAAAACTAATACAAAATGTTTGTTTTTTTTTTTATTTTTAAAAAAAAAAAAAGCCAAAATCACATCTTTCTATGGAATTTTACTATGTAGCAGAATAAAAATAAAAATTAGAGTAAAAAGTAATTCGGGTTCTCAAAAACTGCCAAACTCATAATTGTCTATGTGGGGTTCTGCTGTACGGGTAGAACCTACAAATTAGCACTACTGACTTAATGTTAGAAAAAAATGTTTCAAAATGTTCTAGACATATTGTACGGATGGATGCAAAAGCTCCTTTCGATTTTTTTTTTACCACAATTGTGTGATATCGATAACACAGGCATATTGCATTTAGGTATATAGTGATCATAAGCCATCGTGATCCACAATAGATATGTTGCGTGCGTATTCACAACTTTACATCATTTACCCTATATTTTTTACGGTTGCCCATAAACAACAAAAGTCGTCAGGATGAAAACAGACATTAGACGCGATGAAAACAAAATAATACGACGGAGAGAAAATACCTGGGCCCAGACACGGGAGGAATTTAACCTTTGTGACCCAGATCACAACCACGAGTTATTTTGTCAAAAAAAGTAGACGACCCGACGAGAAAATTCCGGTGTCCCGTTGGACTTCTCCGTTCTTGACCAGCTCAACATATTTTGATGCAGCGTTGGACACTAATGTTAATTTTGTAAAGCAACAATAATACGCAAGTCAAAGATCGTGCGGTCGTGCCGTTGTAATGTGACATTAACGTGGTAATCCCGCGTTGTTAATCTGCCATAGTGTGACAAGGCCCTTACGGTTTCTCGTACAATGGCGCGCAGTGCGGTATTCTCCCGAAATTCCCGGAAGTAAAATCACAAGAAGTAAAAATATTTCTTAGAACAACTATCCGAACCAAAAAAAAAAAAAATTTTTCCACTTTTTTTTTAAATTTTCAAAATCGAATCTTTTACAAAATGTTGAAAATGTATTGAAAAAAGTTATTTTTTTTTTCCTTAATTAAGGAAAAAAATGAACATTGAATTTTTTTCTACACATGTGTTTCCCTCGCTCAAAACAAACTTGAATGAAGGATACTCCGTATTTATTTTATATATATACGACAATTATAGCATATTCGCCAAACGATTCCTTTTTTGTTTACAACTTTGAATTTAAGTGCACCTATATAATATAGAACGAGAGTGATTGCAGTAGTGATTCGTTTCATTATATTCCCTCCCCTCTTTATCTGTATTTCGCAATTTCACGGACATTGAATCGGGAAATTCGATAAGTTTTACACCTTTTTGATGTCTCGTCCGCAAAAGCACATGTGTTTATTTTTGACATTTTTCCATCTATACATGTATAGCTTTAGAGCTACACACCAATAAACTCTGCATCCAATACACGCAACTTTCTGATATTGTTTGATCTGGTTTACCGTTGCACAAAATGTTTCCACGAAAAGCTGTGTACATATAAGTAGAGCATACATCATTCCAAAAAAACTTATATTCTGCTTATTTCGGTCGTCTAGAATAAAAAAGTTAGACGGCACCGGAAGTCATATATATACACACAATATCATCGCAATAAATGCGTTCATATTACCGCGTAGTACGCGAACTACGTATGCATTTTTTTTTATTTGTCTAACGACGATCTGCTATTGTAATCGAAAAACTACAATAGGTAATATGTTATATAATATTCTATGCACGGAGCTTATTTACCCAAAAATGATATTGAAAAAATAAAAAAATAATCGTATCTTAAATATGACCGTTTTCGTCGAATTTTTCCGGAAACAGAGACTATACTGCGTCGTATTGTCACATTAGCCATTTTCGGACTTCATCCACGAAGAAAGTGGATAGTGTACAGGTACATTATCCGGTTAATGTAACTTTACCCATCGTGTTATAGCTAATTATAATAATTAATCCATACACTCGTTCAACTCCAAACGAAATTGAATTTCACCGGACGTTATAATTGTGTACAAAAATTTAAATAAGTAGGTGTACTCTTAAGATAGGTATAACTTCATATTGGTCAATAAACATCTTTAGACCACGTGCTTAGCTCCATTCAATATACTTAATGAAAACGTAATACCTATATGTAACGTTGATAATGTTACTGCTAGAACAATAGCTGGTTTCGTGTATTTTTTTAAATTATTGCTACGACAGTAGTAAATTACTATTTGTAATGGCCGTGAACGTATTATTTTATCCGTCCATTAACGGCTAATATGCAAAATAACCGATTAATGTACGAAACTATGATTTTAAATACCAAGTGTTCGCTTTATCCAAGTAATATAGCTAGTATGCGCATTAGCACATTTCGGACTTACGCCGTTACTCGTATTTCCAGCTAATTTTGAATATTTCTAGCGGCTCTCTTTGAACCAATTGAACTCCGTTTCCAATATTGTTTTGTGGGCGGATCGAAGTGATAATTATGCTGAGTTAGACATTTTTAGTTACTCAATAGTTACTATTTTTATAAACGATTTCACTATAATTTATTTCTGTTTTATTAATAGGGTAACTGGTTCATAGTATAGGTGTTGTATTATTTAAGTATTCGGTTATTCATTGTTTTGCGAAGAATATTTTTGTATTATACAAGATAGATGCGGGAAAATTCAGCTCTAGTGACGGAGTAAATGGTGTTTTATTTTTCTGTGCTGGATTATTAAAACTAATTAAAACAGTCTGTTTAAATTAGATAAGGATTGGAAAGTTTTTAAGCGTTTATATTACGCATAAAAACTAATTACCAATATAATTGATATGAGATTTTTGTTTTAATATAGTAATATACTATATAAGTTCAGTACCTAGAGCCTTTTCGAACTTGACTAAGTCTAAACTGTACGGCCTATCAGTGGAGCGCGCTGGGGAGTGATAGAAGTTGAAGCATTATATTCCAACTGTCCTCATTGGCTCGAAAATACAATGTTACATTCGTTTTCAAGCCAATTTCAAAAAATTACTTAGATTCGTTAAACAACAATTGGCCCTTTCGGATTCGTCTTTTAAATTCCTATTGTTGGGTATATTAGGTGTATTGAGTACGTTTCTTCGGTTTGTTCATGATTATTATTTATAGTTCCTATATTCTTTCCTATTGAAAATTCTTGGGTACGTCTCTGCGGAATATAATATATATATATGTATACATAGGTGCGTATAGGTACTTAACGTGTGATGAAAAATGTGTAAAACGCCAAATTGTGAATCCGGAATTAGGGATTCGTCTTATTTTACTTCCGTATATACACCTAAAATTAACCATAATTAAAATTAAATTTTCTAATAATTGCTTCCTGGTTTGTTCGATTTCCAGCGGAGGAAATGGGTTAGGCACCTATATAATTTGATACGTGTTTTCTATATTTATAAACCGAAAGTAAATCTATCTATAATACGGTCTACAAGCAATTTCGAAATAAAACTATAGATATAAGTAAGTTACACCAACCTTTAATATAATTTTTGTACGTTTTTCGCTATATTTTCTATCTAAACTTTCTCGTAAAACTTTTCATCTATTGCGTGTTATACTCGCACACATTACCAGCTACCCACGCAGAATGTAAATTTCGGAAAATGTCCGTTTACTGCTAAATTGTATTTTTAAAAAAACTTTTCTCTATTTTAACGTTTTTCAAAATGTTATACTTATTATTATGTATTGATATAAAAGTTGTTTATAATTTTATTTTAAATTGTATAAATATTTTAACTATAAAAAGAAATTTAGACATTTATTAGACGTTTATTTAAAATAGATAGTATTGTAATTAATTCGTCATTATGATTAACTGTTTAATCAAAATTTAAAAAAAAAAATAAAGGATTTCCCAATTGTACGATTTTTTTTACCATATACAACTCGAAATCTAATTTGCTTTGAAAACATTAGTAAAAATACGAATATATCAAAGTTTACAATCGTCCGGTATACGTCTCGTTGGGTGTGGCCTTTTTAGAGGAGGGGGCGTAAAGGAAGAGACCATTATAATGATGGTAGATGTCTGATTATATAATAACACATTTGCGGAATAGTACAAATTTACATTATGCTATTGCGTTATTGCAGTTAGTTTTTTATGACTTTTAGTTCTCGCGAAATATTTGAATAATTTTTTTGCCGAACATAATATTCAATATTATATAATACTATAATACCTGTTATTACGCTCGGAATGCACGCGGCACGAGTTCGTGCGAGTTTAAAACTAAAAAACACTATATAATAGACAAAATTGCGAATTTCGTTTTGCGACGGAGAATTAGCGTATTGCGTATAATCGTCTACGAAGGAACGGGAAGAGGAGCGATTATTGTATTATGGGTTTTCTCCCCCCTCCTCCTCCTCCTCCAAAGTATTTAGCCGGCTAGACGATTGTTAATGCGCACGCGTAGATCGGTGGCAATATTCGGCTGGTTGGCAAGGTCGTCAGACATCGTGTCGACGGTGAAATGATACTAAACTATTAAACCGCATAAATATAGAAAAAAGATAAAATAAAGGAAAACGTTCGACGTTTTTATTAGATCCCTACTGGACTTTTATAGTGACAATAATAATATTGTATAGTATAACGACAACTGTTATTATGCGTTATAAATCCATAGATTATGGCTGTGTAAAACAATGTGGCTAATATCAAAATGTTTGAAATCGCCACGTATACGGGGTACGTTATGCACTATAATAATAATATAATGTATGCCCGCCGCCGCCGCAAAAACTTTTATCTTCACGGTTAAACCGCACCGGTTGTTTATTTTAGAAAAATATAAACAACGTTATCTTACGCGGTTACCGAGGTACGAGAACTTTTTGTACAAATCCAAATGGGAGTTTATTTTTTTTTTTTACCCCGAAAAACTGATTTGTATTATTCTATGTAAATGCCCGAGCCCCGTAATAACCGAATAAATACTGTAACAATAAAGCGATTGTACGAACTCACAGATTAATAATTACTTAGCTGTATGAAAACGGAAAACGCGGGCTTTTAACGAGGGAATGTAAATATGGAATGGGCTGAGCCGTGTATATGGTAAGCGGACGGTTTACTGAAGAGAGCCACGGGCGATGAGTAGTCGGGAATGGAAAATCGAGATGAACAGACAATGTCGGAGATGCGTGTATAGGGTCCAAATGTTTAGACACAATGCCGACAGATGGATTTGAACGTAGCGATAGAGGAAACGGAGAATCTCAGATTCAGCGTCTAATTGTAAAAGGGTTGTACGTATATTAAATCTTTTTATAAAAAAATAAAAAAAAAATGTATTAATTAAAAAAAAATAATTATTTTTATCCCAAGGAAAACATACAGAAATCGATAGAAAACAAATTCAATTTTCGTTTGTGAGCACATCGTATAAAAATCGTACTTTGGGAGGTCGTAGAGTTGTATGCCCAAAAAAACATACTTCCTTTTATTATAGGCTAAGCTCGGATTTTATTCCAATAGAGTAATAACATACGAGTTATAAAATATGCCCTAAGAACATTAAAAATAGCAAAACATAAAAAATTAAAAATTGTTTTTTTAGTATTCTTATTGTTTTAACAAGTAACTATTAAATATAGGATTCTATATTTAATTTACCTGCGAGCCACTATCTGCTTGGTTAAAACAATTGATTAAAATCTTCATTTTTCTTTAGGTCATTACAGTCTGCTACCGCCTGGTATTGCCTTTCTACAAGTTTTCTCCATTCTTCAATGCTTTCTATATTTCTATTAATTTCTAAATTATTTTAACTACGTGTCTGTAATATGAAGTTTGTTTTAGGTCGTCCCCTTCACTTTTTATCTGGTATAACGCTTTTGAGAACTACTTTTATAGGACTATCATGCCTCAAAGTATGACCGCTGCGTTGTAATTGCCTCCATTTTATGATATCTATGATTGTCCTTTGTCAATTTACTTATTGTAATAATCGATCATTCGATACTCGCCATCCATCCAGATTGTAAAACAATACATTATTTAATGAAACGGAAATGTCGTATACATATTAGGAATCTCTAGACAAATGCACGGTTCGTAGTCCCGTAGTAACTAGTAAAAAGTGCCAAATCCGAGCTCCGATTGTAGTGCGTGTTGAAGTGTTAGATCGCTGACGTAATTATAAATCGTTTCTCGTTGTTCGTTTCGATTATAGACATAATGTAATGGCGTTCATTACGGTCCCTAAAAACCATTAGCGATCAAATTCAAATGCGCGCGTGCGCGCGCCACGGAGAGTCTCAGACGAAACAGCCACCGATCGCATCGGTTATACGTATAGGCAGTAATATTATAAAGATTTCGTCGGTTACACCGCCTATACGCGAGCGGGTATATTATGTCTCGGGAATGTGACGTAGAGACTTATAAGTTTTAGTGGGCGTGCTACTGAAATTCCCAGGTGGTCACTGCACAAAATGTACGGAAACGAGCTGCGACGGCGGTTCCGCAGCTTAACGCCGTATTATATTATCGACGACGGGCAAAAGTAAACTATGTGTACATTGCACGGGATATTCTCGGTGGAAAAAAAAAAAATATAGATATAGATATTGATATAGATTTTGTTCGGTTAAAAGTTTATAAATCCGTGGGATTTCATATTTTCGCGTAGCGGTAGGTGTGCGTACGTGCAAACAATATTATCACCGCCGCGCCGTTTCAATATAATAATAATGATGATGATAACAATAAAGGATCCCTCTTAAACGTAGACGGAAGAATCGCGCTGTCGCCGTATTAATAATTTATTTTTATAAAATTAATGCGGGGACGAGAACACGGCGACGACGATGACTACGACGGTTTCGGATTATTTCCTGTATAATAAAATCGTATTAAACAATATTCGTTAAATTCGGCGGCCGGCGGGGTACGGAGTGGTGACGGAGAGGGTAAGGGTTAAGCGATAGGATCACGAATAGCACAGCGCGAATAATAATAAGAGCTAATAAATTATTTTAATGAGCGCCTCGGCTCGTATTAACACCTCTTAGAATACAAATATAAAAAGCGCGCGGCGCGTATGCCGCGGAGTTTATATTCGATTTAAAAAATTTAATTATTTAAAACGTTTAACGCAGCACTTGCCTGCCCATACTTAAATGCTACCTACATTGTTATTTCCGCAGGGGTTATTTTAATAACACACGAAATCAACTATTGTGTTGAAAAATACTTAAAAAATAAAACGTTTTTGCAATCATTATTATTATGCTCGTTGAAAATAATGTAATGCGCGGTACGAAACCGGGCACACGATAAACTGTTTTAAAAACAATATTTGTACAGTGACGCGCGCGCGACACTTGTTATTATTTGCAAGACGAAGAAGATTAGACGCCGTGTGCCTAAGCGAAGAAGCTTTTATAGTTTTATTTAGATGCGTTTTTTTCTCCCCCCCCCCCAAAAAAAACCAGCATTTTTTCGCCGAGTAAAAATAGTTCGCGAACAAGTCGACTGCTGTAACGAAAAGAGTCGTATCTCAATTTTTCCATTTTCTTATCGTATCGCCTGTCCCGACGAAAAAGATCGTAATTCACTTTTACGAACTTCTGATTTAATGTGTTTGAACGAGTAGAGATACGAACTGAATCGAGACGACACGACCTTTTTCGTAGCGGCGTGCGAAACCTATAACTGAATATGGTCCACTCCCAAAGTGTTTACACCATTATGTCGTCGTACACAAATTTCTTCAGTAGTAACGGCAACTAAAATAATGTCTACTCTTCTTTTGTTGCAGTAGTTTACTATTTAACGGTCCACGATTTTTATACAGTCTATTGTTTTACGTTCCGCTATTTATAGTAGTAAGAATACATTTTTCGTTTAGGCGAAATGTTAGTTTCAATATACTGCGCATATTGTTATAAATGATTTAGTTGATTTAATACGGAGGACTAGTTTTGTACTAGTTGTGGACTCTTTATAAATAAATATAATAAGTAAAGTTTATGTTATACGGTATTTGGTTGTGATATTGAGCTTTTCATTTTAAAATCATATCTACAATTGGTGGACATTTTTTAAACTCAACATTAAAATATTGTAGGCTATAAAATTAGAAAATTATAAAACGGGGATTGTGTAGGAAACTCGATTTACCCGTCACAAAATGAAAGTCCAATACAGTCCGGAAGCTTTCTAAATATTCTCTTCGCACTACGGATGTAATAAAATCGCAAAACCGTATCAATAATAAAAAAAAAAAAGAAAAAATAGCAATCACAATAAACACATTTACGTTCCGATCGTATACGGTTATTTTACGCATAACAAATAAAGATATACAAATTATGTCGTGGAATATTTCAATTTATTTCATTTTTTTCCATTAGCAATAGTGACGTTTTACTTTTAAAATTAAACTTTAATTTAACAGCATGTCGTATGAATGTTGTAGGCATTTGATTTTTATTTTATTTTAGAACTATACGAAACTATATCAATCTTATGTCAACTATATAATTTGTTTATTTATGATATTTCGCGTCTTTGTTTTTATTTAAGAGATGGGCAATTGTTTTATACCGTTTTAATAAAATGTTTCGTATCAGCGGACTTGAACGTTTATTTTAAAAGTTAATATTTATTTGTGTATAATATTTCCATGTCAGCGGAAACTGATCAAATCGGTTGTTTATCTTAGTCGGAGAGGGTTGCACGAACGTCAGTGGGTAAATATATTACAGAAGTTTGTAAAATTATGATGGCATTGCGACTATAATGTATCATTGTTGCACAAAAGACCGTCCGGTCATGGCTGGAAGTACGGTAGATAAATTTAAATAAAATTAGATTTTTTTTTTTTTATATTGATAATAGGTTTACTTTTTAACTCCCTCTAACCGCACATATTTCTGTGAACACCCTTGCGTCGTATAAAACCATATGCTAAACTGAAACAAAATATTCGCCGAAATATAAAGACTAAAGTTTTATCAATATTCATGATACCTACTAGTATTTCACTAATAAATGTAAATTGTTTACGAATTTAATTATTTAGGTAGGCATTTGTGTCCGAAAAATTCTGCGCACGTTTTCATTAAGTATTGTAAGATATCATTTCCAACCGTTCAGTTATTATTAAAATGTCCGTAACATTACCCATTACGTCCGAGACGTATTTACGTTTTCAGCACTCCGGGGAATTGTTCTTTTAGCGCTCTTTCATAACAACACATTTGTATACAACACACTAGAATTTTGAACTGCACGCTTTAAAATGTGTTCCTTATAAACATCGGGGTGTAAAACACGTTGTTTTAGGGACTGCGGAGCGATTGTAAACTATGAAACGAGGATGCTAATTTAAAATGGTCTGCTATTTTAACACGTCTTAAAATATTATGACGCTCACATGAAATTCGGTACCCGGAAAAAAAAAAGCTGCGCTGTAGAATGTTTCAAGTGCATACCTAAAACAATTTCAATTAATTTAATCGGACAGAATATAAAATATAGAATAAATAATTTGGCAAAAGTATTTGATAGTTTTAATACATAGTTAATACTGTATACCGAGGTAATACAATAATACATATTTCATTATAACCCGAAAGTATAAAATCCGCAATATTCGAACTCTAAGCGATAGTATATTGATAACAAATTATAACAATTATTATTGTTTGATGGATAATTTCTTTATTTTTCGATTTTTCAAGAAACCAAAATGTTTTTTTCCAAAAACAACCTTTCTTTTTTTTCCGGAAATTTTGATCCTTGCGCGATAATATAATAGGCTCTTGAACGGGAGAATGTTATCGATTACAAATTTCGCAGTATTCGAACGCTTTTAACGTTAAATACCTAACGGGGTCGTGAAAATTTCACGTCGTTGCGAACTTTTGCCGTACTTTTATACAATCGCTAATCTTTTCTCCCGTCCGTATTTCGTCACGCGTTTTATTATATGGGATATATACGCACCTGTGTGCAGGCAGTTTACGGCGCGCGTGTGTGAGCCCCCGCAGAAACCTATATACCTATTATATCGGCTCTGCATCGGGTTCGCTGCAGGCAAAGGGCCGTTGGGTTTTCTTTCGCGAAATCGATGAGAACAAAACGTCCGAGGGGACTTTTGCAAAAAAAAAAAAAAAGGAGAAAAGAATATAATATATTATTATACACACTATATAAACGTATACGTACGTGTATAGCTGTTGCAGTTTCTCGTGGGCAAATCCGTCGGGGCCATCTTTCGCGCACTGCGAAAACAAACAATAGCCCCGAACGGTCTGACCCCGAACGATACTGTAGTAAATACTACAGGTCTGGTCCCGAAAATACAAGAGAAAAAACACCTACAGATTTCTGTCCGATTTTCATAAATATTACGTGGCGAGTTATATTGTGTCACGTGATTTGTCTGCGCAGGCACGTAAAACAATACTACAAGGGAATTAGTGACTGATTCAGACCGAAAGGCCAGACAAAACTGTAGGGATTGTGTTTGACGGACATTCATTTTGAAATCAAATTATGATTATTTTTGTTTTTCACTGCGGGTGTGACGAAAACTATTATATTGTTCTACGGGGAATCGTATACACATTTGATTGCATTTAAAATATTTCCCATATTTTACTTAAGACAAAAATATAATTAAAATTCAATAAATATATTTAACAACGTAATCTAAGTATATGAAGTACCTAAAAAATCATAATACGTTTTTAAAACTGAAATCTGTCAAACGCAATTCCTACAGTTTTGTTTAGATTTTCGGTCTGAAGCGTCGTGTTTTTGCTTAAAAACGGGATTGTCATAAAACGGGCATCGGAAATCATATTAATGAAAAAGTCTTATCATTTACGCTGGTCATTGGTCTTTATTAAAATGCAAAATACGGTTTTTAAAATTTCACGAAATCGGGGAAAATTTCTAGAAAACTGCCACCGTTCCTCTTAATCGAATATTGCAGGTTCGTCGCGAGTATTGCCTGTGTAGCCGACAGGCGATTTTCGACGCGTTGGAGAAAAATAAGCATCAGTGTAAAATTCCGGTTCTCCGTCCCTAGCGCTCTCTATCCCATACTAAACAATGGTATGACGACCCCGACCCCGATAAACGTAATTTAATATGGAAATTGGACGAGTTCTCCAGCGTTAATCGCTATACGAAAACAATAAAATAAACCATCGCGCAACAGACCCTTTATATATAATAAATATAATATCGCACCCCGTCGTTCACCCTAAATCCGTCAAATGTGCCGTCGGGCTTTTGATTTTCGAATGCGTATATGTATATCTATATATATATATATATATATATTCGGTTTCAGCGTTCGAGTCGATTCCGCGTAGAGTATTCCATACAATCAATTTGTGAATATTGCTACAAGTGAAAATTAAATAGTTGTAATCGCAACGACTCACGCGTGACCTGAGCGTTTTTCGTCAAACAAGAAGCGCGTCATAGTGACTTGAGATATTTTCATTTTTCATACGTACACACACACGTTTGGCCATTTAGACCGAAAAATAAAGTAAATAACATGTTTTAAAAAAAAAAAAAAAATACCAAAAATTGACTCTTAAAAGTCGTTATTTCCGAAGATGTACAACCCTGCGGCGGAACCCGTCATTACCAATTAGACTTGCGGTAGCGGCTGTACTTTGGAAAAGCGCGGCTAATGCGCCCGCACAGTCTCTTTCGGAAATCTCTATCGCCGACGTTATTTTTACGAGAGTGGGGAAAAACAGTAAAAATCAAATACCCGTTGTACCACTGTTCACCGTCCGCGGGCCCTCGCGCCTCGTTAACGCGCGTCTACCCAATGGCGATGCGTGCACGCCGAATTTTTCCGGCCGAAATCTGCGTCATTCGCATTCACGCGCAAGCTAGTAGATATTTCGATAATGACCACGCCAGGCGTGCAAATGTACGTTACAGAAACACCACTAGTTCACTAATGCCGCGATGGGAGTGTAGTTGTTTCCAATATTATGTTGATATGTTTATTATTATTCAACACTGGCGCGATATTCATAATAAATATAACTGCGATGGCCCGTACGCGTTTGTTCTACAACGTGTCTCCAAATAATATCGTTTGCCTATACGCAACGCGCACGGACGCAAATGGAGAGTGCGGCTCGGGAGAGATTAAGCGTTTTTAAACCGTATACAAACGTGTGTTCGTATTGATTCTGTGTGTATTTATGTAACGGTTATTTTTCACTCCGATTTCGTAATTTGCGAACAAACTATAAATCCACTTAACTAAAACACAACACGGAAATGTACATTTGTTGTTTAATATTCAATTATTATAGTAATATTAAAAATTCATTTTTTTTATTATGATTTAATTCGTAACACGATTATGCGTAGAATAGGTAACCTATAATATTATCTATTTCTATTATACTTAATTTCAATTTGACTGATTTTGTTTTCATAATATATCATACTGCGTTCCACAATTTTATTTCGTTTTTATTTTGCTTTATAATAATTTACGATTTGTAATACGTGCACTGTACTGGATGATGTGAACCAATACCGAAGGCAGAAGTAATTTTTTTTTTCTGAGAGTACGCGTGTACAGTATATTATTATAATATTCACAAGTATACTGCAAATCGGTAATGCTCATTGGATTTTTGAAAAAAAAAATGAATAGTAAAAATATACATACCGTTTTATCGAGACAAAATTAATGTGTCACATATCATCATACGGTCGGATGAAATAAATAAATTAGATTAGGTTCGTCTGTATTGGGATCAACGGAACAGGATTGACGTTTTGATATCTAATACAACGGTAATCCGGTAGGTTTATGATGACATATTGACATCGTAAATATCGTAAATATTTAGTTTAAATCCAGATAAGCTAGCGACAATCACCGGGTGTAAACGAACCTAGTGAAAATAGCTGGCTGTTAAATGTGTACGACAAAAGAAAACCCGGGTGCGAAACGACAACGACCCCGTATTCCATTTAAACATTTTTCTGCGAAATCCGCCTACAATTATCTTTCTTATCGTTTCGAACACCTAAGCGTTTTTTTTTTTTTTTTTTTAACACTATACTTCTCAAAAATGACTGTCATCCGTTATTAGTTTTGTGTATTGCAATTCTTTAGAGTTCATGCGAAAATAAAACGATAATAATATCAGTGACGGGTTTGAGTTTGAATTTATTTTAATTAAATATTTTAGGTATGTATACCTAGGTACCCGGTATAAATGAAACGATACTGAAACGTAAGTAAGTACCAGAAAATGTGTATTATTTTGATTATTTTCATTTCATTTTTTATTATTATTATATTAATCATAACATTTGAAAGTATGATGATACTGTTACTGTATGAAAAGATCAATAAATGGTAGATACACACGCAAAAGATAAAAAGAAAAAAAAAATGTCTTATGCTAAATTAAATTCACAAAGGAAATGAGCACTGGTTTTTATTATTCTTTCGCTTTAAAAATGCTTTTATACGAATACGTGTAACGTTTTATTCCATATTCCGTTTGGGACAATATATTTAAGTCAATAAAAAACACAAATTGCGAGACACATATGAAAGATCCGTCTGTTTGTCTGTCTATATTTCTATAACGTTTACTTGGAACGTATATTGTGGCGTTTTGATGGAAATTTTAGTTTGAAACACAAATGAAATAATCTAAAGAGGACAATATTTTAGAGGGCTGTACGAAGGTTTTACCTAAAACAAATTTCATACAAAAAAGTTACGACCATGTTAGTTTTTGTATTTTTTAAATATCTTTAATTCTTTAAATTTTGTAAATTGTGATTAAACTCCCGTTTCAATCTAAACGCCACAATATATGTTCAAATAAGAAACGAAATTATACTATGGCTTGTGTCAATATCACGGAGACAACACATTCAAATATGAGACCCTCTTAACCAAAACAAATTGTATACCCTCCCAGATAATTATAATTTTTTTTTTATATAACAATAACGGCTGCTATGCAATTTTGTGCCATAACTCATCCAGTAACCTAACTTATAAAATCACATCAAGTGATTGTTGTAAAGTCACGTTAGTCATTTCGGTCAACCTTTATCAGATATGAGTGCTATTCACGTACAACCATATTATTGTCAGTCGATATTTAATCATTTAATATTGTTTATATTTTAGTCTATCTGTTAATGTAAGCGCGCAGTTTGCCTACGTTGTAATGATGATTTTTTTCAATGTTAACTAAATCGTTGATTAAAAATGTTCGGTTTTATTAAAATTCGAGTGCGAAAATGTTTGACCACGACGATTATCTACGATCAGATTTAATATTAATCATTTTAAACGTTTCAATGATCGTCAAGTCCCGTCAGGTATGACAGACAAAAATACGAAAATCCCTAAAAACCCAATTATTGCAATGTTTGTTGGGATCTCAAATTTTTTTGAAAGCAAAATACAGCCCATGTTACTCACTGATAATGTAGGTTTTAGTAGCTTTTAGGTGAAAGAAGTTTGAAAGTCTGAGTAGTTTTTGAGCTTATCTAATACAAACATACGGACAAATATTATATTATATAGAAATTATGTGGTCCAGATTTATAACTCAATGAGTTATGACAGGAGCTCGAAACTAATTGGACTTGGAATCCACAAAAAATGTCTTACAAAATTTAAAAAAGCCCTGAAACAACCAAAAAAAAAAAAATTAAAAAATCAAAACCGACAGAATGTTTTAAAAGTTCTTTATCCATCGGCTGATGGCTGTAACTTGTTTTATAACATTTTCCAACACTACAAAAGTAACAATACAACTCAATACAAAACGATTTTGATTAAATAAAATTGTACGTAGGTATTTAAAAACTAAAATGATTTTCGTATATCATTTTTGTAGTGTTAGAAAATAGTATTTGATAAATTAGAGCTGTTAGAGGAGATATTTTTAAACTCTTTTACCATTTTGAGATTTTTTTTTAACTGTTTTTTTCGGAAGTTTTTTTGACGGTTTTAAATGTTTTTTTGCGGATTTTAAGTGCTTTAAGTTCTCAAACACTAGTTAATGGTTATAACTTATACTTACGAGTTATGAGTTTCTGACTGAACACGGTCAAAATATGTGTGTGCAATTGTAAAGCTATAGCATATACAACGACAAGCGCTTGGCCATTTTCCCTTTATCTATAACGGGATCTACCTTTAACTATAAAATACATTTTGAAGAAAAATAACAAAAATTACCGAACGTTCTGCGTTTTTAAGAATGTTTTCGCAATTTAAACACACAATAAATAATATGACAGACATAGTGTTTATAATGTTTAGTGTTTGCAATTTGCTGAACAACACAGCCATATAATAAAGTAGGTACACACAATATTATAGTATGTCCTGTGGCGTAGTCGACCGTCTAGCTGAAGCGTAAAACGTCTTTCCCGTTTTTAGGCTGATGCGTATCCTTATAATATAATAATATAATTTGCGATACGCAGGTACACCTATCCCAGTTAAACGTTGCGTCGTGTACTTTTGACCGGTTGACGAAGTAAAAATATATCCCACGAATTCCCTCGTTGTCGCGTTTAGCAGTACCGGTAATCGTGTTTACCATTTTACACGTCTGTTTTAATGAATTTCGGTGCACGGAAAAAAAAAAAATCGTTGATGATAACGCCGTTCACATATGTATTGCGATAATTTGAAAAGAAAAAAAAAAACTCCAAAATAATTAGGCAACCAGGAATATGACGTTTATTTTTAGAGAAACGGATGTTATATGTTTGTTATTAGAATTTTATTTTACCGAACGTAGGTCGGTTAAATAGGTACCTATTCGTCGTTGGTCATTACACGCTGCATTATTTTCTAATTAGGAAATGTTGTGAATAAAGTAAAAACGCAGCAGAAACAAACGGCCATTGGGAAATTTTGTGATACATGCGTGAAATTGTTTTGATTTTTTTATTATCATTTTTAAGATTGAATTGTTATATCAGATTATCTTTGAACTTAATATCAAAATTGGGGGGGGGGGAGAATATAATTGTCCACGCTCACTCACTTTACCGACAATAAGTTGGCGCGTATATTCAAGAGTTTTTTTTTTTTAGGACTACACCACTGAATATAATATTATGTATGAACATTTTTGTTCGTGTAATATCGTGAAGTCTTTTCGTGTTATTCTCTCGTAAATCGTGTTTCGACCGGCGATCGTTGTACGTAATATTACTATTTATTATGCGTGGGTACGCCGGCCGTCGTCGTACAAACATACAATAATATTTCAACAAATAAATACTATAATATTCCCGTACGAATGTCGAACGGCAATCAAAAGTAAATCGAATAACTATTAACACGCACACCTGCGTATATCGTTCGCGAGTTATAGAAGTATAATACAATACATTCACGCATACATATACCGTGTGTTTTTTAAATAAACCAACAAAACGATTTCGATTTTCAGTAGGTAAACATTTAAAATATTGTCGCGTAACTTTGATATTAGGTACCGGCCGTACAGGTGTTCGCGTTTCCGACGTAACACTGAAATATGGTCATAATACTCATAATAAATATATCGATTGCGCCGCAAATCAAGGGTAAATAAAAAAAAATAATAAAAAAAAAAAAAAAAAAAAACGAGATGGAAAAACGTATACACACCGATTGCGTCGATCAATTGTTGAATATATTATTATAAAAATGTGTATACACCCAGTACGGTTATCGTCGCGTACATTTGGTATGGTTCAACAATTTACAATAAATATGTTTGCCGTTTGGTGGTTTTAGATTTCAATCAAATCAAAAATGTATTTTTACGCGTTTCGGATTTCCAATAGTTGTAGTAAAAAGTACGGTTTTGTCGTGTGGCAATATTGAAAATTGATTGAAAATATTTTAAAACACACGTTATTATGTATTTGTTGTTTTTACAGTCTTAACAAATATTTTTTTTTCGATAAAACAGTCACCGAAAATCTTCACTTATGAAGTGGAAAACTCGACCAATTTGATCAACTTTAGGGCAATAAGTCGGGTAATTTCCGAGATAAAAAATATTGTATCGATCAAATTCGACTATACGAATCTAGTGTCAAATATATGTTATTGTTCAACAGAAAAACGTAATTTGTACCACGCATATATTATGCGCTCCAAAATGATTAAAAATTTGAATTTTTTTTTCTTAAGTATGTACCTCCGTAAAATGAAATTAAAATCAAAGGTCATACGGTCAAAGTGTTTTACTCGAAAACTTATTTTATCTTTTTCTGCCCCGTTGAACTCCCGGTCTGTACAAATTGGATAACAATTAGTATTGTCCGTTCTAATCGATCGCTCGCCTTTTCCGTTTCAGTCCTTAAAATGCTTGTACTTTCACGAATCGTTTTCAATTTGTCCTATTTTAACAAAGTGACGCCCTGCAGTTATCTTCCCTTTAACGGTATCCTCTAAAATTATAGGATTGTGCAGCTCTTCTGCGCGGTGTCTCAGTCAGTGTGTTCAATCGTTTTCGAACGGTCTTATTTTAATCGCGTCCACGTATATACGATTTTCTTTGAAAATTCCTAGTTATAAGTTTAATAATTAATTTGTTTTTCCATCAAACTTCTCCAGTATCACATCTCGAAAGCGTTTACTTTTTGCTTTTTCCGTATCATTAACGATGACCAACGTTTCACGTTTATCGGAGTACGCTCCAAATATATTATCCGCTTCTTTAATCGAGCCGTATCTGCTTTGGTGTTTAAACTTTATTTATTTTTACCAAAACGCGCTTTAGCAAATCTTACATATATTTCGATTTCTCGAATGCTCTTACCGTCGGATGAAATATCGTTCCCTACATGAGTATACAATTTCGTCTACTTAATCGTGTCTTCGATTACCTAAGGTATATTTTAAGTTTCGCCTTTCAATTGTAAGTCTCCGACAAATACTATTTGTTTAATTTAATATAATATTATCTACTTTTTATTATTATTATTAATTTCTTTTTTCCCGAAAAGAAATAATAAATAAGCGTAACTTTAAAATTTCGTTTCCGTATAATAACTTCACTGGCTTTGAGTATAATTGAATAGGATGTCTGCGCATATACCATTAGGCAAGCAATTTTCGTTTTAATTTCGAAACCGTCAGTAAATTTAAGATGTTTTCGCAGTCGTTGGCAAGAGGATAAAATGTATAGTACGCACATAATGGGAAAATGGATTAAATGTGAAAAATCTCGTTTTACATTGTCAAAAAGTCAACCATGATTGTTGTGGTTTTTAGATCCATTATAAAAATATAATATTATGAAATACTTACCTACTGTTACTGCAAAACATAAGGATAAATGTCTGTCGACGGCATAAAGTCGACGGTTTTTTGGCAATAGTATTTTTATCTCATTTTCGTCACGCTATATTATAAAATACGAAACAGTTTCTACGAAGTGTATAGTGAAATTTATTTTCCCTTTAAATTCAAAACATAAGTTAACACACACACCTGATAATTATGTTACGGTATTATAGGTAACCTTTCGCAGGCGATAAATCTATAATTTTATGGTTTTTGGTTATTATTTAAACAAACAACTATTGGCACGTTATTTTATACTGTTAAAGGTATAAAACTACACTTATATTAACTTTATTCAGTGTGATTTGATTACCCTCGAAATATATCTGTAGATTATGCTGACAATGGTTTTTTGATAAAAAAATTACTCCATTTACAGAAACATATACAGATAGTTCTATCCTGTTTGATATAGTCTCCGTTCTCGGACGATTAGAGCGCAGGTACAGATAGATAAGGGGGGATAAGGATCACACTCACTTAAACATTGAACTTAAGTGTACACGAGTATACTAAGTTAGCAATTGAATAATACAGTTTAATTGAATCGTTTATTTCAGAAACTTCATCCCAGTCTACTTTTTCTATTTTTTTGGATATCAATAAAGACTCTCGTCCAACTCGTTTTCCTTAAACTTCCAAAAATGAGTAAAAGTACTCGACTACTCACTCCCATGGATATCAATGTCGTTAGAGCTCAGTAACATACTGAGGAAGGGGGACAAATATTTTGTAATTTACACATATAGGATTTATGTAGTAAATAACCTTACCATGGCCTGTCGCTGCCCAAGATTTCTGATAAAAATGTTGTACGTATACAATATAAGAAAATAAAAAAGTAAACATTATTGTAAAAACAACGCATTTATCGGCTACGCTCAGAATCTAAAACAAGTATTTACAATAAGATTTTTATTGAAATTAAAGTGACCGTTTTTTTTTTTTCTACGTTTAGAGAGGTTCTGAAATAATAAACGATTCAAAGGTCGACAAAATTAATTATTTTATTTCTCTTGTTGGTTAGGCGCCTATTTTATTACGTGATTATCGTTATGTAATATATTATTTACGTAAAATGTGTTATTGATTAACATTTATCAAAAATTAATCATAATATAATATATGGCGGAAAAACATTTTCGGTATTCGGATTGGGAACATGTTTTTAATAATTCCCTTCCGTTGAATTTCGTTAATTGGTTCACTATAAATAGTTATTATAACCGTACACAAGTCTTTTCAAAATACGTAGCACAAACAATTATTTTTTAATAATATAAACATATTGTACGCGCGAGATTTTTTTTTTTTTCGTTCTGATTTTATACACGTCGATTGACCAACTGCAGTCGTTTGATGAGGCTCGCGGGGGTGGCGGATGTCTCGCGGAACGTTGATTGATTGATGCGCAAAATAAAAAAATAAAAAACCCGTAGGTATTAAATTATTTATAAGAAAAAGGCTACGGAACGGATGAAATTACACTGTCGTGTATACTCGAAAAGTGTTAAAAAAAAAAAAAATAAATAAATAAAAATAAAACTCCATATACATCCGACACTATATACACGCGTGGAATGACAAAATGTCACTTTGCTTGATGATGGTGAAAACTTTCATTTTAGAACGATTTGAAATTATTTTTCAATCGAATGGTTTTCAAAAGAATCGGACACTGCCGTTGCAGAATTCAAAGATAGGTTTATTACAAAAGCTAAATGTCCGCCCGAATAAATATAATTTATATCTTTCGGTGTATAAATATTTAGTTTCGAACGCAGGAAGTAGGGGGGTTCAAACCCCCTCCACAACATAAGTTATCCTTTAATTTGTTTTTAAATTTTAAGTAATAAATCGATTTACAAAGGTCAAAAGCGACGGATATTTTCGGACATCCTCGACATTTTTCCGTGTTCGCTCTCGTGTAAGTTGTTGTATTTAACGTTTTCCAGCGCAGTTTTATTAAAATATAATCCGGCGAAGATTTTCAATAATGCCATCGAAAAATTTCATTTAAGTAATTCAATATGTGAGATTATTGTCTTTTTTCAATATACGTAGAATAATATTATACGACGTGGAAAAGACATAAAATGAACGCGAAAACAAAACGGTTTAAATTGTTTGAATGATAATACTATTGACATTTCATTGCCACGTTATATTAATAATATTAACCGCTATATTATCTACGATCATAATAAAACTGAACACCCTACGAACGACGCATAAACTACACTGCAAGAAAGATCAAGAAATATTGAAGCTCCAAGTCCAAACTTTTCAACGAGGCCCTCAAAAAGAATTACAACAAAACTATTACAAATTATAATTCTCATCAATATGTTTAACAATAACTAATATAGACACCATAGATCTCAAATCAAATAGCACGAGTATTGCGTTTAAATAAATAAATTTAATGCCAAAAGAACATACTGTTACAACAACTGAGGTCTTTGAAGTCTTGTGGCATGGCCTCCTACCCCCCCCCGGTCATGCTATGCTAATAAAGGGGGGGGGCTTATATTCCGATTTTGACTCCAGGTACAGTTTGATAAAATTCAATACACATTTCGACATTTTCATCAATTTTATATTGATGCCTGTACTGTTATAATTATTTGTTTTTAAAGTGGCTCGCGAGAAACCGCTTAAACTAAAATAATCATAGTGATATAACGATAATTTAGAAATTTAAAATTTAGTTTTGTTATTCGGGGAGGAGGGGTTCAAATTAAACATTTACCCAGACAAAATTTTAGCTTTGTCTTAATTCGACAATTTGGTTAGTCTCAATAATATCTTTTGTGTCTAGAGCGGGCCAAGACGTCAAAATATAGGAAAAATATTTCATATATTATGTGCCTTATTTTGTTTGTGTGCTCTCGCACAGATAATATTTGTAGTCGATTAAAATTTCCAACCAATAAAATTTTTCGCAAATAAAATGCAAAATTCAAATTTCACGAAAAACGTATTTGTTACATTGCAAATAAGATAATCCGAAGTATCTAAATGGAAATGTTCGAGCGAAGCGTTCAACATTTTGCCCCCCCCCGATATGCTCATTTCTCCATCAGTCGGCAGATTTGGTGCGTTCGCGGTCAAAAAAACAATATATAAAAAGATATATCGAAACGACACCATCGCCGAACGAATATTCCGTTACAACGTCGTCGTCGGCAGAATATATAATAATACAGGCACAATATTAGGTACGTGTATTGTGTGTATTTTGTCGATCCGTTTGTTTCGAATAAAAAAAAAAAAAAAAAAATAAAATCGCCCTGCGGCCTGCACGCCTCGGGGCGTATATTATTGTTACACGTTCGGTTATAGATGTTAGACGTCGAAAAAAACCAATCTCGGTACCCTAGAAACGCATCAATATAGTACCTTGTATATAATATACTGGGTAATCTATTATTGCGGTTCGGCCGACGATTTTGTTGTCGCAGTATTCGAAACCGCGGTTCGCGTTCAATTTTCATTATACCGATCCACCCCGCGACGAATGCATTATATACGCGTATATACATGTATGTATAGGTACTGAAGCCATACAAATGAAAATGTATACGGTATCGATCCGTTATACGAATTTGTATTCGCAACCCATTTTTCGAGTATTATTAAAATCCTTTCCGCGTGTGTAAACGGTCGTTTTAGTGTCCTCGCACACATAAATATATAGTTGGTAACGCCGGTAAACACACAGTCGTCGTCGTCGTCGTTTCTACACACCTAAAAGTTTTCGTCTAAATGAGTTTCGGACACTTTTGCGTTTTTGACGTGCACGGACGCGTGTACGCCATATAAGTATAAATATGGTAACCGAGACGTCGCTATAATAATAATATATCTTATGTATTATAAAAGCCGCGATCCGTATGAGCGCTCCCGTAACGCTTTGTTGATTCACCGTGGCCGGCGATAACGTGTCTTGGATAAATACCCAAAGGGTAGATTAATGTTTCGGGTACTCACCCGGCCGAAATTTGTGTAAATATTTTGTTTTCTGTCTGTTCGTTTATCAAGTGAGTATGTTATTATATCTATTAAATCGGCAGAGGTGCCGATATGTTGTCTTTTGAAACACGCTTGTGACAATATGATTATTTTTTAAAACTTTAACACCCACCCGACCACCGACATGTGCAAACAAAAATATATTGTCTTCCAATTGATTTTTGAATCGATAAACTAGCTAGACGTTTATTGTATACAAAGTTTGTAAAATGACAAAAATTATTTAAAACAAACACGATTTACGAGTGTAAATGTTCAACACAATATTACAATGCATAACTGTTAAACTTAACAGCATTAACTAGAAAAGATAAATATAAATATTATTTATTTATTTCTACATTGATAATAACATAGTGAGAACTGTACTTTTCATTGCAATATTTTTATACGGTTTTCTAGTCGATTTTGAAATGCATTCGTACTTAGTCGCGTTTTAAGCGATTTTAATTTCAAACACTGCCATATTAAAAACGCGATGACACCCGACCTATACACGATCCATCAACCTATTAGTTTACTTTCATTTTCATTAAATTGGTAAGTCTGTAATATTTAGATGGGAAAATAAAAGCCGATTGACTATTGTTTAAAAAGACTAAATGAGACTATTTAATACGTAATTAAAAAGTGATTGATATTAAGTTCGTTTACCAAGTTCTTAGCTCCGTTCAGTGGCACGACCACAGGGGGTTTTGTCTGTTAAAACCACCCAACGTTACTTTGTTCTTTTTAGCTATAGCTGAAGTTAAGCAGGTTGTAGAACCCAGAACCCACTATACCCACCTACATCCCCCATTGATAAATCCTGGCTACTCCTTTAGGTCTATTCAATGTAATATTATGACTATAAGTAAACAAAACGTTATCACAATATACAATCTGTTTCTGCGTATGTGCATTTCGCTAAAAATAAGTTTATCCAATTTACCCAAGTCCCGGATAAACACCCGATATTTACACAAACAAATATTTATGAGATATAAATGTCAACATAAATAACCATCATGGCGTTCAAATGTATGACGGGCATATCAATTTACCACGACAACCAACATAAAATCTATTACAGGATACATACCACTAACAATATGTATGGTGTAACACGATAAGATGTGATACCTGAAATAGCTTTTGTTCCGTTCAATATTTTTTACTTGTAATATTTTCTAAAGTATTGCGTAATGATTTCTCTATTTCATATATACTTTTATTTTTTTAATTAAAAATCATTTACCAAATCCAAGAGCCATTTTATAAATGTATTTTAAAAAAAAATGTCGGCGTGACATATATTCAAATATTCTACTAATGATGAATGTTAAGTATCTAAAATTGTTTTGAATTCAAAATAATGATTAATACAACTTTTTTTTTATAGGCGAATTAATTAGTTAATCGATTGATATTATTGCGTGATGACAATTAAAACAATTTATATTGTGATTAACTTCAAAAAATCGTAGAAAATTAACGTTCATTCATCATGTTATAATTTGGAAATATATTTTTGTAATACCGACATTTCGTTGAAAAATATATTTATAAAACAATAAATCTTGGATTTGAAAAAAAAAATAAAAATAATGTATAAAATAACGCAAGGTTTTAGTATATTTTTTTTATGAAAGAAAGAAAATTTAAAAATATTGAATTGAACAAAAGCTATTTCAGCTGTCAGATCTTTGTGTTGCAGCATGTACAGTATTATACAACCCTTATATACCTAGCGGTGGTGTTTGCACAAGATATCCAAAAAGGAACACTTGGACGTGAATAATGTTTCATATATATTTTCAGTATGTTCACCCGAATCAAAGAAAAAAATAAAATAACCGAAAAACCCACCGAAATTGACTGTGCGGTGGAATTTCGATTGTCAATCTGAATGTTTGACGTTTGCATATTATTATACGTGCCTACCTATGGATACGACTAGTAGGTATAATAATGAAACACGTGCTTATAGAACGAACAATACTGGCGATATTTCAAAAAATCAGTATGTAAGATTTGCAGACGTTTATTCAAATCGAAACAGATCGTAGTTTATCTACGTGCAAGTGATCGACGCGGTAAAATTGTTCTAGGAACGTCTAATTGTCCACTGATTAGAAATGATACGAAAAAATGAATTTACTGTTTTCATCAAAAACAGTTCTCTCAGAATGCGTTTTATATTTACATTATTACTTTTTAGATTACATATTACGTATTCATATACACATTTATACATTACTTTTTGTGAAAATTTACGCAAAACGCCAACAGTTAACCATTTCATAATTGGGAAAAAAATAGCCGAAAGAACACAGAAAATATCGTGACTACTGGCTTGGTGGGCCACACAGGTACAAAAACAATTGCTGTCAGTGTCAACATTGAATCATGCGAACGAGTTCTAAAATGAAATTTGTATCACGTAATATTTCGAGATTTTTTTTTTTTAAATTTTCTATCAATAAATAGTAATATATTGTACGAAAATAATTAACTCCGTGTATGATGTTAAATTGTTCGGCCACTTCAAAATGATGGCTTCTTAAGGCAACGCGGCATTGATAAATTATACTTTAAATCGTGTACGCGTTTTTCTCCCTTCGCCCCTGTATTAATAATTATTTATACCGAACGGGTATTATGCCCAGCTACTTTTTGCGTATTTTAAAATAATAAATAATAATTTAATTAAATTTATGTTTCTCTAAGGTTTCGTTATTTTCCCAGTCTAATACGAGAACCGTATGATAACGAAAGAGGTTTTTTTTTTTTCTGCTCGTGAAGGGAGTAAATCGGCAGTAATCCGCCGCTGGCCCCGTTGTAGTATAAGTACAATATCAGTCGTATAAAAAAAACCAAATATAAAAACATCATCGGCGGCGGCGGCGGCGGCGGCGGAAGAATAACAAAATTAATTTTAAAAATAGACGCGTTTTCATTCGATCGGATTTTCCGTTCGTTTTCCCCCGAGCGGATCGTTTTTGCCGCGGTCCCTCCGGCGCGTATATACGACGCGGTGTCGCCGTCCGCCGCGCATTTGCATAACAATAATAATGTCGGTAAAAACGTCCCCGATGAATCGAATTAAACGTCAATGCGAATGCGAAACGAAACAACGTGACCGCGTTTAATATAAATGTACACACAGCGTACAATATCCCCGGCTCCCCGCGCTTTAAGAGTATCGCGGATCCACGATAATGTTACAATAAACTCCGCTACACGGTATTTGCACAACGCGTACAGGTGTACCGCGCGGCCGTTTTAGCAGTTTACACGACGCACACGGGCCCTCGTACGCATCGCGAAATATTATCGCCGGCAAGTTATTAATATTAACGTAAGATATGCGCCTGAATCAACGAAACAAACGGTAATCTATCAGACGTTCGGGCGTGTAGAGAGAATGTGCATTAAGTCACAGGCCCAACACCGAAATCGATCGGTTAGCATCTGCAGCAAGTGCACGAATAACGATATACGCCGACCGTTCGATACTTTCGAGTTTTCCTTTTTTTCTCGTAATATACACGAGGGCTAATCAAAAAATATCGAGACTGATAATATAACTCGGAAACCGAACGTTGAAGAGCATTTTTAACCCTAGCTTCTATGACTTATACTGAGCACATCTATTCGCGTAAAATCTCTATAAACTTCTTCGTTTTGATTTGACGATATTTTTCTAAAATTTGTTTTTCGCGTTTGGCGATTTCGTAATGAATCCGAAAGAAGCGGAACTCACTACCACCACTCGAGGGCGCGTTTTCAGTTTTCCAATTGACATTTAATGGCGAAAACCACGAAATGTTGCATCCCTCTGGAACTGGAAAAAAATGCAGACAAATTTTCTAAAATCTCCAAATCTGTCAAGTTACTCTTCTTTTGGGTTTATTACAAAATCGCCAAACTCGAAANCGTTTGGCGATTTCGTAATGAATCCAAAAGAAGCGGAACTTGCTGCCACTCGAGGGCACATTTTCAGTTTTTCAATTGACATTTATTGGCATAAGCCATGAAATGTTGCATCCTTCTGAAACTGGAAAAAAATGCAGACAAATTTTCTAAAATCTCCTAATCTGTCAAGTTACTCTTCTTTTGGATATATTACAAAATCGCCAAACTCGAAAAATATATTTTACAAAAATATCAGTGAAACCAAACCGAAGAAGTTTATAGAAAATCAATAAAAACAAATGTACTCAGGAAAAGTCATAGAAGCAAGTGATACCAATCCTACTTCGATGCTCCTTTTCCGAGTGATACTGCCAGTCGTGATACTTTTTGATTAGCCCTCATATGTACTTACAGGAGCCTCACGCTAGATAAAGCCGGATATTTTTTTTACACGTTTTCGGAATAAAATCATTTGATGTTTGTGTCCCGGTTCGTTATTATCACAGTCGATATCATTTCGAATACGATTTTTATCCACCATGATTACTTTTTGCGCTGAATTCAAATCAACTTTCAGTAAATCCTAAAATGATCAGACCACATTTTGATGTACCCGACTTTAAGTAATAAAACAGTTAGTACTCTCATGCTACAGTTTTTATTTAAGTTTATTTATTTTTTATTTATTTTATTGTTGAATAAAAAATTAAATGTTTTCATAGTTCAAATTTAAAAAGTGATCAATTGCAATTATTTCCAACTGCAAACTCTCTGGCGAAAATCATGTTTTCATATTATTCACAACTTCGTCTATTATTGGATAGTAAGCGTGCACTTTCCAATGATCAATTACATTAGTTTCATTATCAGTTTCTTCATTTGCAGTTGCAGTTGTTGTAGTTAAAACAAATTTTTTTTAGAGATACAGGCTCATCGTGTCAAATATAAATGATTTATATTTTTTAAATTAAGATTATCTAAGCTCTTAGGGGGCTAACCTACCTCCCCCCAGTCGTCACCTCACAGATACGCTCAGGAGTCTGCGCCTTCCAAACTATACGTGACGGGTTTCGATACGGTTTTTATTGTCGTTTTGAGAATTTCTTCCGGAAGGTTTATAATACGTGCATATTATTATGTTAATGGAAACTAGAGAAAAGTCGATGTTTTGTAATCGAGTCGTAAAAAAAAAAAAAATTTCGGGCGCTTACATTGATAACGCTGGCTAAACCTTATGCGATACAACGAAATAATGTACTACGGATTGTACATCTTCAAAAGGCCCACAGAAAAGTCCGCGACGGTACAATTTGTCCGTCTCCTAAGGATAACCCACAGTAATCATTGTTATTATTCACATAATATCCATATTACATCTGTCTATCGATCTATCTGTCCACATTATACACTATTTATGTATAAATGTTGAAATGACAATTTTGGAATCGAATGATCTCTGGAAATCTTCGCTCAATCGCCGTGTGGTTTTTTTTTTCTAAATGAGCGGAGCAGGTGTTAAGCTTGATTCCAATTCTTTAAATTAATAACAAACAGTTGAACTATTTTCATTTTTTATGAATAATCGGCAAATACGCTAGAACTCTGTCAAGATAAGTCTGTATCACTATTTAAATATTATAATTACCTATTCGGTAGACACGGGGAGAATCATTTTTATTGCTTGCGCAAAGCCGAGTGAGACAGTTAATATATTTATTTTTTTTAACTAAATCCAAGATGGCCGTTTTATACGCTTATATTTTAAACGATTATTTTATGTTTACTAACGACGAGCCGTTAATTTCTACAATTTTTCGAAGTTTACAAAGTGTATTTCATGGATAAGTCGATAAATCAATTGATATTATATATAGCACTTGTATAGTGGAAATGAAAAGAATTTGAATTGTTGTTAACAGTTATTGGCAATTTATTTATTATTATTTATTAGTAATAACTATTTGTAACATCAGCATTTTATTTTTCAAATAGATTTATAAAATGGTAATGTTGAATTTTGTAAGAAAAAAAAAAAAAGATAAATTAAAAATAATATATACGTATATATTATATATAAAAAACTATCTATAATCATAGCGCATAGTTCTCGTATATAACTATGACAAGAAAGAACAACCTAAAAATATTTAACAAAACAAAATTTATTGCATTTGACAGATTTTCGTGAGACATCTAGTATATAGACCGAAACACGAGCTCGGTGAAAACAGAAAAAATAATTCAAATTTGTCAACCGATCTGTGCGTTTTGACAAGGCGAGTTTTTTCGAAACATAGTACACATTTCGCTTCGTGAGACAAAAACAATACGTTTACCAATTTCCGGAAAAAAAAAAGAAACAAAAACATTCATTACAAAGTACGAAATCTGAACAAATGTATTATAGTATACTGTACCGTCGCGACAGATGCCTAAAACTAAAACTGCATAGATAAGTATAGTTATCTCGGTTTAAACTACTTATTCGTACCTATTGTTTTTGATGTAAAAAAAAAAAAAAATTTAAATGGCCGTCGTGTAGTATCATCGAAACCGATCAATGAATATTATTATGTACTCTGAATGGACATTGTGTCGCTGCGGATTGTATATATATGTACATAAAATAATACATTCAAATTGGACGGGAGAAAACGTTTCTTGTATTCAAGACGGGAAATATTACATCATAAGTTATAACAAACGGATTTCTTTACAATATTATAATAACTATGGTATGCATTCATCTCGATTTGAAAATACGCCCGGTTAGGTTGAAATCGTTATTATTTATTCTATAAAGAAATAATAGTTTCACTGTGATTATTGAAAATCTCGGACCGACGACTCGCGGAGAACTTCGCTTTTTGTCATTGGTATTGAATCATATTTGATTTTTCGCGGATTTAATCGGCGGTCGCGCCGGAATCAGTTCTACGGGAACCTTAACGTCCGAACGTATCCGATTTCACTGGTCGGTATACGAAATTTCTGAAACGAGACTGATCCAATTAATACTATATAAATATATATACACACACACCTACAATAATAGGTACCTATCGATACCGTGATTTATCTAAAAAATTTACGAATTTTAATCCAAACATTTTTTTCTCCGAACGATACCATCAAAAAGTGAAATTCCGAATAAAGTGTAGGTGTAGTTTTCACGATTGTTGCAGCGCCGAGGTCTTCAATCATTTCAAATAGGTCTACGTTAATACGTATCTGGCTATAGTCGACGATATTATTTTTTTATGCTTCATATCCATAGTATTTGCCGAGAGTTTCGCGAACATTTGATTTTTTAAAACTGTTTTCGCACTAATCGAACAGTTCTCGCGTGGACAGGATTTAAAATCGCGTAGATTTTTTTTTTGCTTACAGTACAGTACGGTTACAATACTTAAATATTTAACGCAGTTAAAAATCACATCAAATAATCTACATAATGATTACCTCGTGATCACTCATTCTCCAATGATCTCGTATTTTCACGTGCACATTATTAAGGTTTTTTTTTTTTAACAACGATTGTTTAGTTTAATAAAAGTTCATTCTTTGAAAAATGTTTTTTTTTCGAATCATATTCAAGACTGTTTGCCCTGCGTATAATATATTGCGAGAAGAAACCAACGGATATGATTTTCTTAGGTCCGTTCTCATAATTCAACATTATAATTTTATGTTAAGTTAAGTTTGTAGTTCAGATTTAGAAGTCCCTGGGACTCTATTACCAACCCCTTATGAATGTAGGATCCGTATACGAACTATATTAATTTACTATATGTCCGTATACGAATGGGAAATTCAATTCTTCGACTACTCATATCTATCAACGAAACTTCATTCCTCCTAAATGGCCGTAGGAGAATGTTGGACAATTGAATGAATGCGACAATAATAAGATAATTTTCAAGATAATAATATTACGTAATTTTTTTTTTTATCATTATACTTCTGATATCTCGAAATCTAAAATGTTAATATTTTTAAATCGGATATATGTTGTATATTATATTATTTTGACGCTTTCATTGCTTACAATAGTACAAAGCAGCACTCGAATTGGACGAATAAAAGAATCGGGTCTATACGACTTATAAAAGTTAGCGTCCCTTGCCATTATTGGACTAAACTCAAACCATCATCAATACCCTCAAGATTGAACAAGCAAGATCAATCGTGGACGAATGGTGGATTTTATACATATTTAAGCGCGAATAATTTATTCTATATTTAAAAATCACGTTCGCCTAATGTGTATGAACAATAAATAGTGGTTAAAATAGGATACATTTACCGATACATTTAAATAAATTATGTTTACCAAAAATTGGGGGCGATCCCTAGTCTAAACCTTAATCTAAAAAAATAACTTTCGTGAAACCCGATAAGGACACAAGACTTCCAAAATGTATGTCCGCAAAAATAATAATATGGCAATTGAGTTAAGAAGTATGCTGCACCCCTCTTTTCAAATATGTATTATCCTGCGCATGTGCCTGCTCAATAAAAATAATGTAAAACAGATTCTGCATTTGCGTATAATGTAATGGGTATTGAAGAATTTATTTTTAACAAAATTAATTAGAGCTTTTAAAAACGTAATTAAAAATGTGTCAGTGAAAACGAATAAAGCTTACCCTAGACTTTGAAGACTTAATCTAAACGGGACTAATATTTTTACCTTAAATAAGATTCATTATTAAAAATTATTAATTAAAATTTAGCCTTCGCCCTCACTTTAACCACCGGCCATAAATATTCAATTTGTCCGTGTAAAGGCGTTACTATAGTATGATATCTAAAACATTTAAATAAAAGTAACCGTAACCGTGTGTAGGATACACGTGCAACCGTTTTGGTGTTTTATATTCTGAACAGTGGACGCTACAATCGGATACATATTATATGATGTGTTTTTTGTTTGTATTCAAAATACACGATGGATAAAAACTCGAAATATATCATTCGGAAACTTTTTCAATAAATTATTGAACGTCGGGTGACACTCACACTCTGGATAGGAAATTGTTCGAATTCTCAGCACGGCCGGATGTCCTTCCGGGAAATCGGAATAGCTAGGTACAAATTCAAACGTTAAAATTTAAATATTCAGTGAGTTCTATTTAGCGGAATCGTTGTTTGAATATTGAATGTTTATCGACTAGGTATATATATATACATAAATATATTATGTATACCTAAATTAAGTCTTCGCTTTAAATTGTTTTAATAACAGAAAATATACGCTCAAAGTCGACCCGCTCTTTAAAACTACACACTTCCATATTATTACAGAGAAATTTATATATTTTTTTTTTTTCACACTTTGTTGTACAAAACATAGTAAACAAATATTGTTTTTATATTATTGAATTGAATGTTTCATCTTATAGAGATAGAAAATAAATCTTCACAGACGAAAATGAAAAACAATAAAAAAAAATTTTCACTCATTGTTATACGTACACCTATGTCGGGTTATATTATAGTCGAAATGTAATAACACATTTTAATTTTTCAAAACAATAAATAAATATTACATATATTTATTACGGTTCACATTATTATTTTTTTTTTTTCTACAAAAATCATTTGATATCTTTAGGATACCTACTTAAAACTATATTTAATTATAAATAAAACTGAAGTGCCTTGAAATTAAAGCGCAGTGACGGCTTAGTAGAATTTCACGATGGCGTGGTATTTGATCCTGAAAAAAACTTCTCCAATAACCTCCAAACAAACTAAATGAAATAATGCTCGGGCGCGGTGTACAAAACTCGTAGCTTTTGTTCATTTTGTATGAAACATTTTGTAAAGAAACCGAACCCAATTCATAAAATCAAATTATGCTCATGTTAAAATTATTGCGTGCCGAGAACGCAAATTTAAATTTAAATAACAACTTTTATAATGACTCTAAATTAAATTTTTTTTTTCACTATTATTCCAGTTTACATTAAACAAACTAAATTTATACTATCGAAAATCTGTTACATAATTTTTAAACGATTGGACCGAATAGAAGTGTAATCAATTTTCTCAAACCAGGCCATATTCTTGGGATGAATGTAAGTTTACACGCGAGATATAACCAGCAATAATCACCCATGGCGTGCATACATACGTAAGTTCCGAAACGAATAAAAATTATAAAGAATTCGAATTTTCTTTCCCACTTTATTTAGACTTACGACCGACAACTTAATTGGTGTGGTTAAGATTTGTTTGTTTTTGTATTTTATAAAAAAAAAAAAAAAAAAAATATATTTTAATTGAATCTAGTCATTATTGCAATTTCATTCTATGGAATTGCATACAATTTAAATTGTAATTAAATATCTAGTTAAATTGTATGCGGCTTATTTACCGATGAAACACAATGTAACGCGTGATAGTTAATTTTTATTTCCATAAAACGTTGCCAAATATATACACGGTAAATATTCTCGCGGATTTTGGCGACCCGCGCGTAAACAATCTACAACAGTAACGGTTATTTACTGCTCATTAGTACCGATATCAAATTTTTATATCGAATCAGAATTATCTTTTCCGTAAACTCCCATATAAATATGAATATATAATATAATCGTACATGATAATTATCACAAACCTACTGTCAGTCGTGTGGGTGTTTCAGCTGTGTGTCAGTCAGTGTTCGTAATTTTGTCGGTATTAATATTTATGATATTGATTTTTAAAATGGGAAATGAAGTTCGACGTATTAGTTCGGAAAGAGGAAGAGCTGGTAGCAGTGAATAGGCACACATTTCGATATATCGGACAGCGGGCTGATGGTCATGTCAGATGGATGTGCAGTAAAAAATAGTGTACAGCTGTACCATTAATGTTGACGGATAATTCAGTTATACAAAATAACGAGTGAGTATAACCGCCCTGTTGATTCGGTACAAAAAACGATAGGAAAGTTTTACGAGAAAATTGCAAACCGAAAGCTAGAAGTTTCATATCTACCCTAAAAAATTAATTTAATCTGAACTTGTGGACAGAGTAAGTACCGCATAAGTGCATGCAGATATAAAATCGGTTAGCATATGCTATGCGTATTGAAAGACGAAAAAACTTCATTTTGCCATTAAAAAATTTACCATTTACCAATTAAAATATTGTTATAATATTTATAATCTGGTAAGTCTTTGAAAGGTCAAAATCTTATTTTATATATTATTCTGGCACTGCACGCAATCGTATATCTAAAAAGGTAAAACGCGCGCAACCGTATATCGCGCCCAATTCTCCATACCTACTTCTCTATTCATCAAACTTCCGTCCAATGCTTTTTTTATTACATCTTTCCGTCTCGTGTCAGTTTGAGCCTTCAACCTTCTCGAAACTATAATAATTGCCGGTCTCAAACAATGTAACATATTTTTTTTTTTTTTTTTTTTTTACTATAACCGTAAAAATAGGTAATTAGTTATTTATTGTTCGTAAAAATCCGTATAATACGTTTTATGAAACTATGAAAAATAACTTACGTCCAAAGTTAGCATGACGGTAATTAAGTTATATGAATCGTGCGAGTGAGCAATTAGTGTTTTACAGTAGGTATAATGTATTTATACTCGTCTCGAAATACAGTTTTTGGTGCACTTAATGTATCGTATACTCAAAAGGCTTCAAGCAGTAACTTTATGGGTAATTAACTAGGCACTATAATTACTAGATTTATACTGGTTTATAATATTGTGCCGGTTCGAACCATACTTCTCGGCGTGCAAGTTTTTGCCATACATTTTACTATACCTAAATTATAATATATATACTGGAGAAATTACCTCGAGTTTTGTGTTATTTTCACGTATAATAATAATAACAATGCAATGTCGAGTATCGGTTCCATATGCATTTTAACCGTGGTAGATATATTATTCATCACAATTCTGTGCTAAATTGATTATCGAAATAAAGGTAGCTGCGGAAAATATTGATTAAATGACGAGACTGGTGGATCGGTCTGTCGTGGACATGAATGTCTGTTGGAACTGGTTGAAAAGGATAGCGTTATAGAATAGAGGGAAACGCATAAGTTGGAATATATACGAGTAAAAGAAATTACGAAAGTTCAAAGATGCGATTCGCGTATTTATTACTGAAAATGAAAACTGATGAAACTCCAAACGAATCTGATGTTAGAAAGAGAGAACCGTATACAAGTTTTTAGTTCGCTACCTACTTTGTGAAATCTATACCGATGATGGGCATTATTCATAATAACAACAATAATCTATAATAATCAAAGAAAGTGTTGTGTCTGCGTGCGATCTACAGGTGAATCTGTTGTAAGCAAAAGGTTTAACGCTTGTTTTTACAAAAGTAGACGAGTGTGTACTTCGGTGGCGGATTTTTCACATGCTCGGTATTATGATACGATAATATTTTATTTTTATTTCTGGGTTGACCCAATGACACGGATGAAATAAAATGAGAAACAGGAGAGACGCGTTAAATTGAATTTTGTTTATGGATTTCGGTTTTTGAAAGATTTGTTTTTTTTTAATTTGGCACAGACAACATCGGGCGGGACAGCTAGTATATCAAATATTATGTAGGCGTGAAAAATAATTAGATGATTATAATTCAGACCCTCATGTGTTTAATGGTTGCAACTTAATGACACAGTGACGTAATTTAATATTGGTAGCCGCGTGTTGAACCTTTTCTTTATGTACAGAAGTCGTCCGTTATTTTAATAATAATTATGTGTACAAAAATAATGATAATATTATAATATTCGGATAACCAGATCGATCAGTTCGACCCGTGTAGTGAAGTGATGAAAATTCTGAAAATAACTTGAACTTTACGTGATATGAATTCAATGTGAAGTATATGTACCTAATCGGTTAGATGAAGTCATATGTAATAGACCTATCAATCACTTTTCCAAATTTCGGGTTTTAATTTCCAACAATTTGATTTGAAAATATGCAGTTAAAAAAAAAAAAGAAACACCTCAATTAACAAAATTAACTAAATTGACAAGGAGTGACCAGGCCGATCTTATCTTCTATTTTACGGTAATTTTAAATCCGTTTTCATCTTTTGTATTGGATAGAAACATGTGTAATTTTCAGAGGAGGACAAACATATAATTTAAGTCTTATTTGTGGACATAGGAACACAATACCTATAAAAAATGTTATGGAAATATTAAGAGGCATATTTTTAGCGCCCTAAGGCACTTTTCGTTAAATTTCCAGTTACACATTGTACATTTTATAGGAACCGTACACTTTGGGTTTTAAAAGACTCCGCTGAGCGAGTGTAAACTGAAGGATAAGGTTGATATTTAAAAGAAAAAAAATTGTTATTTTACCATGTCTTAAATGGTTATGACACTTTGTTGGATATGGAGCCCGGGACTAATGCCACTTTGGAGACCCTCCCAATTACGTCACAGGATATACGATAGTTTCATTACGAGAGGACGAATCGATTATCATGTAGGCTGTGCGTCGAGGCTTAAGTAAAACAAATAAGTATGGGTTTTAATATATTCCGAATGGAGGGAGGTATATCTCCTCTTTGTTCCACTCAAGTGTATGTCTATGGGCCAAAAAAAAAGTCGGTTCAAGTTGCTAAACTATGTTAAACAAATAGAGTAGATATCGGTATCTATCAAATCCCGTTAATAATATTCTATACAGTCGTATTTTTGGACCTTAAAGCGATTAAAAAAAAAAAAAAAAAAAAAAACCATGGACCGTAAAATATAATATTTTTTTACGCTCTTTTAGTAAATGTATAGATTGATATTACAAACTAAATGATCTATGTTTATTTTTGGCCAGATTTTATCCTGAACCGTAGCTATATATAGACTATATTATAACAGACTTATAGACTTTGCGAGTGTTTTATGAAATAACAATTTGTACGCAACGCAACATCACCGTCCGTCGATACGATTTATTATCCATTTGACCGTACAATAATTATAATAAAAAAAGAAAATCAATTTCGACCCGTAACTATCTATACATACATTACTTCACATTTTCAAATAAAGAAAAAAAAGGTATAGGTATATAGGTACTTCATAAAAAAAATAACAACAAAAAACAATTTAGCGCCGTGTAAACAAAATGAATACCTATACTTTGATTTATTAACATAATTTTTTCGAACACCGGTATTTGACATATTAATAATTAATCTAAAAACTTTATGCCGCTCGGAGAAATACTGATTTTTTTTCATATATACAGAGTGCCCTACAGTGTTACCGAATGATAATTGCTCTGTAAATGTTAATTTTTAATTTTTTTGTTCAATCGAGTTTGGTGTCAGTGGGAAGCAAATGTAGAGAAAAATTAAATTTTTGTTTTCATCCCTTAATCACTGAAAAAAAATAACTATACGTTTTGACTTTTTAAAATTTTCAAAATTACTACTTTGTAAAATATATTATTCTAAATATTTTAATGTATCATTCTTATACATATGTGATCAATATTTTATGAGCAATACCCGTTTTAATTTCTAATAGATTGATGTGAAAACACTTAATTTTCAAAAGAACAACACGTTACGCTATAAGGAATCACAATCAACTCGGTAATAATAATTCCTTATCTTTTATTGAATATTAATTGTTTTCACGCACATTTTCTTAACACGGCTTATGTATAACTATTAATTGCTTTTGTTGTAAATTATCAAGTATTATGACGTTTGAAAAGTGGTGAAATGGAAGTTTGGAGTCTCTCGTTATTATCAAATAATCACTAAACAATATAATACGGTATACTTTAAAAGGTTTTTTTTTGTAATTTTTTTATTATAATAAATACAAATCAATGTTAAATTTATATAAAATTTAATTTTTAGTTAGATGTCATATAAATTATGATTTATATCAATCATATGTGTAAATCAAATTTATATTGTATTATAATAGTCGCTCAGTTCACAACGCAAATGAACCAAATAATGTCTAATAATGTTATCATACATTCGTACCTATGTTATTACAAGACGATTTAAATAATTTCAATGGTTGTTAAAATTGATTAAATTTTCATGATTGAAAAAAACACATCGTTTTTTAATGGTCTCTATAAATATAGATGAATATATCGGATAAACATTTTTTTTTTCCAGAAACGGCAATCCCATAACTTAAAAACATTGTTTAAGAAACATTAATTTACTTTCCTCCACTGTTTTCAGAAAAAAAAAAACTCTATCTATATTTGGTATGATAAGTATATAACTTTTCTGAATTCAATAATCCTCATAACTTTTAAACATTTATACGTTTCTTTCGTTTTTTCACAGCTGGAATACGTCTCGTTAATCTGGGTGAACAATAGTACAGCAATAAAATTATAGGAATCTAAAACAAAAGTTTTCCGATTTATTTGCTTTAAATTTAAAATACCAAAGTTACGCTGGTCATAATGATATTCTAAATTTAAAATCTTTAAAAGAAAGGGGCATAACTCTTGCACCTCATTTCTTAATAAATGAGTGAAAAACAATAATTCCGACCTCTTTCATTCTTAGCCTTATCAATTTGAAAGTCAACCCACGTAGTACAATACGTAACGAATGTCTATTTTATCCGTATCAAATTAAAAACTATTTGGTTTAGATTTTCTATAAATAGTTACTATAATGCCTGTAGGTAATGGCTTAACTAACGCAATTTATCATCTATTATGTTTATAACATACATCAGGTTATACCGTATCTATATTATCTAGCTACTCATAACTATCGTGTCATATATTTCATTGTTGATTGGATGTATTATGTTGGTAATATTTAATGCTACGAAAATAATTAAAATGTAGGTACTTCATTTTTAGTCACGCAAAACGTGTCCAATCCGATTCTATAATTCGTAATTTGTGTTATAATATCAATTCGTATAACGTATACTTTTTTTGATGGAGAGGGGGGGGGGAAATCAGTCTTTGGAGACCTGTCTTCTTTTAAATGTATACGGTTCTGCGTGGTAACGTCGTTATTAACTGTGATCGCGTGGAACATGGGGGGCTTTGCGTGTATCAACAAAAGCGTAGATATTATCATGATTATTATTTGTATTATTTTTTATCAACGCCCGCAGAACAAACGATAGGAGATTTTGTGGCGCCGGATCGTTAAGTTCGAACGCCAGAAAATAATATTTAATGGTCAATAGCGTGTGCCGCTTTAGTATTATTTTTATCGCGTATAGGATACTTTTTTAAAAAAAAAAAAAACAAATATTAATATATTTGGAACATTTATCATCACGAATCAGCAACTCACGTTTTATTATTATTATTACTTTTTTTTTTAAACGGGGAGGGGAACAATTATTTTATAATATCGGGCTAGCCGTTAACGTGTTAGGTGTTATCGGTTTTAAAATAATTCAGGCCGGAGGATATAGGTATAATGAATGCATTTTAAATTGTTTTTTTTTTTTTTTTTAAACCTATTGTATATTTTTGACTTATCGAACTGCGTAAACCGCAATCATATATGAATAATAATTTAACCACCGAGCGTTTAAATTTATTTAAATCCTATAATGTATAAATAAATACATCATTTATATCAGCGCGTGAATATCCAGTGTAATCATTTGTTCGCGCGAATATTCAGGCCGGATGACTTTGTATTTATTTTCGGTTTTCGGAAGGTGACAAGAACTTAAAGCAAGCACACACTACAAACTTGCGAATGACATTCAGTTACATGCCAGCGCGGACACATGCTGAATACAATTTCGGTTGACTAAAAAAATCGACAAACACAAACAAAAGAAATCAAAAGGGTATCTTGATTACCTTCAGATCAAAAAATCGTCCGGCAGTGTAATCGGCATTGCGTTTTATGCAAGTGCGTACACTGCAAACTAAATTAGGATGCTCAAACGTCCTGTATTTTAAAAGATCCTACTTTATTTTAATTAAGTATCCTGTATCCTCAGCAGTTGCAGAAAAACAACCTACATTTCCTGTATAGGCTGTACATACTACCTATATTATGAAAACGTCACTTATGATACTGGAATATTCTATTTGCTTTTGTTTTGTAGTCTTACAAAGATAAAAATAATAATCTGATTTAACATTATTTAAATGGTTTTTTCCGTATAGTTAAAGCAAATCAAAACATTTACGATCTGCTTTTTAAAATGAGATATTACTAAAACAAATCCATAGTTTCAAAAAAATGTCAAAACCGCACGACACAAGGATTAAACTAATGTATCTACTATAATGATCCTATAATTATGAGGATATAATAGTATTTTTTAGTGTTGTTACTGTACCAAAAATACAAAGATTTAGAGACGACAATTTACGTGTTTTTACTTTTAATTACCCGCCATGTACAGCGCATAGATTTTTGTTTTTTTTTCATCCGTGTTACCAAGGTAGCCCATCCTATTTCAAGCTAATAATAGACAGGGAGAATGTCAGATAAACTCTTTATTTTAAGTTGTTATAGCTGTTATGGCATTTTTGTTTCTTTTTTTTTTCATTTCATCCGTGTTACTATGGTAGTCCATAATTCAACAAAAATAATTTCATTTTCGGACCAAAAATACTTAAAAACTTTTCATCCCCTATTTCATCTCCTTCGAGTTTTCTTTTCGTGAGTAGCCTATGCTTTTCTCCAAGATCACATCTATCTTTATACCAAAATTTATCAAAATCCGTTCGGCAGTTTTTGCCCAAAAGAGTTACAAACATCCATACATCCGCACAAACTTTTACATTTGTAATATTAAATTAGTAGAACATGTCCTGACTGACTGACTAATTCATCATCGCCTAGCCCAACTGCTGAACGGAACGGGCTAAAATTTGGCATACAGATAGCCATTATGATGTTAGCATCCACTAAGAAAGGATTTTTGAAAATTCAACCCCTAAGAGGATAAATTAGAGGTTTGTTGGTATTTTTTACGAATATCTAACTGTTAATTTATTTATTTTTGTTTATTCATGGTTTACTTTGATGATATGGATGACTTTTGTGAATAATGGCACAAACTATTAAATATTTTTAAACCATCATCATTTTATGTTGGAGAATTATAGATGAATTTTGAAATAAAAATTACAATTTAATAAATATTATCCAAAATAGTCATAACTAGGGAACGAATTCATAGACACTTAGCCTATTAAAGTTCTTTAGTGTGCCCTTGTTTAAGTACTGAAATATACTAAAATTGTAGAATAAATTTTAAATGTGTAACCCCGTGCCCAAAAATGCAACTAATTTTTTTTTTTAATGGGAACAGATATTTTTAACCATCAGTTTAAAATAGTTGAATTTTTCTCAAGCAAACTTTTGTAAATTATAACTTTTTTCTATTTCGAAAAGCCGAAAAAAAAAATATATATTTCAATTAACTTTCAATCACCGGGTACACATGTACCCGGTAATTTTTTTAATAGGAAAAAATGTTATCGATCAAATTGGCTTGGAAAAAAATGTGACTAATGAAACCCGGTATTTAAAATAGGTGATTCGTTTAAAAAATAAAAAAGCAAGTTATATTATTCGGGTAACAAATTCGAAATTTATCTTAAAATGTGTATTTCAGTATTATCTTCCGAAAACAGAATTTAAATCAAAAATCTTTAACGTATTTAATGTAACCTATAGAAAAAAAGTGTACACCTACACTTAGTACACACATTTTGCAACGATTGGTTAAATTTAAATTACGATAGATACTCATGGATTACACAAATTCCCACCAACTGTGTGCATACATTTTAATCTTAAAATTGATTAATTTTATTGAAATATAAAAAAAACACAGATATGAGGAATAATAATTATTGTTTTTACAATGATGAATTTTTTTTCTGTGCTCAAATTTTTACCAGAAATCACGTTTCGATGTATCAAGACGTATAAAATCTTTTCTAAAAGGAAATCTTAGAATTTTAAAAGAGATTACTTTTCGGTTTTCTAAGTGGTTTTCATAATAATTAGGAAAAGACGGGAAAAACGTAGAAATAACGGTACAATTTACGTAAAAAACACACTTTGCTCCGAATCGTTATTCGTTAGCAATGGTTTTTCATTAGATACAGATATAAATTGAATGCCCATTTATCTCTTAAATTTCCAAATTCTCACCTACAACAAAAACCCACCAATCGTACGAAGTATATCCGTCATTTTTAGATTATTAATGTACCGAAAATGTACCGTATTTGTTTTACTCTAAGATGAATTTTTTTTTCTCTTGTAAACACTTTTGTGTTTAGTCGAATGATCCAATTTTTTCATGCAGTTTTAAGAAACCTTCATAAATCAGAGAATTTTGTCCGGTAGTATTTTATTTGAAACGTTTATTGAAATTCTCAACAGTTAATCCGCAGGATTCGCTCTTCTATTCACAGAAAACACTTAACTAAAAATGTTCCAAATTATTTTTATATCGAACATTAAAAGACACAGATTTTCTGCCCGGTGAAACATTATTTGAAAAATTTGTCTAGATTCCCGACAGTAAAAATTACTAAGAATTTAATAAAAAAAATAAAAATAAACTGACTATAAATGACTATATATCTTTTGGCTCATTGATTTCTAGGTTATACTTGTATTATATTTGACTAATGGTAATAAGTTATCTATAACCTCAACTGCAGTTTACCGAGTTCTGCTCAGACTCGTTTTTCAATTGCATTGATTTATTTTTGATTTCATAGAAACATTATAATTTACTTAAATAAATTGGAAAACTCTTGATAATTCGTTATTAATTATTATAGCTTGGGTAAATGTTAAATACAGATACTGACAAAAATAAGAACTACTCTATACACTATTATGCTCCCTATCGACTGTCCTGAAATGCTGGCACGTCCATCAACAGTATCAGCATTTTCTTAATAATGTTTCGTATTGTTAAATAGGCACAAAAACACTATAAGGCTATAAAATACATTGTTCTTGTGCGTATTCGGTCAATCGGAAATGAAATGTAAACGTTATGCGCAGGGGTTAAGGGTTACGCGTGTTATTTATGTTGCTATTTCAAGATTTACAAATGTTTATTATTACTTTTTTTCAAAAGCATTAAATCAGAGCCAAACACATATTATATACGTTCAACGGTTTTTGGCTCGCATATTAAACGTCGCTGTGTAGTATAAAGTTATAGCACATTTTTTTTGTTTTATTACAAGTTATTACTATTATGCGAATATATTGGCCAACAAATATTTAAAATACGTCGTAATTGGTTTTTTTTTTTTTTTTTTTTTTTTTTTTTTTCACGGCTGTTAGTTTATTCACGGAGCAGTAATAAGCCGATTCAGATTTGTTTGTTTGAATGTATAATGATTCGGGCGAGAATTTAAATCAACAAAATTAATAATAATTATTTTACCCACACATTGCTAAAATAATTAACTACAATTTTGTAAGATGTGCAAATAAAAATACCAGAATAATGATTCGAATCGCCGTTAAAGTAGTTATGCAAGAACGCGAAAACCGTTGACCAAAATAAAATATTCTGTCAGTATTTTCTCCAAATGGAACTTACGTTGAATTATGAACGCAATCAAAGTGAATAGGCTAGAATGTCGACTGAGGATGTAAAAAACAAAAGAACAAATAAACGATAAATAATGTAAACGTCATATAGAAATATATTATTATATATGTTTTATGCTCTGTAAAACGAGTCATAGTTTTATAGCTGTACACATCTACGTATTCATAAAAGAACGTGCTGGTTTCGTTCGCTTCTTCAAGGGTAGTGAAAGAGGTATTGCCCCTCCCCCCAAATTCGTAGTTTTTTTAAAAATGTTTTTAGTTTTTTTCTTAACGTTTATTTATCTATAACTTTTAAGTAATATTATAATTTATTTGTTAATTTACTTAAATACGCATTACAAAATTGTATGATAAATATGGTATACCTAATAATACATTATACGTACTACCAGATTATCTACGTAGTATGCCAATAAGAAACAATTTAGGTTAAATTTTAGTACATTAATTATAGTACGTTGTGTTGTTTAAACTAGTTGGATAAAATCGTCTATCCATAACGTTTTAAAACATATTTATTACAAAAGTAAATATATATTTTATAGTAAATTTGTTATTCATAAAAACGCCGAAAAACGTCGAAGTCGGATTTCCGAAACTCAACCCCTAAACGGTGGCTCATACAGGTCAATCGGTATTTTGGGAACGAAAATGGAATTGTTTTTTGTTGATTTACGATGGATTGTCGAGAACATAGAGGTGAAAAAATTGACGTTATTAATTTATTATTAGTCGATTTAATATTCTCGAGCATGGAAATTGTATCAAAGTTGGTGCATAATCTGGGAAAGAAACGTGCAAAAATGTTATGCATAATTAAAAGTTTAAGGAAGTAACGGTTCCATTATTTTCGATTCTTGCCTTTTTATTATAATTTCTACGCAATACCTATGGTGGTTTTTTTTAGACCTTCGAATGATCGAAAATTTAAAACGAGGTTCTTCATAAATTATACTTGATGATGAAATAAATTTGAGCGTAAAAAACTAGGTACTACATATTTTCATAAGCTTTTTTGTGTTTTAATTTCGATGAAAATCGTAAAAATCATGAAATTTCAAAACGATTTCAACCAAACTTCGCTCAGAATCGTACTTCGCAAAACTATAATTTATCGTTGCATACAGTATACAGACATAAATTAAATAATTCTGTGCGTTCTACTTTCTGAACTCTTATTTTCTTAAGAATAAGCTACCGTCTAAAAACGCCTTAACGCTCAAGGTTTTGAAAAAATTACAATAAACTTTCATTGAAAAATGATATACTCGAATATGCTCGCGGTACTCACCAACCAAATAATAATAATCACAATATTCAAAATCGATTTTACGGAATTGAATTTATTATAGAGTGGGCCGCGACGACATACTCGTAATAGTCATAGACGTCACTGCAGCTGAATAAGGTGGAAACCATTCTCATATTAATATGTATTCGCACAAAGACGACGGTAGAGACACCATTATCCAGAACGTCGATTTAAAATGCAGTTTTTTTATCCCGTTTTTCATTATGTAGAACATATATTACTTATGTAGGTATTAATTTAATTTAGTTAATTTAGTTAAAGTCGGTTTTCCAAATTTTTTTAAACTCTGGAAAATTTGAATACTACTTCCGACATTTCAATGATCACCTTACACATGTTATGATTTTTTTGCTAGTCTACTTTTCGAAATCGATCAAATTGGAATTTCACCAAACAGTGTCTGGAAATTTGAGTTCTAAAAATCGGAATTTAATGGGAGTTACAGTCTTCCTCTCTTTCAAATAAATAATAACAATAAATCAAAATCTAACTATTCTGCGAGCGTGAGAGTTTTTTCATGTTTTTATTCGAAAAATATAGTGTTTCCGCCAGCCTAAGGTTGATATCGTTTGGCCAGATCGATCATGGCTGCGTCTGAAAATTATTCGTGGTCGACAAACGTCCTTTGCAAAATATGCTTTGTGATCCAAAATAGTAAGCAGTGACACAGTGAAAATGACTACGTTTTATCATAATCACTAGCTAATACCCCACTCATTCGTCCATACAGAGTATCAAACGAAAATATACAAAAATTAAACATGCCTCCCCCCTCGTGGTCATTATCTATAAACGATCGCCCACGTCGTAATCATTCATTAATTATATTAACGTTAATTAAGTTAATTAAATTCATAATAACGCCAATGAGTCGCATTCATTGCAGACATGGGATTCCATTAAGGGAGGAGCAAAGATGGATATAATGGACAAATGCCCCTCATTGCTTTTTCGTACACATAACGACAGTTTTGGAAAAAAGGTCTAAATTTTTAAAAAGTACAATTAAAAATAATAGATTCCTCCGCCCCCAAACGGATCCAGTACCCAATGGTCTTTTATGTACGAGTATAATATTATGCATCGTTGAATAAGATCGTCGATTTTAGGCTTTTGGCTTTTCAAAAAAAAACGAAATATTTCATTAAGGAAAAAATCGTTTATTAAATTACGCACATCGAATATTCGGTCTTATAAATTTTCGAACGTTTGCCGTGTTTTTTTTTTGTTTTTTTTCTTTCATGTACGTAAATATTCTGACGTGCGTATACCATATAATTATATTATGACTCGGTTTGTATAGTTGACATATTTAACAATATTAAATTCGCCTAAAATAATAATATCAACTCTTTCTCGTCGTACACGGGGCGGTCGGAAATCTCAGTAAATTCCGCTGCCAAAATTGTTTTTGTGATCGTGCATTATACCGGAATCGCTCGGTATATTAAAACCATTCTCTCCGATACTGCAGGTGACGCGTACTCGCTGTGATTGCACACGTGGCATACTTTATTATTCGTTTTATCCTATGCGGAAGACAGTCATTTTTCCTGTGTGCGTTTTAACCTCCCTTTGTGCTTCAAACATAACGCGTAACATTATTACTATCCGAAGTTCATCTCTGCGCGTAAATTATTCACATACCCCGGGGCCGTTTATTAAAAAAAAATAAAAAAATAAAAAAATAACTTAACAACATTAAACATTACGCGTCACATAGATTTTTTTGTTGAAAATTCATTAATAGGGTTAATTCCTGTTTGCCAGTCGTTTTGAAACCGGATTCTCCTATCTGTATTAGATAAAGTTACATTATACGATACCCGGAGTGTTGGAGTCTAATACCGGAAAAAATGCCAGAAAAAATAAGACTATTACTGTGGAAGAGTTTAATTAGAAGAGGAAAACGAGCGGATCGATCACGTCATATTATTATACTACAGTATACGAAACGGGGGATTGTGCAAGCCATGTGCAATGGGATTGTTAGAGCTGATTGTTGAACGGAGTGCGGAAGGGAAAATAACAAAAGACGGATACCACCACGTCTATTATATGAATACGACCGACAAATAATAATAAAGGACTGAGGATGCGTCTCGCGTGTATGTACTAATGAAAAGGACGGCGGATGACACAAGAGGTGAAATATACACCAATCTGCGGATTGATAACTACAAAGAGAGAGATACGAAACCATAGTATGTATGGGCAAGGACGTCAACTGTCGGCCGGTATTATTCGTGAGGGGTCACGTATATGCGATCCTAACGTTATTTTTGGACTAAAAGTAAAATCATAACAGGTCGACTCAAAACAGTATTACAATTTACAAATACGTGATAAATATTTTCTAACATATAATTTTATTAACCGTCAATATTTTAATCACAAAAATTTGGGTAAAATTACGAGGTACCTATAACATATCTAAATAACAATAATGCGTTGTTTTATAACTGTTTATTACCACGGCTATATTATTACGCTTTTATGTTTTTATTTTTTTGGAAAATGTATTATAATATATTTAATAATTATGAAGGGCACACGAAAAAAAATAATTTAAATTGGTTTTGATCGTTAAAAAAAATGGAAATTACATCTTAATGCTATACAGGTGCATTATAATTAGGCAACCGCAATTTATTAACGACTGAAGAAAAACCCCATTAAAAGTATGTTTTTTTTTTTTTTAATTTCGCCTCGATTATATTTCAACGTCAGTATAATAATTTATGAAATCTTATGAAAATTATAATCTATTTATTTCTATTTTTTTATTGCAAAGATGACTATATTTAATACATTTTAATAAAAATGTATAAGACGTTAAAATCAGTGGTTCTCAACTGGGGTGACATGGAATCATCGGAGAAAAAAAACACAATTTTCAATTTTTTAGAATAAAATCGTATTATTGCCGTCGCTTTAATGTAACCATAAACGCCATCCGAAAAACGTAATATTCCCTCCCCACCACTCACTCTTCAACGATACCGCTCCTTGAATATTCTATGAATTCAGTGGATCGTGCATTGGTAGGGCGACTCAGTGTTGGATTATTGTCGATAAAGGTGATATGAATCGATAAAGCTTGAGAACCACTTCATTAAATAAACATTTTTTTTGTAAGCTTTTCGAAAAAATAAATCAATACCACAACAGTATAAATTGGAGTTGGTATACACTAAATATCTTTTTAAAAACTCTTACAATCGACTCCTTTCAAAAAAAAAAAAATTCAATATGTAGTTAAACATAATCATTTTATATAAAAAATGTACAAACGAAAAAAAAAATCTGAAAATTATTTAAAATTGCATTGAATTAAAAAGAAAAATATACACAGATACACGCATATAAACATGCGCAGCATTGAAAGAGCAAAAGCAAAGAGGTCCGTCACTAAAGTAAAATTTTTCCCTTGATGAGTTCTTTCCGTTACAATATTTCATTTTAATTTTTTTTTTATATATATATATATTTATACAACTATAAGGAATTGAATAAAAAATGTGTTATCAAAATAGATAATAATCTCAAAATTTTTTCTAACATACAAACGGTATAGGTCGGTGTACTAGGAGGTTGGAATTTCAAATCTTCTAAAATCGACATCAGTTCTATTTATAAATAAATATATTTTAACCAAGTTATTCACTACTATGTAAGGATCTGTAAAGGTGATATTTAAAATCTGCTATTCTCTGTGAAAACATGAAATCTGATTACAAAAATAGCCGGAGTGGAAGTTGAAAGTTGAAACGAACAAAAGGAATATCCTTGATACGCATGCGCCCTGCATATTCGAAATTCCATCTACTGGTTTTATTTGACGGATCCTTAAGGGTGCTGTGGGCGAGGTTCATTAAATTGAAATTTGACGAAAATTGTATCACTCCACTCCGCCTACATAAAAATAAACTATCGATTCTCAAGTTTGAGCTGTTTCGGTCCAGAGGCAGGCGCTATAAAAGTACCCGGAATGCACCGGGAAAAAGATAAAGTATAATATAAAGACACGACACAGTGGCAATAGTCTCTATTTCCGGGGGTAATTTCGACAAAACGGGCCTATAAAGGAAAAGGGGTGAAAAAAAAAATGAATCCGAGTTACTAAACCGAGTTTAATAATACACTATATTGTTCCGTACGTATCGTTTGAACTTTGTGCGGACAGCATAAGGGAAAAAAAGGCTTGATACCACGCGATAAATTTGCGACATTTATTTGCGCGCATATGACGATATTCCGCGATAAAACTATCATATTTACGTACGAAACGTTTTCACGCGCGATTTCGTTTTAATTTCGTGCGGCTTTTGTCGTCGTCGTCGACGACGACGGTTGACGTTGACAGATTTGCGGATTTTTACGGCTTTCGCGACACAAAATACGAAATCGCGATTGACAGCCCCATAAATCCCCGGGCCCCCGTACCGGAGTAAATAATAATTCAATGGCCGATATCCCATTGTCTTACACTGTACGCGCGCTGTGCCTCTATACGTTTCGCGAGTAATCCGCCGTGAAACGTCGCGATAGCCGACGACCCGGCCACCACGCGGCCGAACACGCGAGACGGCGACAATAATTATTGCAACAGCGCTCCCCGGGGAAAAGTCGGACATTGAGTGTACAGAGCGACGGGGTACCCGGTATAATACGTGTTACGTTATATTATTTACACACACACACACATATGGGTGTATAGCGTATACGCTCTATAAGCTCACGGACACAATGGACCCATTAAACGGGATTAAACATATCCGTGTCGTTTTGCTTTTTATTATTTTTCCTCGCGCTCGCTTATCGGCAGAGTAACACAACAAGTTTACAAGTTTCTGACGCACGCACAGCCGAACAATAAAACGACGAGACAAACGATACAATAATACGACCGTTAACAGATAATACAACGAAACGCGTCGTTCCGTCGGCCGCCGTCCGACGCCATTCCGTGCCGTATTATTGTTACTGTACGGTCCGTGTGGCCCGCCGTTGTCCGTGACGGGTCATTGAGGGCTGGTGAACGACAGTGCTGCGGCGGTCCCGGCGAGACGCTCGGCTTTATGGCGACGATTTTTTTTTTTTTTCGCACACACGAAATTCGATGAAGTTTGACCGAAGTCGGAACAATGACGCGTAGGCTTACGAAAACGGGCCGCCACGATCGCTACGAAAGTCGACCGCCAACCCTGCACCGGATTAAGCCCGATCATAGTCCCGGGCACGTATTTGTTAATATTCCCATATTTTCCACTGTTGAGCCGTCCAACAATCGCGTGCCTCTATCGTAACCAACACTTTGGCTGTACAATTACGAGCGATTCAAAATGTAAAATTTAAAACTGTTATGTTGTTCAACCCATCTTAATACGCTCGATTTCGCAATGCTATTATGTACTACGAGACATAAAATAGCCCCTGGCATTGCCTAGCCCTAGATGCGTGCCTACCTCGCCTATCCGTCAATCCGGGCCCGACTGCTGCTACCATATTATACTACATCGAACGTGTATATTCAAATTATATGAGTAATATTAGTCCGAAAATAAACTTTTCCGAATAGAACTGTTACGAACGTATACAACTCCGAAGTAACCTAAGTAACCTAAGGTAGTTTAACCTAAAAACCACTACAAAAGGCAATAACTCCGAATCGATCTATCGATAGTGACGTAACCGTGCTATGGTGACACGGTGACACCTTCAGATCATAATAATATACTATTCCTGTTATCACATTAATCGTTTTTGAAAAATACCAAGACTAATTTTTTTGTACCTGTCTTTGCCTATCTTTTTATTACAGACTATATTGTCACTATACTACGGACATATGATTCAATTTTAACCCCCCTCCCCCTCTATAAATATTTGTTTTGAGCAAAATTTACATAACACATACTGAACTCTGTACCTGTCTATCACATAATAGATACATTGCTATATATGTGATAACTGTTTTAGTTTATTTTTATACACTTGGCCAATCAGATAGATCAAATTAGACTTTTGAAAACTAACACATTCTGAAATTTCAATAAATTTCACGTGGTTATATTAGGTTAAACACTCCGACTTGGAGTAACTCTGATGTAGTTTAATACGTCACCATCCAACAGTTGGAGTTTTGATGAAAATACGATAAAAACATTTAGGTTTTGAACAAATATAGATAAAAATTATTTATCGATATGCAGATGAAAAAACGCAAGGTATTTTATGATGAATTCAAATTGAAAATTCATCTGTTCGAATTTCGATAAAAACTGTTTCGGAGTAATTGTTTAGCAGATTAATGTAACATCGTACTTATTTACGTAGAAAACCCAGAAAACTGGGTGCAAATGATGCAAATGATTATTATTATATTTAATCGTAAACAACAAAATTGTGTGACGGTTTTCTTTTTTTCGAAATGTCTTCATCTTTAATTCGTATATAAACCGCGATTTCAACCTAAACGTCGGAATTTACGTTCTGAGTACAAGCGAAAAAACGTTATAGATAGACAGACGGACATACGGAACCTTTTAATCACAAAAGATTCGTACGACATTATTATATAATTATTGTCCATGTCGATAACCACGCAATTTGTGTGTGTGTTTTTTTTATTATTATTATTATTATTATTAAAGTGAAAGTCTATTTAAAAAAAAAAAATAATAATAATAATAATAATATTTTGTTATTTTGTTTTTCCAGTTGGTAACGAACGGCGTCCTGCTGCTGGCGTCCAATTGTTTGGGATTATTGTCGTATTTCTTGGCGGACAAGCAACAGCGCACCGCCTTTTTGGAAACTCGACAATGTCTCGAGATGAAAATGGTCATAGAAGAACAATCGACCGAACAGGTAAGTCGCACATTATTATTATTATTATTAATACATTATGTTCTATAAATCTGAAGCCAGAAACGAATGTGTATATATGTTATAAGCCGCATCCCATCATATAGAGTACGGATTTTATTGCACGCGAGCCATGATAACTATATGACCGTATATATATATTGTTGTGACGAGGCCAATGTCTTTGCCCGTATTAATAAAATTTAATTTAATATACTAGCGACAATATCGTACGGCGGCGACCGCCGAATTTTGACAAAAAGCCAACGGACGATATTTCAGCGCCCTATTCACGCCGTGTTCGTGCGAAACTCAAAACCGCACGACCCCAACACCCAGTGTCGTTTAAAAGACAACGATAGTTTACCATTACGCGTTCTGGGTAATATTCGAGATTCTGAGTAGTTGGGATTGCTTTTTATGATTATTTTCAAACACTTTTTTCGACGAAGCAAATATTCTGACTTGTTTACGTGCGGTGTTTCAAAAAATATGTGAAATTTCTGCCCGGCGGTACATTTTTATTTGTCCGCCCATTAGCCTTTATTATTACCTTATTTTATTACATTTTCAATCAGAAATTATGCTTTGATTTTCAAGTATAACATATTTTCTGAAAGAAAATTGTATTTAAACGGTGGTCAATTTTTTATTTCCCTTGTAATTTTCTTAATAACTAAGGAAAATCGGGAAAAGTCGCAGGAAAACAGCAACAACCGTTTCGTTATTTTCGATTTTATTTTTTTTGTCATAATTATTATTGTAGTGACTATGTGTTTTTTTTTTTTTTTTTTTACAAATGTCACATTAATAATTCGCTCCGTGTAATTATATCACATTATACTGTACAGGTACTTAAATCCGTGAGCTAATTCCGCGTGACATTTATCTGGACGTTGTAATAAAATATTATAGGACGCGGAAAATTGCATTCGAGGTCGTCGTATTTTTTTTTATAGTAGGTGCGTACTCGATTTTAGTTTATTTTTGAAAAACGCTGCTATCAGCTATCGTCTTGTTTCCAATCGAACGATCGGTTCAAGACGAACGCCTTAAATGGATTTTAATAAAACACGCCCATAATAACCATCCAGATATAGGTATACACTAAATGCAAGTGATGTTAATTTGACCAATAATAAAAACATATAACAAAAAGCCGAATGGTATACCACTGCAGATGTAGTAGGTAGGATGTTTGACAGGTATATAGGATAGTTTAATTTGTATACCGAAAGTGATGATAAACCATTGAAATCAAAAAACTATTCTCATAACGTAATAGCATCAGTCGTGATTTTTTCCCGCGTACGCCAAGGTAACCAAGGTATCTACGAAAATAAAACCGATGCGTAGACGATTGTTGTCAGTCTTTTAAATTTTATTTTAAAGCTTTTGAGAATCTAGAAATTATTTTTAAATAAAATTTCACATGCCGAGAAATTCTCATATTTTTATGTACGATATGAATATTTTGAAACATTTTCACTTAATAAAAACTCGGCATTTTCTGAGAAAAAATCACCACAAGAACCCATAAAGGACTGAATTGTTGAATGTTACAATAAAACATTTCAAGTATAATACCACAACCCGAAAATTCCGCATCTTTTAAAACACTGAATGAAAAAATTGTATCATTTTATCCATTCACGAAATGAGTTCTAAGAATAATAACATAAAGCTCGAGTTATTGGAAAAACTATCGGTAGTTTCGAAAAACATTTCGAATAAAGTACCATCTGCAGGCGAAAATTTCCTTTAAAGTGTGAAAGAGCCAAAACATTTTTTCCGGGGTCCTGGAAAACCGCATCTTACTAAAGTAAAATTAATAGGTTATTCGGTACACTCGGGGTGCAAAAATGAAAACGAAAATGAAAAAATAAAATGTCGGTTTTAATAATCATAATGACCCGGCTAACGTATTTTTTTTTCATTTTTTTTTTTTTTTCTTCGGAACGTCTGGATAATATTAATGCGTGCGACCTACGCTTTTCTCTATTATTAACTTTGCCGGCACACGCGTCGAAACTTAAAAGAGCGTATTAAATTCGGGGTTGCCAAAAGAAAATATAGAGATATTATTGGTACGCGAACCGGACCGAGTACCGTTCGTGCGGCTTAAAATCGTCATATTACTATTGTACGATGGCGGTAAATATATATATGTATTTATGTCTAGCGAGGAAACATTGTTTTAGTATATTTATTCTGCGGCGAATGGTATAAAAAATATAGCGTTAAACAAACAAACAAAAATGATACTCCCGACGGAATAGACCAGTATTGGTTAGTATGACATTTTTTTTTTTTTTAATTTGCAACGGTCGTTAAAATAAATATCGCCTACCTAAATATAGTATCGTTTCGGTGTCTATGTGCGTGTATAAATATTATATTGTCCGTTGAATACGATATTTAGTACTTGCCTAAACTACACACAGATAAAGTTTGTTTTTAATTGCGTACCGTGGCGAGGATACCGCGTAAAAAAAAAATATTACTAATCGTAACAACAATAACAAAAACCTATAAAGTTACGCCGTAAAATTGGTATATTATTTAAAAAAAAAAAAAAAACCAGTAGGTCGCGGCGGTGGTTTTTTGTTTTTTTTGTTTTATGAGCACGAGTCACCGGTTAGCGATATTGTACGGGTTGTTGCCTACCGCGGCTGTTTTAGGCGTTAAACAAAATGCACCAGTTACCCTCGAATTAAACATACAAACGACTAATACAATAGTGCTTCGTGTTAAGCACAAAAAAATAGGCGTAAAACAATATAAAAACTTAAAAACCGTTTAGCATTTTATTAGATTAGAAATATTGTAAATGCCGACACATATAACGACAGTAAATATCGTACTAGGACAAGTCACCGTCGCCGTTGCAACGCAAGACCATTTTTGCAATAAAAAAAAAAATAAATAAGATTGCCATCCGACATTGCGGGCTTTTTACTTCAAACCTCCGGTCCCGGTCCGGGCGTCACACGTACTATTATTATATTATGCTCAGTTGTAAACCACGGGATGAGTCCACCGAGAAAAAATAAACAAATATCTCGACCTAAATAAAAAAAAAAATCGTGATCGATTATGAAAATCGTAAAATATTACGATTTTCATAAAATAATATTTTATCATTTTTTTCTTTCGAAGAATCTGACAAAATATCCCGTTGCATTAGTTCGAATTGTTATTATTATAATATATATTTTATCGCAGTGTAGGATGCACGTCACATCGTTTACACGCGTCATAATATTAAACGGCATTTTTACCATTGTTATGGATACCTACCCCTGTATTCTACACACGACAGTGAGATTCACTCGAACTTTTTTCGCCCGCGTTTTTATATACTTATAAATAACCTGTTATGTTAAATACAACAAAAGTTGTAATACCTATTCGGGTTCGGGATTTTTTCTTCTTCTTGCTCTAAGTAGTTTGGAGAGGCAGTTTTGTAGGTACAAATTTACAAAAAAAAAAATGTATTTTTAAGGGTAACTGGTACACGTCCCGTCATATGCTGGGCGTATCGAACATTTTCGTTTTGGTTTTCAATCTTCAATATTTCGGATATATCTCACGGTTACACGTCGATAATAAACTATTATTGCACGTCACTGAACAATAACTTGTTACAAGATTCTGCCCTAAAATGAGACGGGTCGCATCGTTGGGTCCCGTTATATTTTAAACTTCCCGATAAAATGCCCGTCCAAATTAAAATGTCACGCCATAATCACTGGTCCGGAACCCGATCCGGAACGACCATCCGACACCGAAAAAAAAACGTGACCTGTCGTTTTAGGGTAGGATTTCGCAGCGAATCGCGCGGTATAGGTTATTTTTAGTTTTTGATGTTATTTTTTTCACGCTTCTACGTACGGGTTAGGTAAACAAAATTGGGTATTACATCGCTACACATTGTTATCTAAATAAATATTTTAAATATGAAATACTTATGCATTAGCAAATTAAATATGAGCGAATTTGAGCAGGAGCGTGCTGGGAGGGGTAATCGACAATTTTTTCAATTAAAACATTTATAACCACTGAAATTTGCATTTTTCAATACTGCAGATTATATTACATAAAATTTATATTATATTACATTTTTAACAATGGGTATAAGATGGGTAGAATCCCGTAACCCCCGTAAATTTTAAATTCTCCATCCTCCCTCAAAACTGGGATATAACCGTCATTGATTTATTATAAAGAAATACCTTGTATAGATATAATACGTAATACTTTTTTTTCCGAAGTCTACTTGGTTTTAATTTTTGTACATCGAACATTGTTTTGTATTATAATATTTGTCATACCAAAATAACATTATTTAATCATGCACCCGGAGATTTCTGATTTTTTTTTTTGTATTTCTTTTTATATACCTGTAGATAAAATTCTACAAGATCCGCAAAAGTACAATTTAATTTTAAACACTTTCCGTTCTTTTGTGGTAGGTAAAAAATATGGAAATGTAACAGTTGATTAACCTCTCAGAAAAAAATAAATCTCCAGACAAAAAAAAAAAATGTTAATTATACGGACATACTTCGCACGGTAGCACGATAGGTGGGTCACTGTTGTAGGTAAGAAGTTGGGAAGGTAGGGTAAAGAGGGCAATTTAATTTACATCTGTACACAACGTTAAACAATGGTTGTGTTTACCGTTAGTAATGACTAACGATTCGGAGCGAAGTTCCTTTTATACGTATACGTACATTTTTCCGTTTTCCCTGCGTTTTTTTTTTTTTCAATTTATTACAATTATTATGAAAACCGCTTGAAAACAAAAAAATCAACTTTTTTAAAGTACTGAGAAGATAAAATTTAATTTCAAGACAAGTTCCTGCACTTAGTACATCGGGGCAAGATTTTAGGTAGAAAATCTGCTCACAGGAAAAAAAAACATCGTTATAAAACCAATAAATTCTTCGTTACGCTTCGAATCTAAAAGATACAGTGCGTTAATGTAAAATACAACATTATATTATTGTTATAACATTAATTCCGTAAATTCAAATGCCGAGTACTCGTCAGTTATATATACACGTAAAATACTCGTTAATAGGTCATTGTTTTGAGGATGCTTTCAAAATGGGTGTGTGTGTGTGTATTGTCATTTAGAATTAAAAATGTGTGATTAATCGCACGCTATTCCATATCTCCTATTCGTTGTTATTATTATTTTTATTATTATTATTATTATTATTATTATTATTATTAATCACCGAAACGTGTGTACTGGCAAACAGGTCAATGTAATTAAAACGAATCTATCGAATTTACGATTTTTTTTAAAAGAACAATAAATTGCGATAGTTCGAAACGTAAAAAACATACCAAATTCTGTATAAACATTAAAAAAAAAAAAAAAAACAATAATGCTAAAATGTTACCGAATCAAATGAGTATCAATTTAATGGAAGTGAATACTTCTAATGAACTACTCGTATACTTTTTGTAAATTTTAATAGAAAAATGAACATATAAAAAAAAAAAAAAAAAAAAAAAAAAAAAATAGAATGCAAGCGGTTATTATAGCATTATGGAATTATGTAATATAGAGTCAAGTATTAGCGGCTAGAATACAAGCATGTAATAAGTGTTATTATAATATGGTCTAGCAAAAATATCGAGATCACAATAATTATTATCAAGAGAATATTGAAAGATCATAATAATAAGTTGCTTTTATTCCATCAAATAATCCTGTACGGAGCGAATACATGGCCACCGAGAAAATTAGACCAGACAATACGTCCTTAATACTAAAAAGAAAAATCTTGCAGAAAATGTTTGACGCAACCAAGGATGAAAATAATGATGGAGTATATAAAATAAGGAAGTGTACATTCTATTCAATTATAAGACGTATTTGGTCTCGGGGTAGAAGGACTTAAGCAATTGTTGGCTTTTTTTTTATATATATAATAAATATATATGATTTTATGTTACGTAATTTTGTTCTTTTATTGGCTATGGTCTAAATGACGTAAGTGTGTAGGTATATATATTCTTACTTCTAACACATGTTTTGCTGAAAAATGAAATGTCTTATGTCACCACGATGTACTTTTTGTTTGGCGAAAAAGTCATGTTTATAATACATCAATTTAACGATATTATGCCATTTAACATCGACTTAAGCCTTTATTTTCTCCGACCGGAAATATATGTATAGTAGATGTAATGTTGGGGTGAAGAGTCAATGGGTGGGGTGGTTTGTAGGAATCAGAATGAGTTGTAATTCTGAATGCGTCGGTCGGGAAAAATCCGTGTGGAAAACGACCGCGAGAAAGATCAAGAACGAGAAATGGAAAGATTGTAAGTACTGAAAACGGACGCGAAATTAAACGGTTTGAACTGAGAATAAAAAATTAACGGATGGAAAAAGATGGAGGATTAGGGTGTGGAATGTGATGGTCCAATGAGGCTAAGCAACTACAGGAGGATTAGAATAACGTATTATAATAAATTGTGTTCGTTATTCGAATACGACGGTTCGTCGCATAACTTCCAAAATTATTTCCATAAAAAACAATATTTACTGCAACACTACTACAGAACTACCTATGGGGCTGCAACAGCGCTCCGGCTTTATATTTCAATCATATCCGTTTTTATTACCAGACCGCAGACTTTCGCGACGTACCGATTTCTTTTACTGTATGACAACAAATTTGGATTTGAATATATATATAATTTTGTCCGCTCGGTTCGACATATCGAATTTCGATTTATTTTCATATCACTACCTAAATAAAGTAACTAATAAAATATCGATTTCCAAGTTAAGTTCCTATTTTATTGTTCACTTATAATATCAAAGAAAATAAAAACACCAGCGAGTAACAGAGCTCCGTAAGTCGAATTTTCCCTCACCAAGTTGGTACTGTAAAAATATTTTTTTATAAATAGCCAATTATTTTAATAGTATAATTCATTATTGCAGTACGTTATATACTGCATACCATGCTAAAACTATTATTCCTGGATATTTCCAAAAGAAAAAAAAAAAAAAAAGGGGGGGCGAAATTTGAGCATAAGGGGCAAGAGTTGAAAACTTTCAATTATTCTTAAAAAAACATTTTAAAGTATTATTTGAGTATTATTATTGTACCACAGTATTTGATTAAAGTAACATTTTTCTGTTTGTTTTTGCTATTAGGTCTAATACATCATGTGGAAAAGTGGACATTTCCCAATGAATTTATAACAAAGCGCGCCCAGTCAAACGTTAATTTCCAGTCTTGTTGCGTGGTGAAAATTAAATTAGTTTTAATGTTGAAAACGAATGTCTAACTTCTATTTTCTACATTGTTTATGTGACCAACATTTCTAAAGGAAAGTTTATATTAGAGTAAAATTCGGTATCACATTTATCTAAAATATTCATTATTTCCAACGATTTATTCCTTTATTATTTCATTGTTCACACCACAGAAAATATTCAAATATCACAATTTTTTCAGAAACTGGTTGTTCATAAAATATTTTTTGATTTATTACATTTTTAAGCATACTTAAGCGATAAACTTTCAATTGACTATACAGAACAATATTATTTTGCTCGAATCTGGTTTCTAGATTTACTATAAGGTTATCCAACAACGGCAAAAATATGGACACCCTATAATATTTCCTTCGTTGAGTCACAAACAGTTTTTCCTGTAGTGGATTCGTTTTTTAGCTGTATAACATGTAATGGCCGAGAAAAAATAAAATTTTTCAAGTTTATTCGGCCCTTGAAAAATAAGCTAAACGATTATTTTTAGGTTTGTTTCTCATAGTATATTTTAGTTGAGTTATGATATTTCTCGCGCACTTTACGTCTTTACTGCAAATGAAATGTCACGAGATTGATTCTGAAGACATTGTGTGCAGCCCCAAATGTATATACTGCAGCCGCACTCAGACACTATGAGACCGTAATCATGGTTTGGCTAAAAGTGAACAAAAGTAGCGAGAGAAAGATACGCAAATAAAATATATAACGCGCACGATAATACACTGTAATAGTCTCGTATATCCGTGGAAAATTCGACAACAGACATACACAGAGTATGTATGTATTTTTCTTTGCGGGTATCTCGGCGGAAATCGTAAATCAATTCGAGCTTGCATGCGTTTTTCGTTCAGTCGCGGGCAATCTACCGTGCAGATGATCCACCCGTTAGTTGTGTACCGAACCCGAAACGCCGTGTAACGAATTTCATATGCCAACTGAAATCGCGGAAAACCCCGCATTGATAAAAAAATTCATAAAAAAAAAAAAAAAAAAAAAAAATCGTCGGGGAGTATTTTGTACGGTGGTTTTTCTTCTGGCCATTATATTACTATGTGTGTATATATTATTATGTATATTTTTTTTTTTTTGCTCCTCTGTACGGAATCCTATTATTTTTTGTTACAATGACGTTTTAAAAGAACACGTTCTCGGAATATTGTACGGTAATATTATATAATTTGGTTTTTGTTTTTTATTTTATTATTGAAATTTAAATATCATAAACAAAATTCGAAGAAACCATGTGAAAGGAAGGGCTATATTTAAAAACGAAAAAAAAAACAAACCCGTATACGGCCCCGCTATGAATATTATTCAGTTCCAAAATCAGATTATTCGTGTTTTGTAACTGTTATTGAATATATTATAATTGTAATGTACTTTATGCAGAATATTTTTTTTCTGCGTCAAATTGAATTTAAATTTATTTTTCGGTTTTTAGGGCACGTTATTATTATTGTTTAAATTGTCTCTACGAAGGCGTACTATTATTGTTATTATTGTTTTTTTTTTCCTAATTTAAATCGTTCCGTTTATTAGTTTTTTATCGGTTCGACGGTCTAAATCTCGAATTTTATTGGAAAAAAAAAAAATAATAAATACGACATAATTTATCAACGTTATTTATTATGTCGTTACGCGTTATTGCATTATATGTAGGTAAAAAAAAAAAAAAAAATATACCGATAAAACATAATTATTGCGTAAAGCCCAGGACGAACTTGTCGTATTGTTCCGTACCGAGAAATGTTATAATTAAACGACAATCGTGCCGCAACGAAATATTATCCCGATCGCAATCGAAGCGTAAGCGATTCGTCGATCAAAAAGAATCCCACGTAAGCCGGACGCGGTTCGTAGTTCGCGCAGGGAAGGCCGCGCCAGGAATATTGTGCGCGTCGGACGGTTCGGGGCGAGCTTAACTTCCTCCGGATATGATACATACGTACATGACGGTTCACCGTAATATTGAATACGAGCACACAATATTATGTAATAACAATTTTTTTTTTTTATCCCGCAAGCAAGTATATTTATTGAAAACGAAACAATGAATTGTATCGATGGTGTTTGTTTAAAGGGCGTGTGTACCAGTAGGAATTGAAAAATACGTTTACGGTATCGGAAAAAAAAAAAGCAGAAAAATTAGGAGCGTACGCCGGTAGAATAGCGTATTTAAATACAGGCAATTAAATCGGCAATGTCGAATGAAATATATCCAAGCGCCCTTACGAAATATAATTAAATCAACACCGATTTGTCAAAAGTCCGTATACCGCATTCAATGCGCATGTATACGCATGTGTAGGTTCAACGTGTTATGTGTACGAGTGGTTTTATTGTTTTCCATGATAAATATCATTAAACACTGTTTTGCTGTTTCTTTGCGAAATAGTCATTTTGCTTTCTGAAAAAAAAAAAATGTTTTAGTGGTATGTTCCCTTTAAAAAAATACCATCGATATCTATATACGTATATATATAGTCACGATTTATTATATTCTATTGAACAAGCAATATGTTTCTATTTTTATGTGCTACAGATCTTTGGATAAGTTGTTTTTTTTTTTTTTTCTGAAAGCTTTGCGATGTCCGATAAGTTTTTGACGGGACCGTATTTTTTTTGTTTCTGAGGCATGTTTGTATCCACAGTCGTATATGCTTGAGAACGTCCTTATTTCGATACCAGCACCAGATGGTGGTGTACAGTTATTGTCATTGTACATATATAAACAATTCGAAAAAAGCCAGACTGTATATTATGTGTTCAATAATTGAAAAAAGTTCAATATACGAGTAGTTTTAATTTTGGTTTTCAAATATGTTTTATGAAACTAAAAATACCGGAAAATAATTGTATACATGGATAGGTATTATACCAAATGTATCGCTTTATATGCATAAATTAATAAATTGTTGAGGTTATTTTTTTTTTTCGAGTGTGCCAAAGATTTTATATTACTTTTTGAAATTTAATGTGTAAAAAAAAAAAAAAAAAACACGACCTAAAATACAATTATTTATATGATGAACCTCTTTTATTTTCTAATTGAAATGTTTTTTGGTGGTTCTCTCCGATAATTAATAAAACTATAAAGAAAATCAAAAACTATCCTCCTACATCAACTATACGCACAATATTATGTCGGAAAAGACGTTACACTTGAAGATCGGAGGAAGATTACCAGTAGACAAGTTGTTCACAGACACAAAATGAAAAAACACACACACACACATCATAGTGAAACCAATAAAATCCTTGCTGCGCTCAGAATCTAAAAATAAAAAAAGGAAGGAAAAAGGAAAAAAAAAAGGATAAATCCCGGGCATGAAACAACGCGTAGGAGATTCGATGATCCGAGAGACGATTGCCCGCCCAACCAATATAACGCGTAATACCGACTTTTTAAATATGTATGCACGTAAACTTCCCGTACTCGAGCGTTTATTTGAAGATTTTTTTTTTTTTCTAAAGTATCCTCTGGTATGGACACGTTGTATAAATTGTTATAAATATTTTAAATCGCGGTGGTTTTCGAAAAAGAAAAAAAAAATAATAAAACGCAATGTTCCGAGCGAGGTTTATTTCATCGTTTATATGCGGAATAACGTTTCGGTTGCTTTGTTAAAAAAAAAAAAAAACAACCGTGTTACGTCTCGATTAATTAATGAGAGTGAACTTTCGTTTCCCATACATATATATACACAGACAATAGACGCATCCCATTTGCGGAAACTCCGGAAGCGCATTCCGCCCAGTGGAACAATATTATTTTACGCGTAAATAAAATCTAAAAAAAATACACCGTTACCTACAAAATACATTTAGACATGTATTTAGACAGTATAAAATCGCAGACTTTCGGTGTTCGTTATAGCGAAAACTATTACTTTCGCTCGCCATCCATTGTATTTAATACAAAAATAATCACGTAGTATCAAGTTATTTGAAAAAAAAATATGTACGGATACTCGTTCATACAGAATTATTCGTACTTATATTGTTTCGCAAACTTTTTCAAAGACTGATTTATCGTACGAACGGAGGAAATTATTACTGCCGAATATTTTGAAATAAAAACAAAAAAACACCAGTAATCCCCAGCGCAGTTCGACGGTCGCTATTATACAAAATGTATCCTTTGCGAAACAATAAATAACCGAAGACTGTGGTAATACCTATTTTATAGTATATAATACAACACTATAATAATAATTATACTACTTGCGAAAAAAAAAAAAAAATGGTGAAATTTAATCATAAAAATGAAAAGCCGAATACCCTAAACCGCATATCCTTGGTAGTAATACTATGCAAATACGAAATTAAATCCCCTTGGCTTCGTTTGACAGGTCTGTAAGTGTGTTCAATACCAAAAAAAAAAAAAAATAAAAAAATAACGTTTTCCAGCAACAATATAGTAAATTTTATATTGAAAATTAACCAAAATTTTAACATTTCAATTCACCTATAAAACAATTCTAATTTTCGAGTTGAAGTTCAACGAAATTAACTAACCCAATACGAGTAGTATGTTTTCTATAGTAAAATATTTTCTAGTTAGTGCATCGAAATGTCGTTTTCTTAATAAAATGTAATAAATAGGAAAAATATGGAAAATTAAACGTAGAAACTCGACATTTTGACATAAAACTTATAATATTAGTTTTTTATAGACGTAGGAAAACCTGGTTTAAATACATTATTGCGATTTTTGAGTTATTAATAAGCTTTTCACATTTTCGAGTTTTTTTAGTTTTCATTTAGAATTTATTGTGTGAATAAAACTGCTAACCGAACAAAAATGTTTGAACATTTTATATAAGGTTCGCCATAACTGGTTGTATTAAATGGTAAACTGAATGTTAGTTTAGGTTTTTTCAATACATATGTTTTAAATGATCACATTTTGACGAAAATCTTAAATTACGGTATTTCAAAACATTTATAAACGAATTTTGCTCAGAATTGTTTTCATTAGCAACGGTTTATCGTTACGTACAGATATAAAAACCTTATGTATCCTACTTTTCTGATTTCCCGCCTATAAAAGTGATCAGTCCATCTGGTATCAGATTTCTTTTTTTTTTTTTTTAAATAAAATAAAATGTTTATTATACCGGATGACGATATTATTTAAGAAGGCTCTACCTATTTAAATTTAAATCAAGCATAATATTATTATTTCGCATTTTATCTATAATGCAATTTGAAAATACTGTTAAAATAACCGGATATTTACGGACGACGAAAAAGGTCAACCTAATAAAGAATAATGTACATATATATATTATGTTGGAAGTCGAAAATCATCTCTGCTTCGGATTTTTTTGAAGGAGTTTAGACTTAAATATTTACCGTATAGAGTAAATATAGAAAAACATTTTGTAACGATCTGCTGCTAAAAAAAAAAAAATGCAAATACGGATTGAGTTAACAAACCGTTCTCGGTTATTTATTTATGATCTGTTAGAAAGCGCAAAATAGATAAATTTATATCGAATAAAAAAAAAAATTACTTGACCCGTTTTAATTTATAAGTGAATATTCTATCTTTAAATTTACATATAATTTAATATAATTTATAAAGGCAATCCGATCGATGTTCAAGTAGTATTTTTTTTTTACAACTTTATTGCACGCAATTCACATTCTTTACTACAATTACTATTATCATTAAAACTAAGGACAACATTGCAGTTGGATTTCGAGAAAACGAGGGTTTGACATGTTGAAAATTCAACACTACGGTTTTCTAAATAATTCACGATACTATAGATTCAAGTCCACAAGGGACTTGAAAATCCTTTTATAAAACTTGATCAAACTATTTGACATTTCTCCGTGTAGTCTTTCGATAGTTTTTGTAAAACCATTTATCATCATCATAAACATCATAAATATGGTCTCATAACTCTATTAGCGTTTTAATAACCACCGTCAGTGGCCTCAAATTTTGTTTTTGGTCGTTTTATTCCAGTCCTTTACTGCCAGCCTTTTTGCGTCTTGTATTCCATCTGGCCGGCGTTTCCTTGGTCTCCTTCTGAATCATTTTCTTTTCTGTCACCACAATTAGCCATAATCTGTTTCCCCGGCTTTTTTTGCACGCCTATCTATTCGTTTTCGCGTGTTTTAACTATATCCAAATTACTATATTGTAAACGAAAATATGATACAAAACATTATATATACAGGGTGATTCACTAAATGCACTCATCCTATTTTTGTGGTTACATTTTGCATGTATCAAAATTCTGATTTTTGGAATTTTTAATTGTTGTTGAAGCCCTTATTTTCGACCACTTAGATTTTTCACAACATTCAAGGAGTATATTTGAGAAACTAATATTGGTATCGCCACAGGATAACATCATAAATGTAGAATTATTTTACTCTCTTATCATTTTAAAGTAAATGTAAGTGCCTATTGAAATATTTAATAGCACAATATTTACGATCAATATACGATTAATAGTTCCATGACAATATACAAAATGGGCGAAGGAAAAAATAAAGTTTAAAAACCACTATGCTATACGGTGTACAGTGCTTTATATATATATAATTCAATAGTTTATAGTTCGTATAATTGATTTCTTTATGGTTTAAAACGCGGTGAACTAGCTACAAATCTAACCTAACCTAACCTAATGTATAGGGCACAGATTTTTTTTCATTTGCAACTTTTTCTACCTTTCCAATTTATTGCTAAGTACATTTTAAATACGTTTCATGTAAGTACGAATTCAAGTCTAGAAGTTTTAAATGCAATGTTTTGCAATTTTGTTGAATTTACTCATTCCCACAACTATTTTAGTCGACACTCGACAACCGTATAGATAAGATTATACTATAATATTTCTAGCAATAAATTCTAATAATGATATCATATTTTTATTTTAATAATTCCAAGTCGGTATTCAATACAATACAAAACTAATTTGTGAAATGTGGCTGTTTGACTGTTATATTCTGTTATTCAGTCACTCCGTGAATTTTGAGTGATCGTGGTCTGTTATTGTTTTGTAAATATACCGAAAATTAAACCAACCATTTCCATTTTGATAAAAAAATTGTTCGTTTTTAATACAATTTTTTAATATTTTTAATGGAATTTTCAGTATTTTTTAGTGCAATACTGCAATCAATTTCAATAGTTTTATACTACTACAATATCCGTGCTCTACTAATGTACAAGTATCATTATTTAGACCACCATCTCCGGCCGCCTAAAGTTTCGGGGTAGCAGGTGCAGTAGCTACCCTGTGAACTCTCTGTAGCGCGAATCGCCGCGATAATATTATCATAATGTACAAAACAAAAACCGCCTCGAAACGCAAAGTCGGTTAATTTATTCGGAAATCAAAAGCTCGGATAAATTATAATATAATGTCTCGAGGACGGTTTTTTTTCCTGCCCAAGAATATTGACGTGACGTACAGCGTGTTCATTAAAATGCTTACAACTGTTTCCTGGGAAATTGACGAACAAATAATATTAACATGTACGCACGTGCGCGCGATGCATGCGACCTCGGCTAACGTCGTATTAGGGTTATAGTTATTTTATATGATATATACTTACGCGAAACCAGAGCTTTGCCGTCCAATAATTTCAACCGACACCGCTATACGTACACATGAGACGTAGGTAAGTACGCGGCGTAAGGCACAGCCAATTTTTCGTATTTCCGAGAATTAACGAAAAACCGTAAACAGGTAAGTACGATGAATGTGTATTATTATACAGTAAACATTCGAAACCCTATATGTTCGTATATTATATCATCATCCTGCTTTTGGTTATTTATCTTAAAGGCCCTGCGTGCGTTTAATTTTACAATATACAGAGTTCAAAAACCAAAATATCATTTATTCGTACCGCGTAATAGTCCTTTTGAATGGCAGAACGTATGGAAGCTAATATGCATATAAAGCCAGCTAATTCACTCGAAAATTGTGCAATTTTGGTTTGAAATTTGATCCGTAACGCGGGTACTCTATACGGGATCTGGTTATTAACACGTTTTAAACGTTCAGTTGTCTCATTAAATTAAAGACACGTTTAAATAACATTTACGCCCCGAGTGTACCATTCGATTCACATAAATAATAATACCGTTTACTTGTAGGCATGCAATTAAAATGAACACAATGGCGCTTGAAGGTGAAAACTCAGGGGGGACACCCTTAGTTTTCATTAATAATCAAACACTTTTATTAATGTATTTGGAGTACATAGGAGTATTTTCAAAAATCGTTAAAGGTATTATATTATAATATAAAATTAAATGTTACACTAATTGAACACGAATTGCAATTTTATTTTATTTTTCCCAAATTCATCAACAACTTTGTCTGCTAAATTAAGTTTTTCGACTTTTTTAATACGTAAACTTAACATGCACAATCCGGATAAACGATTCTCACATATAAGATAACCACAAGTCAGCTGCTCACAAAAAAAAATACATATACAAAAATGATCGGCAGTATAGTGGTTGGTACCAACTTCAAATCATAAGACACAAATCGTTGTATATTGTGATAATAAATTAGCGGAATTCTATTATCACGAAGTATACCTACCGACTATAGGTACCAATCAAGGTGTATTGATATACACCTTGGAACGAATAATGAATTTTGAGTTTTTTTAGATATTGAATTTGGATATAATTATTTTAACTCGCTGAAAAGCTAAAGGAAGAGTTGTCCTCCCCGCATCCTCCTTATGGGCGCCCTTGAACAATGGTACAATAATAAAGAAAACTAAATGCTCGACAAATTAAAATATCATTCAAATGTATACAATTTAAATAGGTTTTATAAAAATTGTATACATATACTCTACTACATAAGTAAAACGTACCCCAATTTGGCAAGTAATCAAGTACAGTCCCTTATATCCGTACATACTTCTTTTCAACCGTTGTTGATAAATACCACGAATAGTTTTGATACATTTTATTCTATAAAACATTCACTACATAGTGACAAAAATACAAGAAGATATAGTAAGCATATTCAACACATTAGCTTAAAGATAAAACAACAGTTAATAATATCATTTTTTTCAATTATTAGAAAAACTAAAAGAAAAATTTAAAAACTACCTCCTCAAAGTCATAATTAGAAAAATGTTTTCTACTAGATAATTACACTTTAAGTTGAAAGCCAGAGCAACATGTCTGGAAGAAAAGTTGTTTAGACAGAAATAAAATAATAAAAACATGCATTATAGTAAGAACAGTACATTCCTCGTAACACTCAGAATCTAAACAAAATTATTCTCGATCGTTTTATTTTTCAACAAAACGATGATCATGACGATAAAGTTGTCCCTAACACTATAGTATAATATTGTTGTTATTAAACCGCTTATTTACGCGCATTTCGGTAAAACCGAAATGGCAATCAAAAGTTGCATATTGTATATTAAACTCCCAAAAAAAGGAAACTCAAGATCCTGGGCGTTGGTAAAACAGAATTTTTATTACTTTTTTTTTTAATTACAATTTCGTTCGGAGTGGATATTTTATTTTCGTATACGTTTTAAATTACTCTGAAAGTTTTTTTTTTTTTTTCTATCGCGGAAAATTTCGTTAAAATTACCTGCAGCTATATAGGGAACCTCTTAAATATTTGGGCGTGAAATACACAGAATGCACGAAAACCAATTAATTTCGTCAATACTTATAATTCGTATATCGTTATATTTTCGTCGCGTTTTTTTTTTCTTCTTTAACAGACCAGCTTGATGTATAGTTACAATGAATACATTTGTTGTTAATGTTACTGTAATACGTTTGTTAAATATACAAATAACAGCGTTCTCAAACGAATAATTAGTAATTTTTTTATTATTTTCTACAGCAATTACAGATCATCGTGTAATCGAACCGTACACGATTTTAATTTTGATAATAATATTATTATTACAGTATTATCTAAAAAACATAATACAAATGTAAAAGCGAAAAAAAACGATGACCTCTATTCGGAAAAACCTATAAAATAATAATAATAATGATAACAATGATTATAATAGTTTATCCCTATCTGATAAGTAGCTGAAATTGAGTATAATACCCGTCATAAACGTCCCTGCTGTCATTATTTGTCGTTAGTCGCTATTTTCATTACTATAATTAGTTACTGTAAGTATGCTTACTAATTATTATAGTTTAGTTATTGTTTACTAATATCCGTCATATAATACATTAATACCGCATTGGTTTTATAATAGTCTTACTAAAAAATAATCTATATCAATCAACAGTTACGTATAATATTATACTACTGTATACGTCAAATTCAACCGATGCTAATACCTATAGCTGATTGATAATTATTATTATGGCTAATTGACTGCATTGTACACTTTTTTTTTTTTTGAACTTTAAAAAATTATTAAAAATAATGAACAGACCCTATAAAATGGCTTTATCTTAAAATATTTCAAAAAAAATAAAATAAAAAGTTATTTTTTAAGATTTTTACCGAAACATAAAAAATTAATTGAAACATAATATATATATTTTGAAGTCCTTATCCCTGTAAGTAATATAAAAAAAAAAAAAAAAGTTAGAATTTGATTATATCTTTATTATTTCGTGGGACACTGTAATATAAATTTTAATATATTAATACAGATGATTTTTCTGTTTTATTTCAATGCTATTGTTATTTTGCCTTTCAAATATAAAACTGTTTACTACATTCTAAAAATCAACATATTTAAACTGAATACAAAACTTTGTAAAAAAAAAATAATAATAATAATAATGATAAGTTTTGAAATTAAAAACACGCGTTATTCTTAAACTGAAAAAAGTAATTTTTCTGGTTTTGTTTCTGTGCCATTTATGCTAAGATATCACCTTAATTAACTTACAATTACAAACGTCTATATATAACACGATGCGTGGCTTTTAAATATTGTTTCGACTGCAAAAAAATTTTTATGATTTCTATAAAATAATTTGCGTACAACATAATTTAGACAATTAGTAAAAGATTAATTTGATTAATACTGATGGGAAAAACCGTGCAGAATCACTAGTATCACTAGAATCACTAGTAAAAAAAAATGTTGATACGTGTTCACGGGTAAGCCGCTGCTTTTTTTAGGTAGTACCTACCAAACAGATCCATATATATCCCAGATAGGATATACGGGATAATTTAGTTTACATACTATACGCAACGATAAATCATATTGCAAATTAAATAAAAAAAAACGATTCTGAGAAAAGTAGTATTGCGCGCAAAAATAATAAATATTTTTATTGTAACTGTATACAAAAGGCGATTCTCCACATGAAGAATATATCTTTATTAAATAACATACAAAAAAGAAAAAATAAGTACCGTTATTTTTATTGTCCAGTCGAAATGTTAATACATATTAAAATATATTATTTTCATTTCTATCGTTTCACATTTCGAAATAAGCGGTCGCTGAGGTCGACCCGTGGTATTATTTTAGGTTTTTGTCTAAACACTGTATTTTTGTATTTACGGTAAAATAGTTACAAATATAACGAATAAAATGAACAAAAAAAAAAAAAAACTATATTAATTATCTTTTCGTGTGGCGCGTTCGTGTCTCCTTATATTAGTATATCTGTATAAGTACCTACAAGATATTGGTTTATGACGGTTAATTTAAAAAAATATACATATTTTTATTTTTTTTTTGCAGGAACGACTTTTACTATCTGTGTTACCGGAACACGTAGCCGTCAAAATGCGCCAGGATTTGGGTGAGAGATTGGACAGTCAATTCAAAAAGATATATATGAGTCGGCACGAAAACGTTAGGTAAAAAATATATTGTATATCGGTTTTTATTTATTATTATTATTATTATTAATGATGTAACGAAACGCGATTTTCGGTGAAATAGAAATAAAAACTAAAAATAAAAAAAGCTCACAGAAACGTCCTGTAGCCGTATCAAGAAATACCATTAATAGTATTTACGATTATTATTGGATTCATTGGAAAATTCGATTACTTACCTAAAGGATGTACTTTCTTAATATTATAAGATACGTCGTTATATCATAGCTCACCGAAAACATCTAAATAATTGTTATAAAAGTGATCATTTTAATCGTCATGCGATTTTGATGCAATCGATTGATGAGGTTATAAACTCTACGGTATTGATTACACAACTAAATGCGTTAGATAAAATTCCAACAATCATGCCAGTAATGATCTTTACACGAACTAATTCCTCTTGTTTTTTTCACTTTCGTTTATCTGCTTCCACTTAAAACGGGCTTTTGAAATTTGATTCATAAATTAAGCTGCATGGAATATTAAACTATTTCCAAAAAGGGAGATTTCAAAGTTTCAAGAAACTTTAAATTTGGCACAAAAGTTATTAAAGGTTATACGTGAAGAGAAAAACAATTTTAAAATCAGTGCCACTTTAAGAAATGTAGGCAGGAGTAGGTAGAGACATATTTTTAAATTTTTACAAAATCTACACAAATATACATACAAACGTACATTTATGTATTAACTGAATCCATATAGTTGATTAGTTTTGAAACCAGTTCCTAGTTAGGTGAATAAAATGATTATAAATAAAATGTGATTTTTCTAATATTAATAATAAGGATAACATTCATAACATTATTTTACTAACTATTAATAAAAAACCAAAAATAGCTATGATTTAAAATTAATTTAATAATATGAAAAGAAAATCTTAAACATGAATAAAAATGCATAATCCCTCCAGTGCCTTGTAAAAAACCAAGATCACACTCGCTATGTTGATGTTAGAAAACAGGAATGATATCCTCAACAAAAATATAATGATTCAAATGATAAAAAACGCCCAAGTCCCAGATCCCCTCCTAAAAAATTCAGTTTATAAAAATAATACATTGTATTCTTTTTATACATTGTATTTCTATAGTCCGAAACATCACTTTACTCAGACTAACATTAGAAACACTTCTTTTTATTGGTTAACATTTGCCTAGTTTTTGAATGATGCATGAAAACATCAGAATCGTGTGTACTCCCTTAAGAATAAGGTGTATGATAAAAAATAAAATAACTCCGGATCTTTAATCAGTCAATTTATCAAAATAATCATATTATCTACATTATTTTAAAGTCTGTTTTATGTCTCATTCAGAAACGGACTAAGGGTTAAGCAATAAAAAGTAAATTGCAATATTTCTCATTAAAGTAGAAGTGAAGTTAGATTACGGACTAATGGATGAGCAGATTTGGCCACAATTAAGATATCACTACTTTGAGAAGTTGACTTTTTGGAAAGGTGGTGTGGGATATTTATTTATGGTTAGGGTTTTATGGGGGATAATATATTCTCAACCATGTCCAAAACTAATCAGTATAATATCATAATAATTTATGAATATCGCATCTGCATTTTTGCATTTAAATCTGCTGTCTGTAAACTTCGACAAAATAACTATTTTTTCTAAAATTGTCTACAAATTTTGTAAACTACATTAATAAAAATGTATGGTCACTAGAGATTTGAGTCGCATTTTAGGGGTAGAATTTCGAAAAAAAAGTTGCGAGTTACACACGATCCCATTCATCCTGTATTCCGTATTTAAATTTTCAGACCTTTGCGTATGATAAATTTGACTATGGATCACGCACAGACAAATAAACACTTCCCTTTAGATAAATTTTAGATAAAAATATTAAATTTCAAATTTTATTTCAATTTTAATACCTATAACAACATTATAATGAATATAATATTTTAAATTAGCTAATAGGTAATAGGTGTAATTCAAAAGAATCTAAAATAAATTATAACGTTATGTAGGTATAGTTTTAAATGTACAGTTTATACCTTTCAGTTTTATTCAAAGGTAATAAAGACCTGGATGGAACATAGCCAAATGAGGCCATTATTTTTTTCTATGGAGGGAGGGGGATATGGAGGTCATATCCTCCAACCAATGGTTCATTAAGTTTGCAGGTTTTGAATGTTTATTTTAATTAATATTCCTCAGTATTAAAAGAAAAACTAGAATATTTCCACAATTTATTAAAGTTTTGTACGCCTTTAATAAATTCTAATAATTTAACAACACAATTAAAGTTGTAAAAAGTTAAACTCACCAGGCTCAATGTTGTTCCAAAAAGTAGTTATAAGGCATTCTTTCGGAGTAGTTCAACATATTTTCCTAACATTAATAAATTATTGAAAATTGTATGTTCATTAACAATTTTGACAGCGACTCCCCAAGAGAACGTTTTCAAAACTCAGACGAATGAAAACGTATTTAAGGAACTTTACTGGTGGAGCGAATTTTTAAACAAACTTTACACTTACTGTTGTTTATAAAATTTCTAAATTTGTCTTTAGAATCGATATTAGTACACATAAATATAATTGTCACACCTGATGAAATACTCAACATTCTTTCATTGTCCTTAAGAAAATTATACTTTGTATTCTATTAATATGAACATAATACATGTACAATATATGTCTTTTCAAATCTGTATACCCTCCCATAAAAAATCCTAAAAATGCTACTACTTATGAAGTATCAAACGAGTGGATAGCTATATACTCGTATATGAAATCTATAAATGTAATAACAGTCTTTTTCTTTTAAGTTGTACCATAAATTTATTATCAATTGTTTTCAAATATTTGAAATGCGTCAAACTTAAAATTTTATTTGAGTATAGGTTTTCAAAAATAAAATAGTATATCTAAATAACGAAAATGTATAACTCTATAATGATTAGCCGAATTATTTTAACAACGTTTTTTAAACCCCTAATTATATTAATAATAATTTAATCACCTAATTAATAACCCTACACAGATTACAGAGGTATCCGATAAAAAAATAAAATATTATAACAGCAGCAAATTGATTGGAGGGTATTTTGATTCTAGTGATGGAATTTTGCTGCTCAGTGGTGTTTTTTATTTCCTTTCGATTGTGAATTATAATACTATATAAAATATAACGAATAGATTAGCCTATAAAAAAATTCTATTATAAAAAAAAATTGTTTTTCGTTCGTATGAAATTGAATTTGTATAGAATATTCCCCTGAGGAGATGATAATATATTTTATTTATTTTTGACAATACGTATAGGTACTCGTATACGTTGTTCGGACGTTTATTCGCAATATAATGTTAGGTATTACATTGCGCGTAAAGCGTATTAAGGATTTACTTTATGACCTATTTATAAAAAAAAAATGTCGTATTCACCTATCTACACATACACCAACCTATACCTTCAGTAACTTATTACCATATATGTGTATAGTCGAATATAAAATTATCTTTGTCACGTAGATACTTACGTACGCAAAACACACCTACTTAGTCAGTCGTGTATATCTATTTCAATTCGTATTCATCAAAACGGTTGATTATACACAAGTATATAATCAGATCATTCTAAATGTTATTATATAGCCAAATTGTCCATGAAATTTTTGCAATAAATTTAAAAAATGGAATTATTTTAAAATATTACAAAATCCTTATGTTTTTCAACTTTGAGGATGAAACCACTGCCCATTATATTTTTTCAAATAGCAATCTATATTAAAAGTTCCACGAATAGGTGAAGTTTTAGTTTAAACATATTTTGGTGTTACATTTTTTAATTTTCGTCAAATTTTTGACGAGGTATTCTATTTTTAATTTTCAGGGAGGGGAGTAGGGACTAAAAAGTTTTTCAATATAAGTTTGAAAATCAAAAGTGAATAGTGACATCATCCCCAAAAATGATTCCAAAAAGTTTTTACATAAATCAATTTTTGAAAAAATTTGTAATTCATGGAAATTTAACTGTAACATAAAATTTGGATCATCTTGTGAAAAAAAAATAATAGACGGATATTTTATGATCAATAATTATTTTTTCAAGCAATATTATATTATACGTAAACTGTATTCATGGAATTGAATACCTTTTATTCTATCCTACATTAAAATTATAAAAAGGTACACAGTTCACAAACTTATATACGATAAATTGAATGAGAGTATATGTGAAACTGTTTTAGAAACTATATTCTGTCTCTATACTGGAGGTTACTATTTTTTAAATTATGTAAAATCAAATAAAATGGATTTTTAAGAGTAACACATTTAAGAATACGTGAATAAATTTAAACAAGTAATTTCATGGAAAATTTATCTGTCATCTGAAATGCCTGTATAGTGTTTAGATGTTTTAGATTTTTAAAATATTAAAAAACTACACATTTTTTTTAAAAAAATTTAATATCGAATATAAATAAAAATAAAACACCTAAAATGATTGAGCATTTTAAAATTAAAAAAACAAACCCAAAAAGTCAAAAGACAAATTGCTCTAAACTGAAATAAATATTTCATCTATTAATTCCATCGTGTATGAAACAAATTTCTAGCTAAAAAAGTATAACATCTTTATACTGCTAATAGAAAAAAAAGCAAATGCCTAACATATCAGAATTCTCATAAAAATATTACTCATATGCAGTTTACTTTATACAATATTGAACTTAAAATGTCTATATATTTGGCATTCAAATAATCAATTAATACCGGTGTAACCGAGAATATTTACCCCCGTAAATTTTAACCCCTCCACCGGCAAACTTTCTTTGGTGAAATTTTACTGGGGGAAAATAATCTCAAGTGAAATTTTACTGTTGGGGGTAGGGATATTCGCTAGTGGAATTTCACTAAAGATAGTTTGCCGGAGAGGCAAAATTTTACGATGGTATTTTTTTAATAACTGTTAAATTTACTTAGTGACCTCTCAAATTAAACCTTACTATAAATATTTTTAGAACCTTTTGACACCTCGATGAAACTTGTAGGCTGTATACAAATAATATAATGAAAAATAAGTTAAATTAAATAAATAATGTAATAATGAATAGTTGACAAAGCAACACTGTCAACTGAATTCCGCTCAGAATCTGTTTTTCGTAACGTATATCAGTAAAACTATGCAAAATGAAATTATGCGTCTATCTGTAGTAAATTAACAATCGATAATATTATAAACAAAGTAAAGCCCACTCCATATGATAATAATATATATATTTAACGGAATAACGGATAATGAAAATCATTTAACAAAAATAATAAGAGAAATTTTAACGGGAGGTAAATTTTCTCTAGTGATAATTTCACCCGATAAATAATCGTGGGTACACCAGGACTACTTTTAAATTTATTTTTAAGTCAATGAATATTTTTTAGTTTATCAATTTCCCTCTTCTCCCCTCCCCATAAATTTCGTTAAAATGTCTTATACTTAATACGCATAGGATCTTATATAATTGAACGTGACCCTCGAAATAGCTATAGTAATAGTAATTTTAATTCAAATTAACATGAAATAAATAAATCGTATGATTTTTTTTTTGTTTGTTATTTTGATTTTAGAATGATTACATTTATCTTTGAAACCTTCCTAAAACTCGAGAATTTTTGTATACTACTATATAATATCAAACGATTTATATCAGTTTTCTCATAATTTAGATACTCAATTTTCAGAAATTCTTTGGATTTCCATGGCTTTTCCTTTAATTAATGCTCTGAAATGTTTTCAACGCATATTTTACGTTAACGAATATCATAGCTAAACAACATGCTTTTGATTTTTTTCTACATGAACATTTACATATTATAAAAAAAAAAATAATAATAATACGATAATATATCTGTCAAAGTTTCCTGTTGTCTATTATTATACTAAATATAGTAGATGTAATATGATTTTTCTTGTACGGAGAAGAACGAGAAATCGTATACGACCGAAATTTAATATAAAGCCAAATTATACGTTTTCATAGAACATAATTAATATAATTGAACCCGTGTACCTTATTTTGAAAATCTGATTGTTGATTTGCCATCATCAGCATTTAATTAAAAACGTTTTTAGAAAAATCAATAGTCTATATAAATAAGAATTTACTGGTACGCGTGAAAAGGGTGTTAAGTCACCAAATTGTCAAACATGAGTTATTTACACCAAAAAAATGTAAAAAAATATATATTTTTCTTGTAGGATATATCACGTTAATTTTGTAATGCAATTTTGCCTAAATTATTTACTTGAGGCCTTTAAAAATTGACGGGTACCTGGATCGAAATTTTGGAATTCAAAAAAAAAGATCCAACCTAATGTATATATGTATGATGTATTATGTTAGTTCTAAAACTGAGTTCTAAAAATTGAAAAACTTACCTGTAATTTGAATTAATAGATAAATGGTTAGTTTAGATATTAATATGTTCCAAAAAATAAAATAAAAATCATTTGATGAACTTATACTTGTTTTTTCCAGACTTAGTAAATTATCAAAACATTATAGACATTTTAATTTTACGAGTTTTCTACGTAATTTTTATTTTGTAGGTACTAAAATTAATACTCATATTGTTAGGCTTAACAGAAGAGCTTGAAAACTTAACAGTAGGTTCATTATAAATCCTACTAAGGAATCAAAAAATAAAAAAATTTATTGTAATGTAGTATTTTTTTATTTTTTTTTTGTATACAAAACGTTTAATACTAAATTTTGACCAAAATCGTAAATATTACCGCTTTTCAAAACATACATATACCGAACTTCTCTCAACCTAACCCGTCCCTAGTATTAGCCCTTATTTATTTTGTTTATTGAGTATTAAATATATACCTATAGTATATTATTATGTTACACAAATCGCTTGAGTTTGTACAACGAAAAAAAACAATATGCAAATACACGTTTATATAGCTTTTATGAACAGATTAAACATCATACTAGTCATCTCATATTATTAATTCTTATTATCATCAAAGTCGAATATTGTTTTCCATGACCTATATTTAATATTATATTAATATTTAATATACATTCATAATTTTAATGAACTTCAATCTGGTGGAATGCACTTTATGTGCACTACAAATTATTATACGATTCTAACTTTGAAATTATATTATTGCTGTTAGCTTAACATAACATAAAGAACGATGCCCTAAACTCTGCTACATTTCCACCATTGTTTTTACTGTGATTGGTGGGCTAGACTAATCTAGCTGACCACACCTGAAAACTATGACTGATAAAAATAAAACGAATATTTGTAGTGTTAATATCAAAGAAAATATAAAAAAGATAGGTTATGTCTTTGCTAAATAATCATGGAGTAGCGCTCCCGAAGCTTAGTTCCATACCCCAATAATGCCATTCCCATATTTGTTATAAATTAAATTACAACTGTGAAAGTCAATCATCATTTAAACATTAAACATAACCAATAAACATTAATGTTTTAAAAGATAATATAGATATACGATATTTCATAAAACGCGTAAAATAAATGATAATTCATAAAAAATAAAAACGAAATAAACTTACTAAATTAATTTACTTTCGGCATAAGTATAATTGAAAAGTAGTTTATATATTCTTAAATATTATCGTTTTAATATATTGTTGTGATATTGTTCATTGTCACTAGTAAAATACTTTTAAATTATTTATAATTTTATTTTTAAATCAAACAATAAAAGAAAAAATGATAAATTATGATAATATGTTATCTATGATTCCCAGTAGCTTAGCATACGAGAACGCTCAGGGAAAGCTGATGGACTATCCATTCTAATATTATTACCCACGGTTAAAATACAAACTTTACGGACACCTTGTCGTATCCTCCATGATTGCAGTTTTTAAAATGATCATCATTGAAATACGAATGTTTCCCTACTATATTATATCATTTTTTAAAATGTGCCCTTAAGGCACAATGTCGTGACAACCCACTGGCTCCACTCTTATCCACAGTCCGAACTGCAGAGCGAGGGAATTTATCCTCAAGCGTACAATTTCTGGGGCATATTTGCGTACTTTTGTTATGTATGTTTACTGATTTTAGATACTTCTTTAATTCAATTTTCCATTTTCTTAGAACGTTCTCCCAGGAGATCGTGTACGTTATATACATTTTGCATTTTATAAATATTTAGGTCTGAAAGGAGTGGAGAGAATACCGTATAGGGCGTATAGTATTTTTAACTCTCTGATGTGAAAAATCCTAGTTCCAACACTACTCTTCCCAGGGCCTGATTAACCAATAGGCTGAAAAAGCTGCAGCCTAGGGCACAGTTCAATGGTATTGGGCAAAACAAAACAATTCTTTTTTTAAACTTGTATCTCCTATTTTGACCTATTTTGGGGGTATGGAGAGGACGGGAGATTAAGTGGATGATGAGCAAAAAAAAGAAAAGTCACTACCAAATCCTACTGGTAGAAATCCATTAATCAGGCCCTGGCTCTTTCCTATTATTTACAATTCTTCCACATATCTGAATACCAGAAACTCTACAAAAACTTCTTGAACTCTGTCTGATTAGTCCTTCTAATCTCTTGTACACACGCCCCACCTAAATTATTCTACTACTGTTTAAGGTCTTTATAGTCATGCCATACAATTTTTCTAAAAGCAGAATCGATCCGAAGTAGTATTACCTATCCGCTGTTACGAGATATTGTTTTATCTCTATTCCCTTTGTAGTTTATTAACATTTTCATACGAACCCTGATCACTTACACGAATATAATTTGCCCTTAAAAAGCGTATGATTCTCTACGTGTAAGAGGTTTGTACATAATTTATCATTTGTGCATTTTTGTTGCGCTTGTAATTTGCCAGAAGTATATTATAGTGATATTGTTGCCGTGTTTAGTGAAACGATAGAATGATTTAAAGTGCGCAAAACGAGTATAATTGGTGATGTTATTTTCGTTTCCATATACCTAGTCGTCCGTGTTTGTTTGAGTAGAAATCCAATCGAGTCGAACCGTTAGGTTCGTCGTTATTATTGTTGCATTCTAATGTATCAATCGTCCCTCACCGAAAGTAGTTTAAATAAATAATAATCGCATCATTCATTTTACCGAGCGTAAATAATTATTACTTATATTTGAAACAAAACTGATGTGGCTGATTAATAAGCGTAACTTTTGTTTTAAATATTATATCGGATGTTGTTTTTTTTTTTTTAACTTCACTCTTAGTATTTCTTCTTGTACATATATAGTTGAAAAATAAACCCATTTCCATAGAACGTCGCGACGACGACGGCGTCTAAATTGAATATTCTTCCGGTACATTGTGTTTTGTACATTTTATTTCGCTTTTTCGTAAAAAAAAAGATATTTTTTTCAAAATGAATTCAATTTATATTCTTTACTTTATATTATTAAAATTTTTGTTAAGTTTTGTATAATATATTTATAATTTTTTGTTCGCAGTATTTTATACGCTGACATTGTCGGATTTACGGCTATATCGTCTACATATTCAGCGTCGGATCTGGTGAAAATCCTTAACGAATTATTCGCAAGATTTGACAGACTGTCTGAGGTGAGTACTATTTCAATGAAGATAACATTCTTTTTGTACCTAAATAATTATTATTATATTATATCATACAAATATATTAATGTTTTTGTGAGAAACGTGATAAGATAACAATTCACGTTTTCAGGAAACTATAAAAATGTTTTAATTCCTTAACAAACATTTTCTTCCTAGGTATACTTTTAATTTTAATTCATTTCAAAATAATTCAATTAAATATTAAGATTTATCGTTTTTGTAATCACATTTGTTTTTACAAAAATTATTTTCTGTTGGTTTCGATTAACTTATAATATTATGTGGTATAAACGAAAACGATTTAGGCCTGTAAAGATACGAATTATCAATTTCCTCGCGGTATTATTTAATATACTTACTTATTATTTCCATACGAATAATGACTTACGGTATTTTATAATAATTAAATATTGATTGCATTATTTCTCATGGCAAATAATTATCTGAAAGTACTAATATTAAACGTAGAGTAAAATCGCATATAGGATCGATGTGTAAACCGAAAAATATTAAAATCTGGCTAATTATGTTTCGCACAAAAACCGTATATAAATTATATTATTATGTAAATCGGTGTGTTTACATACCAAGTTTGGCAGTCAAAGTGGTGAAAATACAAATCGCGAATAATTATGTTAATAAGAACTGCATCGAAAATTAGAAAATTCTGTTTGTAAATTCATATTTAAGCAGAATGAGACTACCTGCCACATAACATTTTCTCATCTAATTTGTGATCATTTTTCTTAGCGACTATTAATGATCTATAAAGCTTTGAATTACATTTTTTCATTTTTATTTTCGCTTAGCCTATCACCATTATTAATGTTATTTATAACCATAAGTGCACAAGTTTATCATGAGGTTAGAACCGTTTATTTGCGATCTTTACTTATGCCTTTTTTTAACTCTACATCCGGTGTGTTTTGTTTTCTAGAAATACCAACAGCTCAGGATTAAGATTTTAGGCGACTGTTACTATTGTATTAGTGGCGCTCCCATGGAACGACCAGATCACGCAGTGCTTAGCGTACACATGGGGCTTTCCATGGTCAAAGCTATCAAGTGGGTTAAATTTCGAAACTCTAAAATTAGACCACAAACTCACTTAGGTGCCTAATGTTTTTTTTCTCTACCATTTATCGTGTAGATACGTACAGCAAACCACAAATTCGCCGGTTGACATGCGCGTTGGCATACACACAGGAGCCGTTTTAGCCGGTGTTTTGGGTCAAAGGCAATGGCAGTTTGATGTTTACTCCAAGGACGTAGAATTGGCCAACAAAATGGAAAGCAGTGGAATGCCGGGGTACTTTTCGTTTGTTTTTTTTTTCGTTTTTACCCGAGTCGTATTCAAATAAACATTATATTATCTCTATACGCAGACGAGTTCATATATCCGAGAAAACGTTGAGTTTTTTAAACGGAGAGTTCGAGGTGGAGCCCGGTTACGGTGAACGGCGTGAAGAAGCACTGAAAATGGCCAGCATAAAAACATTTTTCATTATTAAAGCCATCAAACCGGTAATTTAATATTATTGTTTACACCTCAAAAGTCAATAGTAGTACACAATTTTCCCGCGAAAAATCAAATATAGTTAATATTTTTTATTTTATTATTATTATTATGTGCATAACAGTTCAAAATGGAAGTACAGAACGGAACATTGAACGACCAACACAGTGCCAGCAAAGAATCCGTGGTTAGTATATAAAATGTCATAATAACAATACGTATGTGTTCGTATATTGCAGTTTACTTTAACACATTTTGTGTAAACGTCCATTTTATAGTGTGCTACACCGATCGACGACGCAGACATCATAGCTCAGGCCAAGGAGGATTCAGAAAACTTTAAGAAACGGTTAAGAAAGGATCTGATGAACAGAGATGGTCATAGGTAATAAAAATTTGGAGTTATAATGGTTAAATTAATTATAAACACCAAGACTGGAAATTAAAATTTAGTTAAAAGTTAGGTTAATTACAGCATGTTTATCTTAATTTTAGATTCAGAAGGTAGCAAGGAATATTTTGGTTTTAAAATAATGTTTATTTTTTTTTCTGTGACCAATTTTTCTACCAGAAATCGTGCAAACATTTTTTGATAGTTTATTATTTGATTTTCCAAACGTAATTATTTCACACACAATCAATTACAATTTTGTTTTTAATTTTAACACAGTATTAAATTTACCATCTACGAGCAGTATTTGAATAGGTGTCATCAACGTGTAAAAATATATTTTTGTTTTTACTGTATAATTACTATTTTTGCTGCTTTTGTGGAGTTCCAAATTTTGAAACTAGTATAGTTTAATATTCTCAAGGAACATCATCGATCATTCTTGTATTATATAAAAATTACAAACTTTGGGTTTAATCATGTTCAATGTTTTCAATATAATGCAATACAAATTTTACAAAAAAAAAGTTTAACTTGGCTTATATGAATTACTGCGTTAAGCTTACTAAATTTTCAAAATAACTTTTAAGTTAACAAAACAATAGTTAAATCTTAACGACGTTTTTTTAAAAAAAATATCCTGAATTTTTCTTCTTCTTCTTCTTCTGACATTTACAATTCTAAGCATGGTTCTTATAACGTCCTATAAAATATTGGTCATGCCATTCGGATAACGCCGTCAAAACAACATCACGCCGTCCATCCTTGTAGTCACGCGTATTTATTCAGTCTTCCGTCACTCACAGATTCCTTAGATCATCTTCGAGACAACGTATTAATCCTTCTTCCCTCGGGCCTACTTCGAGAGTTCTTTCCCCCGAGATTCTCATTCTATATTAACGCTACTATAACCTATAAGTCGTGTACCCGTGCTCGGTTCCGATCGTTATGACAGTACGGCTTAGCCATTTTTAGCCTTTGTATTTGTAACAAAACCGATCATACACGCCAAATCTGTCACTGGCTTATAATCACAAGTTAATAAATTATCATTCGGACTTGATAAACATGTACAATTTTTTTTCTCACGCTGTAAATATTTCGATGGTTTTATAATAATGTTTCCGCGGCGGACACCCTGTTTTATCCACCCGAGAACATTATTATAAACCACGCATTGTTATGTGATAATAATATTATTATTGATGGACGTACGACCTACCTACGCCGAAAATTGATTGTTTCACCATAATGTCCCGGAATCGAAACAAAGCGGATAGCTTCGCACGAAATACCCGCCAAATATTACAAATTTCTCGATTAATTACAAATATTATTATTTTACCTTCGCACTAGTCGTGTTTTCGCATCGCTCATCATAATATTACACATAGGTATATTCAGCGTACCTAGTATAAATTGGTTTAGGTACGCCGTTGAATCGATAATCGTCGCATGGGATTAATATTCGAATTTTATATAGAACTCTAGAATCAATTTTAAATTTGCATGTTTGTGTATCAGTGAAATCTGTTGTACACCTATAATACGAGTAGGTATAGGTACTTACCTATAAAATCAATTATCGCCATCAGTGTTCAAATAATATTCATATTGGGTACCTACCCAATTTATTTGGGTTTATATACCTACCCGATTATTTCAATCTTAATATTACTGCATAATACCGGGTGATTCTTTTGTCGTTAAACACTCATTATTTCGGAAAGTATTAAGTTTTTCGGAATTTAGTTTATAGAAAATTTAATAAACAAGCCGCTCTGCAATTTTAAATTTACATTATTTTTTGTTAGCCTAATTTTTTGGGGTAAAAATGTCTACCTTATTTTGATTTTCAAATAGCAACTTTTATTAGAAATTCCATAAATAGATGGATTATTATTTAAAATGGATTTTGGTGTCAAAATATTTAATTTCCGCCAATCCGTTTATGAGATATTCCACTTTTAGGATTGGATCAGGGAAGAGTAGTTCATTAGAGCATCATTTGTGTGGTGGCACAGTGCGCGGCGTTGTAATAACGCATCACTACTAACTCTCCTCCGACCTCAACTTAAAAGTGGAATATCTCGTCGATGGATTGACGGAAATCAAAAAAAAAAAAAAAAAAAAAAAAAAAAAAATGATAATGTAACATTTTAGAACTATTTGTTTCTTAAGTTTTCAAAAAAAAAAATTTAAGTGGTCAATACTCTTCTAAGTGAAAAGTGTTGATACAATAATCACCCAGTATAATATGCATTATAAATAATAGTTGAATTATTTAAATCATTATATTATTATGGTTAATCTATACATGAACTATTAAGTTTCAAGTGAAGTTCCAAGTGAGTTTCAAAGGTGTTATTTTAATACAAATTGACGGACGTGAGGGGGAGGGGTGATTATAGAACAAACGAACATGTTGCTGTCCCATTTATAAAAACAGTTCTGCCGTAAAGGCTTTTTGAAATTTAGATGCAGTTTTCTGATAGTTAAATAGTGAAAAAAATTACCATTATCCAGATAAAAATGTAATGATTATTTATCACCGTCTAGATAATTATTCGATTAATTATTTCTAGTCTTCATTAAGATAATAATTTATTTGTATTCAACACTAATGTTCTTTATATCATGTCAACCGAAAAAAAAATTGATTATTTAATATTTTTTAAAAAAATCTGAACTATACCTAATCATTGTTAATTTGAATTGACTGATTACGCTTTATACAGATTTTTTAATTAAGTAACCATAACTCCACATAGTCTGTATGGTAACGCTAATGTTTTCTATTCCCAGTAGAATACCCGCAAAAAACCAAAAAAAAAAAGTGTTCTCATAAAAACCGTTTACTCGTATTTTTTAATCATGAAGTAAAAGTTAATTGAATTAGGTGTATCGAATTAAAAACTAAATTGAATATTTTAAAAATAACCACTTTTACACTTCCATACGCCCGGATTAGCTCGAAGCGTAAAAAGTCAAACCGCATTAACAATAATTGCGTATAAACGTGGTAATTGAAAAAAAAAAAAATTCATAAATTGTTTATAATTTATAAATATTTAATATACGATCTCTATATGGCAAAGTATGATAAATAATATAGAACTCTATTAAATGTATATTATATGCTCTCGTTTTTAACCAAAAATAATATTATTAGTGATTTATACGTCGTCGGTCATTTGTATATTTAACAAAATAATAATTTTTTTAAATATTATACTCCAATAACTGGAGTTATTTTCGTGTTTTTGGTAAAACGATATAAGTGTCTACCTATTTGAAGTTAATAAATCAAAATTGTATGAGTGAATTCCTTGGGTTTTTTTTTTTTTTATATTTTATAATTCGAGACGGTGTATAAAATACAGCTGAAATAATATTATTTTATGAAGCCCAAACAAAATTATCACGCTAAAATAAACAACATGTAATGCACTATAGATACGGCCGTAGAAAATTATAATAAAATAATACATTCTAAGTAGATACAAAAATACGACGACGAGAGATAACAAAAATGTAAACAAAAGATGATGTTTTTCACATCGATTCGAGATTCAGTAAATCGCAGAGGAATGATTAGTTTTTGCATACAGATTTAAATTAAATAGTTTCATATATCCCATTTTCCCAACTTTCCTCCCACAAAGTGGCCCACCCATTGTGCGAAGTATGTCCGTCTTTGTTCTTCTATTTCAATTTATTTTAATTCCCTATACAAATATAATATAGAAACCTCGCTATGCAACGGTAGGTAAGTAGTAACTATATTAGAAACCACTTATTTGTTCATTAAGAGATAGTAGATTGTTTTGAAAATACAAATCGTTCTATCTCTTATCGATATAATATACATGATTTACATTTGGACACTAACTCTCTTGGAACATTATTGTTAAGAAAAAGCCAATACGTAAGTTTTACGAAAACTCATTAAACCTTCTAAAAGCTCCTAAAACCAACTCGGTTAAATTCTGGCTTGGGCCGAACTCGAATAGAGTCTATATAAATAGATACGTAATCATGCCCTGGTTTTCAATGTCGACATTCTACAATAATATTTTTTTCGCGTAAATGATAATTTCTTATAGAGACCTGAACAAACATACAAAATTTTTCACATTGGCGTTCAACGACGAGGAAAAAGAACGCGAGTACAAATACCACAAAGAAGCGGCGAGTGGCGTATCACTTTTGGGATGCCCGTTAGTACTGTTTTTAACGTCTTCCGCGCAAATGATTATGTTACCCAGGTTCGTTATCAAAAGTTTTGATTAGATACCTATTTATATGCAATATTTTTAATAGACCAGTAATAATATTATTGTCATAAATTATTTTATAGGGACTTATTGAGCTACACTTCCAATTTTCTCGCGTTGTTGATATTGTTGTTAATCGTAATCATATCGGTAGCTGACATTTTCCCAAGAGTAAGTATAAATATTTAATATATTCACAGTGGCGTAGTGCTGTGCAAGGACAATGAAGACAGTTGCCACAAAGCACACACATTTTTCGAAGGGATTACATGTGTGATTGTTGATCCTTATTGAGCTGGTGGTTTATGATTATTTGATAAACAAATTATAGTTTAAATTAAATCAATTTAAATATATATGTGAAGAAGGCCTAGTTGCTGGTTGTTCATGCGCAATTTAATAGATTGCGATTCGTGTATCATCCGTAGTGACAAACTGATAAAGCTAATAATATTTAAAACCATTAAATATACATTATGTATAGTACCTATATAAATGGGTGCAGTGCGATTGCACGCGGTGCCGGAATATTTGGCCTTTCAAAAATATACAAATGCTTTATTCCAATATCGTGCGCATTCACGATATTGGAACCGACGTTGCCAAAATCGTTCCATATATTCATACATACATTTGTTATATTATACAATGATACAACTTGATAAGTTAATTTCTAATTATTTTTATCAGCCTGATAGATATGGAATTTGTAGCTTTTCATTTGCTATCTCCCCGTAAAACTTACCTATCAATCTTCCTATCTTCATTCCATGAAGAAGCTTATGGTTTTACAAAGATGTTTATTTTTTTTATCTGTGCGCAACTTTTCTACCAGAAGATTTGCTCAGATTTTTACGTTTAGCACCTTTTCTAAAAAGAAATAGGCATGGGGAGGTACCATAAACAAGTCATTTTTCAATTTTCTCAAGATTTTTCTCATCAAATGCGAAAAACCGAAAAAAACGGGAAAATTTACGAAATATAGTAAATATAAATTACAATTTTTTTTTCTGTGAATAGCTTTTCTACCAAAAATTTTGCTGCAACTTTTAATGATAACAATGTTCTTAAAAATAAATTTCTCTAGATACTTTAGGAAGGTCATTTTTCGATTTCCCCGAGAGTTTTTCCAGCAAATGTGAAAAACCGGGATAAAACAAGGGAAAGCCGAGAAAAAAGTTGGAAAACTGGGAAAATCGCTACAACATTAAACAATTATTATTAAAGAAAATATATAAAGTCCATTTAATTATTTCACTATAAAATTAAATAAACTGTTGACAAAGCATCACTTATCTACTGAACTCCGCTCAGAAAAACTCCGTTTTTTCGTAAGCAATAATTACAGGTGTACATTAAATTATTTATAATAGTGACTGAACCCGTCCTCATTATCCTAGGACATCTTTTTTAAGCCGTATCCACAGGATACTTATGGTCACCAATATTATCGAATACAGAATTATTGTTTGTTAATAGAGCAGCTGTGCACTGTTTTTACAGTACCTCCATTTTACATATTCATCAGCCCGCTGTCTGATATATCGATATGTGTACCCTTTTTGGGTACCTTCAGAAACTACCTTTTTTGTTCTACCTATAGAGCACATTTTGTTTTTCAATTTACAATAAATTGTTTCACTACAAAAAAAAAATAATAATAACAATAATAATAACTGAAACATGAACACGACTATCAGTATGGACTAGATATATATATCATGCGATTATAGAATATTTGTGTCTGTAATATGGGAATTTACTATAATATTGGTATAAGTTTTCCAGCGGCAATAATAAGTAATCAATAACCTATTATAGTACGGATGACCAAGATAATTCTTATAAATTCAATATAAAAGTTCGCCGTAAATATATTTTGGTACTGTATACTGTATAGTATATATTATTTGGCAACGTTGCATGGAAATAAACATGGTATAGATGATGCGGCCCGCTACATCGTATGCCTTAAAAGATATCGTCGACAAGGACCGCGCGCAATCATACTCCACCAATATCAATGATAGTTTAATCAATGACCATAATGAATAAATATTATACAAATTATTTCATGTTTTCATAAAAATGTGTTAAATATAAATAAAAAGTACAAATATATATGGTGTGAATGTAAATTTACTTAATTTAAAATTTAAATGAAATGTTTATTGTGATAATGTATGGTCTGGTTTATTTTCGCCGAAAAAAAACCCTATAATTATCCAGTGAAAAATACAGTCACAACACTGTTTTGGTGACAATGAATATTATAATTTCTAATTTTTGTTATAGAGGCGAAAAATATATTTTGCCTCAGAATGTTTTAATACGGTGCTTTTACGACGCTGTATATTTAGTGTAATAACTTCTGAGCCTTGATTATGCGTATAATATAAAAAAAAAAAAAAAACATAAAATTTGATTCTTATTATGATTACCCGTATATATATATATTATTATTATATTAGTTTCTGCCGTCGAGAATTGTATGGTTTAGCGAGATAATCAACAACTCGTTATGGACTCGCCGCATACTCGGCATAGTTGCTGCGCTGCTGTTGGCCTCCACCAACCTCGTAGGAATGGTGAGTCGTTTAAAAAAGTTTGAAACCCGTCTAAAACAGAATTATTCGTCCCGATAGTCGTCATATATTTAACGTCTGTTAAAAATCGTTCATCGTTTTCTTGGCGGAGTCTCGGATTTCCGTTTTAGACGGATTTCGCCAGTTTTAATACCTGCAGACTTGTAAAGTATTCGAATTTAAATAAAAATATCCTCAAATATTTTTTAGCACATTCAAACACGTATTTTAAATAATTTCACGAAAATGCTTTTAAGTACATTTACAATTTTTAAAATATAGAAAACATATTTTAAATTTAAGCAGTATACCGCATTTCAAGTAAAACGGATTAAACATTGTAAACATTGTAACTATTGTGCAGTTGCACTAGTATTGAAATCGTATATATTATACAAAACGAATCTGAATATTATTGATAACTCTTCTCTTTTATTTTGCCAATGTTATTATTATTATTATTTTTTACTTAAAACCCAATTCCTATAGACTTTATACCGATAAACGTATTGATTAATGTAAACTGTGTCGAAAGACAACTCGCAAAGTGAGCACTTTGCCTATTTTCAAATAAAATTATCTATATAAATAATTATTAACAATATCTAAAAAGAAAAATGCGTATTTATAAATACTTTCATTTTGTAATCGTATATTCAAATACGTGTAATAGTCTAAATTTTGTCAACGCCTATTTTGTGTTTGAAATAATATATTTTTATTTAGTATCTTTTACAAGTCTGTGTAATTGTGTCTGGTGATAGGGTTCATAGTATAATCGTTTTTCTGCGTGTTCGAAGGTATCGTGCTGGTCCGGCAATCAAATACTGACCAACTGCACGCACGGCCAGAGTGATCCGTCGGCGTATTGCGTGTACCCGTCGTACTTCACTTACTTTATGGTGTTGGCCCTGATTGCCACGTCCTTGCTGACACAGTTATCGCATTTCACCAAAGCCACCATATTAATGATCGTCACGCTGGTACACTGCGTCGTCAACGTGATCACGGTGGGCGCCGCCATGGACTGCGAAAATGCCATCATATCTAAGCCGTTAAGGTAATAATAATAATAATAATAATAGTAATAAAAAAAAAAAGAACATTTATATATATACATATATCAGATAGCAGAACTAAGAACCTATTACTATAATATGTGATTTTCTCTGTAAACGACATTACGAACAGAAATCTCGTTTTTCATACATCAGGTGTCGGGTAGCAAAGTTGTGTCCGTATTAGGTAGTTGGAATATCGGAGATGAGGTTGTTTTTTTCACAGTTTACGGTTACCCGGCTGAACACATCTCCTTATGACGGACACTCACGAGCAGAGTACAACAAATAATTAATAGACATTTTTAAACCGTTCATTCTCGCGAGTACAGTTTCGCTTAGCTTTACAGTACAGTTTGAAATACTATAATAAGAGTGTCAAATGAAGAAGTGTACCATATGATGAATGATGATTGATCTTTATGGAAGACGATCGTAGTAAAGTACAAGAAATAGATAGGGTAAATTTTCATAATGTACAATCAATGAAATACATCAATGGTTTAAAAGGTCAAATATAGGTAATATGTCTATTTTTTAAAAACATGGCATTATATGTCTAATCTAGAAAACTTGGTCATTCTATCAAACACTGAGTATTCAAAATTATTCTTACTGAATTATTTATACGTAATAATATTTGATACTTTATGAATTATTCATATTTTCGAATGCACAAAAATGATAACTCTAAAAAAAAACGTGAAATACAGTATTATTTTAAATACATAATATATTAACATTGATGTTAATTTTAAGTGGACAAATGTAACATGTCCGGACATTAAATATTTCACAAAACCAATAAATTCAATTTCGGATAATAGTTTAATTATTTATGTGTTCATGAAATGTTCATACCAAGATATAATAATAATTTCAATTTATAATAAATCCATTATTTTTCTACACAAAAATTGTATTTACAAAAAATATAGTTTCAATCGAGTTTAACTAACAAATTTTTATTTTAGGTTAGTTGTACACCATATAAAGTTTATATTCAAATTAACAATTAAATTTAAAGCAAAACTACGGGGGTTAGAAATTTCAAAAACTTTAAATGGCTCTACTGAACAATTTGGTATTTGTAAAATATTATATTAAATTTTAACCTTTATTAATCGACATGGATAACTACGATAATCAAAAGGAATATCAAGAGGAAAACAAAGAAAGAAAGGCCAAATAGTTCAACCGAGAAATCCTACAAAAAGCTAGAGAAATTCACTATAGACAGAGAATAGTGTAGGACCATTACACCGATCAACCAATCTACTGATTGAAAAAAAAATAAACAATATACGTGTATACATTTAACAGCTAAAAATTATGGTTTCATCATAATAATTATAATCAATAATAATAATAACATGCGATTTAATGGATATATTAATGATACGATGTGTAATTAATCATTTTCAGAGTGTTGTCGTCAAAATACGCTCTATCGTTTCTACTCATAGCTGTTACAATGGCGCTCGTGTTTTTGGCTAGAAACGTAACTTTTTTCATTTATGCTATTTTTTTTTTTTTTTGAAAACCCCATTTTCAGTGTTTACAATATTTCGGTTTTTTTTTATTCTTTTTACAGATGGATAAATCGTCTAGGGTTCTTTATCTGTGGCGGACGGAAGTGGAAGAACAGCGAGAACGCGCTTCGGACATCCGAAGGCGAAACGAAGCTTTAGTATACAATATTTTACCACCTCACGTCGCTAAACATTTTCTAGGGAGTTATAAACGTCAGCATGAAGAACTGTACAGCCAGAGTTACGCAGAAGTTGGAGTTTTGTTCGCGTCTATGCCAAACTTTTCTGGTAAAATTTTGATTTTTGTTAGAACAAAAATATTCTAGATATTTCAGTCTGTTTATTTCTCATATTATCAGGGTAGGTTTTTTAACCATGGTTCAGCGATTAGCTACGAAGATTTTAAGTAAAATCGATTTTTGTAACAAATTAAGGATAGAAAAGGGTATAAACCATTTTATATCCATTTTTATATGATAACCTTACCCTGTATATATATAATTGACATAAAAATGTGTAGAAAAATATTCTCTTTTCAAATCTATACTAAAAATAGAGAGTTGATATTGTGTTAATAAGTTAATGATAAGGGTAATATTTAAAAAATATCATAAACAAGACTATTAAACTTTGTTACTGACTGAACAAAACTAACATCAATATTTTACTCAAAATCTTCGTAAACATTCACTGGATGTTATCACCTTGTCGTATACAGAAAAATATAATTTCTATAAACAATATATTTACTTAGATTTTTATTCGGAAGAGACGGTCAACAATCAAGGGCTAGAATGTTTGAGATTTCTCAACGAAGTTATATCCGATTTCGACGCAGTTAGTAAATTCCGAATGATTATATGAACCATAAATTAAATTAATGTATTTGTTTTACAGCTTCTGGAACAAAAGCGCTATCAAGACATCATTAAAATCAAGACAATCGGTTCTACTTACATGGCGGCCAGTGGACTAAACCCTTCTCGCGTCGTAAAAGTACACCATAAATTCTATTTTTTTTTAATTTTTTCATAATTTCTACTAATCGTGTTTTATAATAAAATTATTATTATTAACGTTTAATAATAGCCCGACGACCCGATTGAAGTAAGATGGGCGCACTTAGCACTGCTTGTGGATTTCGCTTTCGATTTGAAAAAAGCCCTTCAAGGGATTAACGAACAAAGTTTTAATCACTTTGTGTTGAAAATGGGTACGTATATTTAAAATAATGGGTACGGGCACCTGTGGTTTTGTATTTTAACTCCGATCAAGTATGATAAGCGACATAATATGTCGTGAATACGAAAGTATAATACACTACCAAATGCTAAAGTCTGGGGTATCCCCGACGTATATGTCCGCCTATCAGCGTGACAGCAGTAGTGCGTGTGTAATTTGTGTAATTCATAACAATATAACATTCGTTTAAAAATCGAAAAAAACAATACATTATATACAGTGTGATCCATTTATCATGAACCGACAATTTTCCCGGATAATTTTAATTGGATTTGATTTCTCTTTTTCAATCATTATTTCGATGAATAATGTTTAAGCTTTATTTTAATACTATTTTCAAATTTTCATTTGATTAACCCCCCACCCCCCACCACCGTCATAGTCAAAAATATCACAAATATTTGGAGATAGATATTAGATCCTGATACCACTTACTTGATTTGTTGGGCTTAACTGAGTTTTGTGTGTAATAACATCACCAAAGCCTACCATGTTTGTGCCAATACTTCCCTTTCGAAAGTTTATACCTACACATTTAAAGTTTAAGAATAAAGGATTAAAATTTAAAAAAAAAAGTGTTAAAAGAAAGCATTGTATGCGGTTGGATCATAATTGAAAAAAAAATTTAAAAAATCAAATTCACTTAAAATTCATCGAGAAAATCGTTGATTTACGATAAACACCAATCAACTTATATTTTATGAACACGGTGTTGGCGATTACAGCGTTGTATAATAATATAAAAATTAAATTTAAAAAAAAAAAAAACATTAACGAGCGACCGGATGTGTTATTTTTATTATTTTGTGTGTTTTTTTTTTTAAATGTTTTTTAACGAACGCCATCGTTTAAATATTATTATTTTTGGCAGTGTGCACGTTAACAAATTAAAATTATTTAATGAACGTTCCGAACACCATACCGGACATCATATGCAAATCCGAGAGTATATAAATTAACGTAGATGTATATTATACATTAAACATTCGCATGTGTACTTGCACTAAAATATTAAAATTCGATATATCGGCGCAACAATATTACCACATAATAATTGCGATTATTTTTCGTAAATGTGCACTTTTTAATGGCGTAAAATTTAAATAAAAAATATTACCAATAATTTGGATGCAATCAGATATTAGCCGATTTTCCAAACAGACGCAATAAACGATACTAATATACTACAGCTAGGATCTTCAACATTTTTTGTTACAGTCAATTTCACAATATTTTGTTACAATACATAATATTATTCCTATTACCCATGTGGAAACTTTTTAAAATTTTATGTTCTAAAATGTTTAATTGCCTGTTTTTCGCTCATTATATCCCGGTATAAAACCACTACTTATATTTGATTCACAAACAACTTTTCTTCCGGAAATTTTCTCCAATTTTTAATTGTAGCACCTTTTTTTAAATTCCATTTTTCTGGGATGATACTTTTAAATGTAATTTTTTGATTTTCCCAAGGGTTTTCATATAGAATAAGAAAAACTGAGAAAAAAACGTAAGAAAATGGGAAAATTCACGACATTTATTATTTTTAAATTGTAAATATTACTGCTTTCCACATATGTGTAACGGAACTCCACTCAGTATCCTTTTTCATTAGCAATGATTTATCGCTGTATACAGATATACATTAAACTTTCCCTCTATCTTCCCAATTTCCTTATCGTGCAGTTTGTTTTTATAGTTTAAATACATTTTAGTATGGTTAGTTTTAATTTACGAATTACAAGTTCACTTTTAAATTGTTCGTTTTGTGGAATAGAGGAGTGAAGCATCATTTAGCGTTTCGTGGTGAAGCCTACCGTAACATAACATTTGAAAGAACCTCTATAAACCTACTATTAGATAATATGCTCTTAAACAAGTTGCCGTGCAACTGTCAGATAAACCCGAAAAATAAAAACTCTTTTTGCTATTGCTTCTAAATAATTTCAAATTTAGCCGTTGATATTCAAGTTTTTCGATTACATTCAATCATAATAATATTTTCTATGATACGGTATAGTAACTAATAGTAATTATAAGTACTACAATAGTAACTGGTAAAGGAAATAAATTTTATAATAAGTTACAAAAATATATTAGTAGATTTAAAAAATTGAATAAATAAATAACCGGTGATATTACCACGAACGATATTTAATCTACAATATTATAGTATTTTACGCCAAAACGATTTTTTTTCGTCCGAACCTGCAAATATAAGAAGTACACTAATATACAAGAAGTAACAGTCTCGTTGTAGTCTCATTGTACCTTCCTCTATTCGATCATAAAAATGTCGACGAGTTGGTACTTATATCTACCGAAACTGTAATTTTAGATTCCGAGCGTAGCGAGGGAGCTAATGGTTTTACAGTGCTGTTTATTTCTTTTTTTTTTTTTCTTTATTCTTTGTTCTAGTCTGTGGACACGTTTTTCCAAGTAAAATTGCTCTGATTTTTACACGTAACAACTTTTCTGAAAGATCAAGTTGTCTATATGGAACTTTAAAAATGTCATATTTTGATTTTTGACGTCAATTTTTTAATAAAACACGAAAAAAATGATTTGATCGCAAAATCAGACGAAACCTGTCTTGTTTCCTTTTTGATTTACCAGTGATGTTCCCATTAATTTTTTTGAGAGTATACCGAGTCGTCAAATAATACCAAAATATAAAAATGTATACATTACAAATATTTTTCTTATGGTCTAGAGGGGTAAAGGACGTGTTCATAATAATCTCGAGAGTATACGCAGTATACCCATAATATTTAAAAACCGAGCTGATACTAGGGATGGAAGTGGCCATTATTTTTGGTGAGAAGTTGGGAAGGTAGGATACATAAGGTTATTTTATTTATATCTGTAAGCAAGGACAAACCATTGCTTGACGAAAGACGATTTTAATCGCAGTTCGGTAATGTATAATTAGAAGTGTCGTGATTATTTTTACGATTTTCGTTTAAATTTGATTTCAAAAAGCCTATTAAAACAAAAAAAAGTCGTCCGACGAATTTGGAAATTTTACCATCTAGACAACTTGAGCTTTTAGAAAAGTTGTTACGCGTAAAAATCTAAGCAATTTTACTAGGAAAAATCGTGTCCCACAGACTAGAACATAGAACAAAGAAAAAAAAGAAATAAACAGCATTGTAAGATCAATAGCTCCCTCGCTACGCTCGAAATCTTAAAACTCTTGAGAGTATACGGCGTATGTGTAATATACCCTATGAGAACACCACTGGCTATAGCTCCCTTACACCCCCTTATCCCACATAAATACGCTTCTGATATAAACGTTGTACGCATTTTATAGTATTTTATATTTATTTGTACTGTATCATATAATAAAAATACCATAGTAATATTCTTTGTAAGTAAACAACATGCGATTTGTTTGGAAAATAATAAATCAGAATTATGACCAATATTATATAGACGGACAAACAGAACATATGTGCACTAGCGCACTTAACTCAACATTATTAAACAGCTAAATGATTTAATTTTACGTTTTTTCTTCATTTTTATTCCTACACCTATAGTAATCAAACGATATATTATTATTATTATAATTATCTCCTTCTATTTCGCGTTCACCCAAACTATTTGAAGTTCGTCATCCTCGTCCTAAACTTTCACGAATTGATTTCCATCTCTCATACAGTATAATATGAATGGCTGTCATTGTCACAGTGACCTCAAATCTTTTTCAATTCTATCCAACCGCTTCTTTTTCGTTTTTACTTTTCGTCTATTTCATCCCACGTTTATTTTCATTATAATTCGTACGGTTTCTAATTCTATTCTGGTTGGTAATATTAATAAACAAAAGAACTGCATTAAATGTGGTTTCTTATGAATTATTAATAATATTGTCGTAACTCAAATTTACAAAAATATTTTATGATCCGTGTGGAACTGTGGAAAATTATACTTTTTTATTTTTTTGTGTAGGTATAAATCACGGACCAATTACAGCGGGCGTTATTGGCGCTAGAAAACCTCATTATGATATTTGGGGAAATTCGGTAAACGTAGCGTCCAGAATGGAGAGTACCGGAAAAGCCGGATGCATACAAGTACGTTAAAATGATGTGTAATGGATTTTTCTTAGTAACTGGGTATTTTTCTATATTTTAAATATTATGGAATTATGACAAAGATTTCTATCCTCCGTGTTCAATAACTATTGATTTCTATAAAAATGAATAATCATCACGTTGTTACTCGATGAAATTATAATATTTTAAATCTAAAATGAGATAAAAAAATTCCAAATTTGCTTACGTATAGTGACGATAACCGAATACGACATTAAAATATCCATACCATTATTTTATTAGGATAAATAAACATTTTACGATATTTTAAGCGTACAAATAATATTCAACTTTCGCTTCAAAAATACATTTTCTCGGTCAAACTAGAAGTACCTGTGCCTTATAGTATTATAATTACGTGACTTCTTGTGACTGGTTGTAGGTGACGGAAGAAACATGCAAAATCTTGCAACATTTCGGATTCAAGTTCGAACAACGCGGCCTGGTGGCGGTCAAGGGCAAAGGACAGCTGATGACATATTACCTGGTGGGCAAAGAACCGCAGGCCCCGTCGCCGGCCATCATGGACACGGTTCCGGATGCGGACGATGTAGATGACGCAGACGAACGTCTGGTTGTCAGACAGGCGTTGTTGCCGCGGCCCGAACTTCAAAACGGGTCGGCCACGTCCGGTTGATGATCCGGGACGGCGGATATCGCCGGTTTCTCGGTCCCCGTTCGGCCGAGTCGGTTCCGGCCGTTATTTCGCTTCAGTACTTCCCGCATCCACGCACCACTCTCCTCCTCCGACCGATCGGATCACGTTTCGCGCGCCGCGATCCACCGAATATCGCATCGGCCCCGGCCGTCATTTCCTCCGTTGGGTTTTTTTTATTTTGTTTCGCTCTGTTCACACGTTTTACGTAATATATTTTATAGTCAACGCCCGTTCCCTACCACGACGACCCGAAATAGTAGGGCTGCGGTCAAAATATAATGTAGTTGTAGCTAAAACCATCGTATAGAATAAAATTGAATGTGATGTTGTATTCGTGCAATATTCTTTACGAAGTAAATCGCCATAGTATTTGTTTATTTTAATCAACGTTGTTAGAAAAAGACAGTGTTTAAACCTCCAGCTACATTAAGACCAATCTGAATGGTCTGTCCGTCTATCCGTTTTTTTTTTTTTTTTCGGCCTGCCAAATAGTGGCGGTATTTTGCCTTTCGGTTTTCATATAAGATAAAAGTTTAACAACAAAGATAACGACGAGACCCGAAAAGAAAAATATAACGTACAATTTATATGCCATCGTATCGCGCTCAGATATTGACTATCTCCAGTGACGGCTTGAATGAGCCGTTCAAAATATAGTATTGCTTGGTTACAGATGAATACGCTTATTTAATGCCTAATAAATATTTTTAAATTTCAAAATAGTTACCGATAACTGTGAATCCTAACAATAATTATACAAATAAATAACATGTATAATCAACAAACAATAATTATTAATGATAGCTGCACCATTTTTTTTCGATTTTTGATAGTATATATATATTAGTCTACATAATTGTATAAACACCCAGTGGCGTAATAGTTATGATATGGGTAATATATTATTTCCAGAACGTTTTTTTTTTTTATATATATATACTGTGTTAATTTGTTTTTTGTTTATAATATTATTTTATCGTTTTGATATAAAAATTTATTAGAATAATATGTCCTGTGAACTCTAGATTGCGTATTTACATTGCAGGTCGACTCATTATGATAACTATTTTATAGTGCCTCGATTCTTCAGTTTGAGATTATCCAGTGAACACACGGTTAAAAACCGTTTTTCGTCAACATTTTCTCTTTCCGTTACATTTCTAAAATAGCCTATAATAACGTGCCTGTTTACATTTTATATGTTTAATATTTGTTAAATCTCGAATAATGACTGAAGAATTATTCAATTATCAAAGCATAAGGCAAAAGTGGTGAATGTTCCTATTAATGATATTACTAATAATGTAGATTGTTAATTAACAGATGAAAAAAAACCTATTAGTGAGTATTTTATTGTTACCTACTAGCTTGTTTTAGTTATTGTGACAAATATTAAATATGCATCCCTGCTACGCATCACCCCTCCCCACCAATTGGTTTTAATTACGCCACTGGTATAAAACCCATTCCTTTCATACATTTTTTAAAATTCCGTCTCACCTCAAACAAGGTTCTCAAGTCGCCACTGGTTAACTCTTTCTAGCGATGTTGGTATACTATAGGTAACCCAAAAGGCAGGGGTGTGAGAGATACGCAGTCGATGATGTATTAATATTGTCTACGACCTATACTGGTTGTTATATATCACTATTTTTAATTTTTTTCTGATCGTTACCTACACCGAAAAACTCGCACGTAATATTTTTGCTTAATTTCTGGCCGACGATACAAAACTGCCATAGCGGGCCACGCGCTGGAAATTTTGTACAAACTTGTATATATTATTATCGTACGTTGCCGTATTATCACGTAATATTATTGATATTCGCAAATCGATTCTCGTCGTTTTTTTTTTTTTATTTCTAATTCACCGAGACTGTCATTAAGAGATTGATACCCAACGGATGGTTCGTCGCCGATTTTATGTACCCGCCTGTAATATTATTGTTTATTTATTCGTTCATATTGAACACGGAAATATTTAAATATACAGCTCAACAGCTGATTAATAATATTTCGTTCGAACTTATTACCTATCTACTTTTTTTTTTTTGTACATAATATTCTCGTCGTGTAGGTTATTATTGTGAATTTATTATCATTATTTTAACATATTATTACCTGATATAGTTGTTGTTTGTATGACGTACGTAGTAAATAAATAATAATTACAATCTTATAATATTAATATTTATCATTTTATTGTTACCGCAACTAATATTCTTAATGGTTATAATATATTCAAATATTATATTACATGTGTACATATTTTGTTCATTGTTTATTATTTATGTATTAGACGACTATTTTATAATATTATAATATTAAATAATCGCATAATCAAGACTGGGCATTTAACGAATTAATTAAAAAGCTATAAAATGTCGATTTGAACTTTAAACATGCTTTTCAAACTTTGATTCTCCATTAACTATAAACCGAATACCCAATACTCAATAAACTACGAGTTAATTTTAAATATTAAACCACGCCAAGTTAATACATTTCAATTTTTTTTTTTTTTATATAATTTGACCACAATAAATTATACAATTTACAAAATATATATTTACGTCCACACTTTAATATTTTAATTACTGTTTAAATTATTTTTTTTATTTTTATTTTTTATTTTTCTTTTTTTTGTACGGAGTTCCGGGTTCAAAATATATTAAATTTTATAATCCTAAAATAAACGTTTTGTTTTTAAAACGTTGATCAATGACTATGAATAATAAACAATTTTCGTTTAACGTGTTAACTCGCCATTAACTGTTTAACAATTAACTTGAATTTGCCGAGGTAATATTATTCATTGACTTGCCCAGTCTTGTGTATTACAATTTAAGTTCTTAATCTTTGTTTTTTTCCTTTGTCTTCACTATACTATTATAGTAGATGATAGGTATAATATGTATTCACTATTATTTTTTAATAACAGAGAATAATTGAACTGCTTAATATTCGTATAATATAAGTCTTTTGCATTTGTTGTCAATTAAACTGCACTCTCGTATATTGAACGATACAATAATAGTTATTGTAATTACGATTTTAAATGAGGCCACCCTATATATAATCGGTAATAAGCTTCCAGTTTAATAATTTAGGTAGTTGATATTATAAATATATTATTATATAAGTGAAACGATTGTATTATGATTATTATTATTTTTTGTGTTCTTATGTATACCTATGCCAATCTGTATTAACAGAATAAAAACACGCGTTTTACACTACAGTTTAGTTTGAAAATTATATTACGGGCTGAGTAATAGGAAAAATCTCTGTTAGTGCGGAAGAATTGTTGATGTTAAAATTAAAATCCATTTGTATGATTATCTACAATTATCTTATTTATCACAGGCCTAAGAAGACAAAAAAAAAAAAAAAAACTGGCCGAGTTGATCAAACCAAACTCTTATACAATACTAAGCTTTTCAAAATATTTTAAGACTTTTAAACTACTACAAAATAGATTACATAGAAATCTATATTGTTTTTGTAGTCAGTTAAATTAAAGGCCCTTTAAGCCATAAAAGGACACAAAAATTAACTTCCTATCCTACCTATCATTTGCAGTTTTTTCTGCATACTTGACTCCCATCAATCCTATATAGGTATCTAATTTTCTTACATTGCGCTGTCCATCCACACGTTTCTTGATCGTCTGCAGGATTGCTTCACGTTTGGTCTCCATCGGTCCAATTAGTGCTTTTAATCATCACCATGTGGACACATGTCCAATCCAACTTTTTTTTACTACTTTTTAATTTTAATAATAGTTTCACCTTATAGGTTTTCGCATTTTCTTTTACTTCTTATTTCATATGCTTCATCATTATGATATATCAATATATTTTCTACTGGATCGAATATTTTTCTTCATATCTATTTCTTTCACATACTTCCACAGATTTCCATCAACCAATTTTATCATTATAAATGCACAAAACATTCTAATGGTAACATAATGATAAATATTTAACTTACAAATTGTTTACTAGGTATTATGTAATACAATTTAGTAAGCAAAATGTAAAACTATTAACTAATAGTTATTAATTACTAAAGATTAAATGAATTATTGTCTACAAAATATGAATGATTTGTTTTTGTTTTTGGACAGTATATAATATGACTTTTACAAAATCATCTAAATGTGAAATTATAGTTTCTCTTTTTGTTTTACAAATTCTATTCGTATCAGTTAGGTATAATAATGCTTGTCATTACTAACTACAATTTGTTTTATTATTGTTACGCATGAGAGTTTGACGGACAAAAAATGGTTTACAATATTTCATAAAGGTTTCATAAGAGTTTATATAATATTATTGGGTATGTATACATGTTAAGAAACATGTCAATGGTCGTGACCTGTGCTACCTGGTGAGTGATGGCCGCCGCCGAACGGAAATTTATCGTGAAGGCGGTATGTTCTCTTTTGAAACAGGGGATAGGTACGCAATTTCCAATAATTCTAATAATTCGGAATGGAATGAATCATGCACTTTAATTATATTGTTGCGTTTGTGTTAAAATTAAGGAGAATAGTGGATTTGTGTTTCTTTGTACCTATGTTTTTTTACTCAGTCACAAAAAATAACCTAGTTAAAAAGTAAAAAAAAATATATATTTGGTTTCTGGATGAAGGAAGATAATAACATTTTATTTTGTATATTAATACACTATTTTTTTTTTTTTTTTTAACGAATTTTTCTTATTAGTAAAAGAATATCTCTTTGAAAGTTTTATTCATAATATTGCATAACCTTTTTTTCTTAATAAAAAGTTTTATCTGAATTCACTATAAATAAATTTGTACAATGAACAAAAAATAAATGCTTGCATTAATATAAATTAATATAAATTGTTGAAAAATAAAGTTATACTTAATTGCTTGATGTTATTGTGGTTTGTTAGAGCTACACATTATAATATAGTCATCTAACCCAACGATTCCCAATCTTTTTTCTCTTCCATACCCCTACCATACCCCGAAGTTTGACATTTTGCTAGATTTTACCCCTCATTATAACTTTTAAATGTTTTCACATAACTACTCTTAACTGATTACATGCTGATATACAATTGAGTTTTACCCGGGTGTACGGATGTGCGACAACAATATTGTAATTACTAGAAGTCTAAACATACGCATATTTGCGTCCTATCATTGTAATAATTGTGTATTGAAAAATTTAATATAAGTCACATTTCTACCAGTATAGAGTAATCGACCATTTTGGGTACTAATCGCTAACTGAAGTATAGAAAATCCCCTAAAATATTGACTAAAAAAAATTCTTAAATTATAACTATATGTAACACAAAACCAAAAAATGTAATTCGACAGTGAAAAGGTTAAACCAGACAAATTTCAATGCACACCATTACCGCAACTTACCATATGATATTATTATATGCATATTATATACATTCTGTACTCCATTTTTATAAGTTGATGGTTAAGTTTTCATTTTTAATAACATGTAGTGCATATTTCCGAAACGAATCGTTTAAAAATTTTAAATAAAACCAATTCAACATTTTTTCGCTATTACCCAATTTTTTTTTTTTTTTTTTGGGTACCTCTTGAGATCATTTCTTGTACCCCAGTTTTAAAACCGCTGATCTAACTTATAAATCAGAATGTTGTTTCAACCTAATGATGCATATTATAATTCAAAATAAAATAAATATACCTTATAAAATAATAATTATCAATTAAAATATATCATCAGAGATGGCGATTTAATTCCTTTTTATTTTTGAGAGTGGGACGAGACTAGAATAGGCCTGATTTAATATACTTTATATATACCTGTTAACACTAGTTTATTGCATAAAACACAAACCTTATGTGTGGCTAAGCCGCTCTTAGCCCCTCTCCTAATTTCCTAATCGGCTATATACCATACATACATATATTCAAAAAGGAATCGTTTAGTCACACTCTGCAGTTGCTGGCTTAATTTTTAATTAGATACTTATTTTTAAAATGACAAATTATACTGATCGATGTTTACATAGTAAAGAGTCCTCTCCCATTTCGGGAGTTTCTAAAAATTACCATTTTTCTACTTTGCCCGTAACATATATTATGATAAAATAAAATAAATCTTATAGATTTAGTCATTAATGACACTACTAGCCCTATATGATTATAAACTTATAATTAATAGGTAGATATTTATATTTTTGTTTTGTACCTGCTATAATGCTATTACCTAACGTATAAACTTATATTTTTCATGTTATTATTTGATTGGCCCGATCATTTTCAATTTTCTTACACTCGTATTAATAGCGATCGGAATAATATCTTTGATGTGGATTAAAATATTTAATTTTCAATCGACTTGTTTAAAATATGGGTAACCGAAGTGTGCACATCCCGGACGAGAACAAAATATCGCATCGTGTGTAATTTATTGTTATGTATTACTAATAAATTCATTATTGTGCAGTTAAGACGTAAAAGAATTATATAGTTTTTAGGTTATGTTTCTGACGTGCGTGTGCAATTATTTTTTCCAGAACACTTATTTAGTTTCACGTTGAAAATAGATTTCAAAACTAATGTTACAAACATGGTCGGAGAAAGTTTTCGGAATTGCCTATAGTAAAATTAATTCCTATAAAATAATTTCGAAAACCACGTAAACCCCAACTCCCCCCCCCCTTTAAAATTGTCGTGATCAAACTGTTCTTTTTATATAGGTTTCCGCAGAACCCTTACTTATTACGAATTGTCTATAGGTATAGAATTTATTATTAATACAATTTGAATCATTATGGCGATTGTTTTCTCATGTCCATTTATTATTATTAAAAATGTAATTTAATTTAACGTTATCGTATAAATATTATAACATAGACGTAATTTTCCATTACAGCAATTGACAGAACTAATATTATAAATAGGTTCCAATAAGGAATGACCGATTTGTTATTACTCGTCGTATCGCTTTTAAAAAAAAAAATAATAAAAATAATATAGTTCGAACACGATATGAGCGTATTTACGAAGGTGGCACTAGGGCGTTACGAAGATTGTTTTAGGTTTTTTGAAAAAAACAAATATTAGAAATAGTATAAGCAATCAAAATTGATAAAAAATAATAAGATAGTTCCGGTTTTACACGATTCAGGTCGGTATATTATAAATGCGCTTTGAGGATAGCCATAAACAATCGTTAATTAGTAGTCGTATAATATCGGAAACAATAGCATTTAAGGTCAAGGTCTTAAATTTGAGTTAAAATCATTTTTTGAAGGGTGAACAAGTTATGCCTGCAGATACTGCTATAATTTTGTCATGTCACGAGAAAAGAATTTAGTATACAGTTTAAGAGTACCCAACATATTTGTACATAGTAAATAATAAAGTCCCGCTCAAGTAGCGTTATCTAGTGGTGAAATTCTAATTTCTGCAAATAGTTAAAATACGACCGTGTTCACGGTCGTTGGTCCCGTTCAGATATCGCTATCTAGCGGTGAAATAGGAATCTACTGCAAACAGTGCATTGACCGTGGCATATTAACCCCCCCATGGAGGGTAGATGCCATACCTTCCCGTGGTCCCCCCCCTGTAAATAGTGTTATTAATATGTCGAGTCACGAAACCAAACAACATCAATCCGGCAACCAGACGTCAACAGACCTCCTAAAATCGGAAAAAACAGCCTTTTTCAGGGCTACCCCTTTGACTACCGTGTACACAACCACGGGAATAAATACAGAAAAAAATCCTTCAAAAAAAAACATGAGAGAAAAGATAACTCCCCCCAAAAAAAACTTAACACTACCGGCATTAAACCCGTAAAAAACTGTATAAAAATCATCCAAATAAACGTTAAGGGGCTAACAAGATCAAAAATAGATATTCTGAGTAAAACATACGCAGAGGCAAACGTACTAGCAATTCAAGAGAGACACATGTTCCAGATGAAGAGTTACACCGTTTGAAGATCCATGGATTCCACCTAATGAATTGCATTGGCCATAAGAAGCACGGTTTGGCGACATATGTGAACCAAAGGCTGCCATTGTAGATGGTAAAGAACTTAGATGGAAACTCCATTGGAATTCAAGTAAGTGGGCTTGCTGTATACAACAGTATATAAGCCCCATTCAAAGAGTCGGATGGCCCAAACACTTCCAGTAAGCCAACATCCGGCGATATATATCGGGGATTACAACTCCCACAGCACGGAGTGGGGTTATCCCGCAGAAAATGATGACGGAAACACTCTCACAAACTGGGCGGCGCTGGAATTTGCATGAGAAAATGTATATTAATGTTTCCCAAAACCTGTCGTACGCAAAGACATGTGTAAGTTTGATACTTTCAAATTATAGAATGAAAAAAACAAATCAGAAAATATCGAGAACCTATCGAGAGAAGACAAATGAATACATTTTTTCAGTAATATGGGTATATTGTTGAATATGCAGGATTTGAAACCTCGGATTGGTAAACAAGTTTATCCTATAGAAAAAAAATTCACTTGTACAAAGAAACAATTGAGTCTAAACATACAATTTCTGAACTCTTTGAATTTGTAAAAAAATCAAATATATTCATTCTTATTATAGTTAAAAATGATGTGATGAAAAATACAAAATGGATGTTTTATATATTCAAAACCTGTATTTTTTTCAAATGCACCAATTGTTTACTTTGGTTAAAGTGAAGATGTCGATGAAACAGTGGAATCTGAGTAAATCAATAAAAAATCACAGTCTAACTGTGGTTCCAATGAACCAACATCTGACTCTTGTTATAAACTGTGGAAATAAAAGTTATATATTGTGTAAAAAAAAATGAAGATTGAACGAACTGTAAAAAATATCAATGATGCTTCTACTGTATTTAAATTAAACAACCCAAAGGGAACTTTATTTGTTGGCAATTGCAATGCTTTGTTGAAATTAGCACAAAGGGGTGAATGAAAAATGTTAATTTCAAAATTTCTCCTTATCGAAAACATATTCCTAATTGCATATTGTCTTAACTTAATGCTGAAAATACCGTCTTTATATGTACTTCAGTACTTGTAAGATTTGTTCATATTAGTTATCAGCATACTTCTCTAACTATAAGACAGACATATTTCAAATACTTCTTTTACTAGATCTGTGGTAGTGACTTTAATTGACTGTCTTGGATTCTTGTTATGTCCAAATTATCCTCGCATAAAGCCAACAAATAACATAATAGTTTTATAATTAGCTCAATAAAATAACATGATAATAAATTACAAGTTACATACATATATTTTAAACAAATAATAATACATAAGTAACAGTTTACACATTTAGTCAAATAAAATCACAAAGGCCACATATTATCTATATATTAGATTAAAACAATAGACATTATATTACAATAGACTGAGCAAAACTATTAATTTTTAATCTAATTACCAATTATCATTTATAATATAATACCTCCGGTGTAGTTATTTTAGAATTTTGTCTTGGAACTTTCTGTTGTAAAACTTTTACCTTTTTCTTGAGGCTACTTTTAATTGGAGATTCAATTATCTTTCCCTTACATTTCTTTTTCAGTGAAGGTGTGTATTGTGGAGTATTTGGTTAAATATAACCACCTATAAGTAATATGTCATAATTATAATATTAAATGTGAAATTATAAAAAAAATTATTATTCAAATGTTGAAATTACTAGGTCTAAAAGTCAAATCATATGGTTCATCAATTATACTTTCTGATACAATTTTTGAATCAATTACTAAAATTTAACTAACCGGACTGTAGTTCAACGATGGATTATTAAAAGATGTAACTAAGAGTAAAATCGCATTTACATTTGGTAATTATGTTATGCATAGATTACTTGATTAACTATAAACTATGGTCAATTCTACTGTTACCGCTGAGAAAGAGAACAGCGCCGATTAATTTTTTTCCTAAAATACTTTCTTAGTAGGAGTACTTGGTCCAGCATTATTTTTTAACAGTCGTTTTCTAGGAGCTTCAACAAAACTCTGATGATCTAAAATAAACACTGAAGAGTCTACTTGATTTAATCGCAGTGAACTTTCTCTTTAAACAAGATCCAACGATATTTTTTTTTCTAATTATCGTCATCAGGAAATCTTGAACACATAATTTTAGGTCGAAAAAGGTATAGGAATAATAAACAATATTACTAATTATACTGAAATAACTTTATATTTTGATTAGACCATCTCGATTATAGCAACCATAGACAAAACGCTTATGAAGCATAATTAACATAAATTTACTAACAAAAAAAAATTCACTAAAAGCGAAAAACAACAATTATATTTTATATAATCTACGACTCTCAAATATAGTAGTCGATGACCGAACATTTGGCTACGATAAGACGATATAAGCTACTATCATCAGAGATATTGTTTCCCTATTTGATATCAAATGATAACGCTCAAACACTGTTTATCCCATTGTATGTCCGTGGTCACCACCAGTTGCCGCTCGGTACCGGCATTGTATTTCAAATCAAATAATTACTGAGAAGTATAAAATATATTGAAAATGGTTTTACCTGACTATATAATCTATATTAAATAAATCGACAATAATATTATAGGCGGATTTCGCTTATCTATGGATCACGCTTTTTCCCTTGTCTGTGGTTTTCGTCGAGGCATTTGGCAGTTGTCAACATTTTTAACTATGTTCATATTTCACCAATATATCCCGGTTTGGTTGCTATATTGCTAACATATTTCATCTATCTGTAAGTCGTACCTACGTGAATAACTTGGCTCATTATGGGGCCGTTAGTATGTATTCATCGTTTATCGTTTTTTTGCCCACAGCAATTCATTATGATGGAGCTGAATAAAAATTACTTTATCAATATTATATGCCATTCTGTAAACAACTGTGCGACATTCTTGGCTGTCGAAAGTAAATTCACAGACACTACTCCGTATTTTAATACGTATTACGAGAAACTGAAATTGTTCAACAATTACGGCGAGTGGTTCAGTACTCTTGATTATGGGCTGATGGACATCGGGAATGTTAGTAGCCAGTACACACACGTCTTCCGTATTGAAATAATTTTTTTAACGCTTAGAAACTGTGTCGCTTTTAGGTTATACTAATTCAAACAGATATCGAAAAAAACATTTGGTCTCGAGCAATCGTCGCACATGAATTTTCGCCAAAATACTATCTTATTGACCAACAGGTAAGAATCAAGAACGTATCCATTAGTTTTATTAACTATATTCATTCGCCAAAATTTAATAGTGCAAAAAAGTAGTATTTAAAATGGAACTTTTCTACTTTACTGGACACCTTTTTTTGTTCTCAAAATTTGTTTTCTATAGCACTAAATTAAAAAATGTCAATTTTTTTTTTATAAGTTTGGTTTTAAATGCTGAAAATAATGGTGCAATCAGATACTATTGTTTTAGAAGTTAAAGATCTTTAGATTATTTAGAAGTTATTATAAATAATATACTGAACAATTCTAGTTTAGCATAGTGATTTTTTTTCCAAAATTGTGTTGGATTGGTAGCAGTGAAAAAAAACAAGAACCGAGCCTTTGGTGTCCTCTATGAGATTGTGTTGAACTTGTAAAATCATAAAAACAATTACAAAGAGATAGAGAGAGGTAGATAACAGAGAAAAAGTTTTTTTTTTAAAAAAGTGTTGGTTGTTACATCTCCAGCCGCTAAATTTTGACATCGCTATCGTTTTCTGTGTACCTATCTACATAGTTTTTTTTTAAAAAAAAAATGCTACACAAATTGGTGTATGGTAAGGTAGAAATATTCCTACAACACATAAAATGATTCAATTATTCACACCCAATCATCTCAAATACATTATTTAGTGAATTCAGTGTTTCCCAACCTATTTTAGTTATTGATTATTCTGGGCTGCAAAAGGATGCATTTTGCAGAGCCTCTGGACAATTCCCTTCATTGTTCAGAAAGTAAACTAGCTGTATGAAATGAAAGAAAATAAGTTCACCTCCTTTAACTTACTCCTTTAGTCCGTGAAATGACTGGTATATATGGTTGAAACTATTTTTCCATTGTGCCAAAATTAATAATGATATTATTGTCAGTTTTTCTATATTATATTTTATTACTAATCGTGTTGTTTAGACTTATTTCTATCATGATTACCCGCAGCAAACAATATAGAAATAACTTGTGATCTGATGTATGATCCTAAGGAACCATTTCCATTAACTAACCTGATTCTGATCCGGTTGCAGGGTAGCCACTCTGTCACTTTTTTTTGCAAGTTACTTAAAGTCTCCTTTTTATCTTTATAGTCACTAAAAGACACTTTTCATTATGAATTTGTCATACATTTTTTCAAGCTATAATAATTTTTCCCAGATATTTTAAGATTTATTGTTACACAAAAAGTGATATTTTTTCTTTTTACATTAAGACTGAACTAAATTAAATTTTAGTTATCTAAGTTAATTAATATCTTTAATCATCTTTAATCCTAATTGTAATATTTCTATAAATACTAGTTGGTCAACCAAATGTAATCTGTAACCTTTTTTTTAGGTATTTTTTGTTATTTATAATTATTAATATATTTTGTTAATACATAGTATTATCAAGAATTAATAAAAAGTCTCTATAGAAATTTTTAATTTTCAATCCATTTTTTCAATTTTGTCAAGATGAAAAATAATCAATTCTTTAAGTTGGTACATTGTACTTACTTGTAATTTAATAATTATAAGTATTTATCTATTTTAACTACATTTAAAAATTGGTATGTTTTCATCTTACTTCAATTTCATGGTTATGTCCAATACAAATTATACAATGCATTTTATGCAAAATAGGTAATAACATATTTATAAACTAAGCTAAATCTTATGAAACTAATTTTATTGGTGTATTTAAGTAAGTCTCTTTTTTGGTCATTTTTTTATTATTTGATGTCAATTTATCCACTATTTTAAGTATAACACATTGGTGATAACTGTAGTTTGGTGTATCTATTATTTTGTTCATTTATAGTTTGAGTGGTTTCATGGATTCAAGGTTATCATTGTATTTAACATTAAAAATAAGGGATGTCTAAGACTTGGTAATATTGTATTATAAAACACTGATCTGGATAATCTAAAATGTACATTTGGTTTATTTAAAAAGATATAATAATTTTGACCTTGCAAGGAATGGGGTTTGAAAATAACTTTGAAATACATTATTTGAATTACATTCAACATATATTTCTCAATTCTAATTGAAACATCTTTTTCTTCTTGGTTCTCACCATCTATCATCATCTTCATTAAACATAAATACACTGCATTTTAAAAAATAGTTGAACATGCCACTTGGCACTGTTGCCAAGATTATTTGCCAATTAGTATTCATTACAAACTATTTAAATTACAATAATAGAGCACAAGCACAAAAAGACAAAGTAACAAAAAACAATTTCTTCAAGGTTCAATGATATAAATCATAATATTTTAATACCCAGAAACCATACATTATTTTTTTCTTTATTAAACTCATAGATAATAAAGAAATAGCCACTCCTATAACAATTCTAAGTGAGGTGAAAGGGTGGTAAACTGAGGTGATTAATTATTAATCACTATATATACTCCAGTCTACACGAGAAGTGAACCATATTTTGACTTAAATGTGCCCAATTATGCACATGTATACACATCACAGAACATAATTGAATGGAACAAAGTGTGGGAAACAGTATAGTAGTGGTCAGTCTACATATGTAAATTGGTTTACTTTTCTTGTGGGCTTTAATTATATATTAAAGGCCTCATTTTATGAAACTTGGATTACATTTGGAAACACTGGTTATGTATGGATAGCCTATCCATATCTTTATTTTCTATGATTAAACACCACTGGAAAAAGAGGGGGTATGTCAACATTGCTTCTCTGGTTCTTCACTCTTTGGCTCAGCTTACTTCACTTTCTCATCTGCTTTATGATCCATGGGATTATGGTGATGAAGGCATCACTGGACCTAAAGTTGATGATTAAGGAAAGTTTTCTGTTTAAAAATGTTTTTACATACAGAAAAACAAAATAGAACATTGTAGTAAATCATACATTACTACAATTCCTCAAACTATCTTAACACCTAAAATCATTTAGTAATATAATAGTTATTACAATTTATAAGACACCATTAGAGTGTTATACTATTATAATTATTTTGTAATTATTTGAGGATAAAGTATTATGGATGGAAAGGTCCTACATCCCTGGTAGGGAAACACTGAGTCTTACATAGAATTTTATCATAACTTATTTATTTAACATTTTTGTTTAGAAGTTTTACTTAGATGATAAGGTGTATGCATTCAGGTCATGTCCATCCAGATTTCTACAGTTAACACTTCCAACTTATAATATTGATATAAATCTGTGTTTGGAAGATGATCAAATAAGAAACCATATTGAAACAATCATTTTGAAACATCAACTGGGTCAAATAAATTTTAAATTTACACCTAAAATATTTAAAAATAATATTTATTCTGGTAAATTATTTGTAAACAATAAAAATCTTAAATCCATATCATTGAAGAAGCTGATAAAATCTGTCAACATAACCCAATTATTGGATGGTTTGTATTAATTATAACTTATGTGTACATGGAATTTTACAAGAATTTACTTATACCCAACTGATATTATTAAAATTTAAAAAAATGTGTTTTTACTCTTAAATATAATTATGAACTTATTTAAGGCCCTTCATTTAAACTTTTAATGGACTATTTGAAATTTAAGACTAGATTGATCTAGGAAAGAAATATCCCCTCACTGTGGGATCTATTTATCACTTCATTTTAAGATTTAACGGTTTTAAGTAAATTCAATTTATATTCATTTCATCATTATGGAATATTTTCAGCTTTATTTTAAAATGTATACTCCTGCTTGTACTTTAAAGTCCACTGAAAAAATGTCTGAATCTTAGAACTGTATGATAAATGGAGTTTTATTTTCTAAGTACTTAATAAATATATGAAAATACTCCATAATCCAAAATTGAATAAAAAAAAAATTGCAAAATATGTATTAAACACATGTATTGATGTTATAGAAATAGATATGGATCAGAATCTCAAGAAGTTCAAATTTCCATTATTTAATCCCTTAAATTTTGAACATTTGGTAAGATTTAAAATGATTGTATCTGTATATTATATTTTAATTTTTGTATTTTTTATTTAGATAGGAATTTATAATCCAAGACATTTAGACAATTTAGATTTATCAAACATTAATCTTTATTCAAATTCTATTGAACTATGTGAACTATGTGAAAAAGATTTTTTTTCCACTAATAACTCTAAATATATCAGTTTTGATGATAACTTGTCAACGGAAGGTGACTTGATGAATGAATATCCAATCAATAATCCAAACACCATAAAGACTACTGGGGAGGAATTGGACCCCATTCCCATGTCTTCTTGTCAGGGGTTTTATAGCGAAACAACAAATGAAAATTATTTATGTGAACCTAATTTTAAGTTAATAGAAAATATATTTAAAAAACCTTTAAAGTCATCACTAAGAAAACAATCTGACACTAATAAGCCCAAAATTACAAAAAAAGTAAGTTTTGCAGATTTACTTCCTCTTCCTTCTATGTCAATTACAGAAACACAGTTCTCCTGTACCATTAATGACAATTGGTCTGATAATGAAGACTAATTATTTCTATGGTTAACATTTTTATGAAAGACTTACATTGTTAATATAATGCATTGATTTGATTTTGTACTCCATTAAATTTATTAATATATACAATATTTTTTTTTGGTAATTATAGTGTTGTGTTGTTAATCAATTTATGATATTATAATATATTTTCCTCAAATTTAATTTTAATATGAAAATGTTTTTGGCTAAATTTTAGTAGACTTATTATTATAATGTACAAATTGTAATTCCAGTTACCATTTGTATTCCTATATTGTGACCTTACAATTCAAATAATCAAACTTTGCTCAGAATCGTATTTTGTTAGCAATGATTTATCAGTGCTTACAGATATAAATCAAATAACTTTATTTATCTTACCTTCTTAACTTCACCTACAACAGTGGCGACCCATCAGCAGTATCACTTTCTTTTGTTTAATTTTCATTCATTTAGTTGATTATTGAAGTAGGTTTTAACACTTACATATGATCCTGGCTATGAATAGTATCTTGGGGATAATGTATACTACACTGGTAATGTACTGGATTTTTTTAATAATATTTGAAATGTGTTAGATCTGAAACACATAAAGAATTTTTATGCATTAAGTGTTTTTAAAATATATGACGAGTGGTTACTACTTTAGAAAGGTCATTTTTTCAGGAGTTTTCTCTATAAGTTGGAAAAATGTAGTAAAAACCAGGAAAAATACATGAAATATTAAACAAATATTATATAATATATGTGTAATTATTTTACCATATAGTGACATATATACTATTGATAAAATTGCGCTATCATTTAAACTCCACTCAGAATAATTTTTCGTCAGTGATGATTAATCATTGTGTAAAGATATACATTAAATTTCCTCTCTACCTTCCCAACTTACCCAACAACGTTACCCACAACAGTGGCCCATCCAGGTGCAAAGTATGTCTGTCTTTTTTTTTCTTTATTCCATTTTATTATATTTAGAATTCCTACCCACAGCACAGCCATTGGCTATAGTGGGTAGACCAACACTTGATTTTTGTGTTTGATCATTGTTATTTGGTGATACATATATGTTATTATTTTTATTATTAAAATACTGTACCTTAGATAAAATCCATCAACTATTTGTGTTTATGTGTTAATAAATTGAATTGAAATTAATTTAATAATTGACTATTTATATTTATTATGTTATATAATATTGTAGTTTTAATTTTACATAATAATTGTTCAAACAAAAATTAAATCTTAGTTTTATTTATAAATAGTCTGATATACATAAACTATTATCATTATTGTATATTAACTTAAAGTTTTTAATTAAATAATTTCTATAAATTATATACTTTAATTTAGATGTACTGGTGTTAATGATGTTAATAGATGTAAATATAGATGGACATAAAAAAAAATATAATTATACTATTGATATTATAGTACCCTTAGAATTTATATTTACCAAAAATAAGCATATTATTATTATTTCAAATTTCATCTAATGATATTTCTGATATTTTGCATGCAATTGAAAATTTTAAGTAATGTTTATACTGTATTTATCAGGTGTCAACATTTTGCTTATCAGTTGAACAAAAAAATGTACACCAGTTAAAAACCGACCACTGAAATGCTGATTATCTTTAGAGTGCTGAAATTAAACTTGCAAGCCCATTTTCTGAATAAATGTGTGTATAGGTATAAAATAATAATTCATTAGTTTTTAATTTGTACATGCAACTTTTTAAGCCTCCCAGTTTTCCCCCAACATTAAGTAAAAAATTACCATAAAAATACACTAACTACAAGAAAAATATAGTATTCCAGTAATGACTTTTAACAAATAATCTACATTTTATTATTAATTTTTTTTAAATAGAAATATTTATTTACTCTTTTAACTTAGATAATTCAGTTAACATTCACATATTTAAAATATGTATAAATCACAATGAATAATAAAAATAATAAAATATTACCTACTTATCTACATTGATGGATTCATTGATGTCTATTTCGAAAATATCACAATACCACAGTGTAAATAATTAAATAATAAAATACAACATTAAAAAGTAAGCAAGCTCGACACAGATGACAGTTACATTGGATACTACAACTCACTAAAACAGACTATATACACTTTTATTGTATTATCTTACACCCCACACTGTATTGTCAGCCATTCTGAACATCTGTCTTTATGCCTATTGATAGGGTATGCGCGAAATCTGACACATTTTGGTCACCGTGACATGGTAATGATCTCTTCTGGGCCGGAGTATAGTATCTAATTAATTTGAAAAACTACATATATACAGTGATATAGACCTTGAAAAAAAAGTCTTGAATATATTCCAATTATTAGTAGTAAAAGTAGTAAGTAGGCAGAGACAATTCCACTCAAATTTTTATTTTAAGTTCAAAAAATTGTATTATTTTATTAATAGTTACAACCTTAAAAATTGTCTTGATAGTAATACATCAAAACAATTTTACATATATCACAAAATTGTTGATTAACCAGTTTTCCAAACAATCATTGACATTTATTTCTGCTGCAATTTTACTTTAATCATTCACAATATTTTCTTGTTAGAAAAAAATATGACCAGTAATGATTAATGAATACCTACCTATTTTATCTATGTTAGATAAAACAAAATTCTAAGAACAAACTTAATACCCATGGCTCTTAAAATAAATGTCATATTAATGGGTATCTAATTTTTTTTTTATTTTTTCAAAATATTGCAATACAGATGTTAATGGTTTTAAACTATTTTTCTCATACAACAAAATTGATAAAACTAATTACCGGTCCGGTTAAAATGGTTAACAAAGAAATTTGTTTGATATTTTTTACTTTTGCAAAAAAGTATAAATCATGTTTAACTGGGATAGGTATGTTTTAACATTATTCAGTAATAATATAAATGGGTTGTAGATTAGAGATTAATAAATTAACCAAAGTTGCATTTTTTGATTTTTTTTTAATGCACTTTTATTCAGTTAAATTTTAAAATGTAAAATTGTGATGTGTGGTAATACTATAGACTAAAAGAACATTGATTAAAAGTTAAATGTACTTAATTATAAAATTAAATTATAATTTTCTTGTTTTTATAATAAAAGAATATAATATTAATAATTACAAATTAACTAAAATGTATTTAAAATCCATATAAATGACCTTAACCGTAATTATTTTTTTAACTTATAAAAAACATGTGTTATATGTTAATATAATTCACATATTTTTATATTATTATATTGTTATGTTCTATATAAAAATATAAAATAATTTTAATTAAACCTAGATAATATTTCCACTTAATCATAAACTGTAAAAATTTAAATTTGATGTACCAAACTTAAAATGATTTCAGTCTTACCTCATAACTATATGTAAAGGGTAAATAATAAAAACATACCTATTCTATTATAAATAATTGCATTACATAATTTTTGTTTGTCAATAATGTGTTTTATTTCTATTATAATCTAAATTTAAAAAAATACAAAATTCTTCATATTTTATATAAGTTATTCTAATATCTATTAGAAAAGTTAATTATTAATTAATTATATTTGTTTATAAACCATAAAAATATTCCATAGATAAAAACTAGAATAATAATATGAAAGCGCAATAATAACAGTTAAAAAAAAAACTCATTCATCAATAGAATTTAAAATTACCCAGTTAAATTGTAATGAAATGAATAATTGTACAGCTATCAAAAATGTCTAATATATTAAAATAAAACTATTATCATTTATATTTAATTACCCATAAATATAAAAGAATTAATCATTTTAATCTATATAGTACAAATATTTACGAGTAAAAATTAAAAATAAATTATAATTGGTGTGGGAGTAACAATAATATTTTTAATAAATGTATATTTAGATGTCACACTCACAAAATGTCCCTGCCTATGCAATATATAATATAACAAAATTTTCATACAACTTGACAATAATACAATTTAAATATGAGACTATAAATATTATGTATGGTCACACAGTCCTTTTGTTATCTCAGATTACAAAAACAAACATACCAAAAAAGACAACCCTAAAAACAAGATTTCCAATAACATAGTCAAAGGCATTTAAATTTTAAGTGTCATAAATTCTGCATAGTATAATTTTGTTATATTTTTAATTGGTTAGAGAAGGGTAAAATGTTAGTGTAAAACATATTCTATAAAGTACAAAAATATTTGTAAAAATGTTTACATTAAAACTACAAAAAAAATTAATCTTGTAGTGTTCTGATATTATAAATTTAAAAAAAGAAAAATAAAATACAATAGATTCTAGTTAATATATAACTATTTAAAATTATACCAAAGTGGCAGTTCTATTTTGAGTTGGTGAAGTATCATCTTGATACCAAGATAACATTTCATTAGGAAATGTACTCTCATCTAAACATATTTCATTTTGTTCAGCTGGATACACTGTGTCTTCCATTATTGAAATATTCCTACAAAATATATTCCTACAGTAATTATTTTAATAATATAGTTGTATTTTTAATATAAATATTAATTAGCTTACTGTGGGCACATTGGATTACAATTAAGTGGTTTTAAAGGTTGATAAATGCCTTTATTTTGTGGTATCAGAGGAGGCGGTGAATTACTTGCAGCACTTTGAATTACATCTGGGGATGGATTATTTGAATTTGTAGGTTTCCTAAATCTTGTACTGTACTTATAGAAATCAGACATTTCAAATGGTTTAGATACTTCACGATATGGTTGCCATTTTCCAACTTGGACCACTGTATGATTCTTGGGTGATTCAAAGGGAACCTATTAAATATATACAAATATATTTTTTGTATTGTAAAATGTACATATTATATATTTAAAATATATACAATAATTATAATTACAGTATCAAAATGATTAACTAGAGACTCGTATGGTTGAGGATGTTTATTTTCTGGTTGAGATATAATTGGTCCAGAATCAATACTGGCACAATCCAAAGATGTTTCTAGCCATTTTTTCTCATTATTTTTTCTATTATCAGATACTGATGAAACCTGATCTAAATCTGTAACACTTTTTTCTAATTTTTGCTGATTTTCATTCTTAATATTACCAAGAGAGTGGGTTCGCATTAAACTGTTTTCTGGATACATTTGATTTGGTAATAAAACTGAAGTTGCAGAGTTTTGTGAATTAGCATAATGTATTATAGACACTGGAGATTCCTGGTCAACACTACTGTTGCTCCGAGAGCTTAAACTACTTGTGTGTCTTCTATCCAAGCTTCCAAACCTTAAATAGAAAATGGTTAAATAAATGAACTAATAAATTAACAAATTATAAATTTAAATATTAAAAAAAACAATGTAATATATTTTATACCTATCTCTATATTTTGAGGTGAAATCTTGATCGATCAATTTGTTAGAAAACTCGTGGCTGGGTGGTAAAATAGTGGAATTGAAATTATTATTTACCAATAAACCATTTTCTTTAGGATAAGATACTGTAAATGTAAATATTAGAATGTAAATATCATATTTTAAAAAACTAAATTAATTGAGATATCACCATTGTCTTTATCTAAACTTATTGTTGATCTTGGTAAAAGAACTGGCAGTATGTTTGAATTTGAAACAGCTTGTTCGTGTTCAGTATAACCACACATATGCAATCCATTTCCAATTCTAAAATGTATATGAAATTTTAAACAAATATAAATTCTAAAATAAAAAATTGTAAAAATATGAAATGCTTTATAAAAACCCTTAATACATTTTAATTTATTTTAAAAAAATGATATGGAATATTGTGATGATGTGAAAATAAATGTTTTATAATATTCAAAAATTGTATTAAAAATAATTCTCAAATTTAAAATGTTTAATTTCTTTCCTATTTGTTTAGTCTAGAATTTTTACTACTGAAAGCAGTTACAATTGTAAAAATAAAAACTTATCAAAATAACTTTAATTAAATAGAGTAACATAAATCTTGAAATAATTAAAAACTAATGTCAATTGATTTATACTATATTTAATGTAGTTGCCTAGAGTAAAAATCCAATATTTTTGAGTTGCATATATTTATATTCATTCATAAATTGTCTACTGTGTAAGGTTATAAATGTGCACCTGGAACTGACTATTTTGTAGTCCTCGTAAATTAAATAAATTCAATGTTGCCATTGAATCTCTTTTATATATATATATATATATAAATTTGTGTACCTTGGAAAATACAAAAATAACCGACTCTTTTTTGATTTTTGGCTTTAAAATTATCTAATACTTCCATATTAAAAATAATTTTAATTTCAATACCATACAGCAGATCATCTATTATTGTTTGTTACAGGAGTATTAAACTAACTAGGATAATATGACAAAATAAAATGATTGTACGATTCAAATAAAATTTGACAAACTTTATAAATTTGATATAATATGTGAAAATAGCATGAAATTATCTGGTGTTAAATTTGACTAGATACAAAATCGCAAGGTGTGCAACATTGTTTATAATCATATAAAATTAAAAATTCATTCTAATTTTGTATTGTTTTAAATATACATGTTTAAATTTACCTGGGGTCATGAGAATTTCTTTGTCCTGGAAATTTATTATAGGATTGCCGCAAATTACTTTTGTGTGTTAACACTTTTTGACCCAGAGTTTGGATACTCAATTCTGTAGTAACAACAATACTAGCGCCATCAGCTATATTTTGGTTAACAAAATCTAAATATAATAAACAAAAATGTTATTAATTAAAAATAAAATATGACCACTTTTATCGAAAAACATTACTTATGATAAATTTTCTTAATCTTAAACCTCTGTACTGAGCTAATTTATGTAGGGAACTGTATAATTTATATCACTTAATACAGTTTTTTTTTTTTTAAATAAAAGGTTTCTTTTTAAGTATTCGGGTAAGAGATAAATAGAAAAAAAAAAAAATTTTGACACCCAATTTTCCAATAAATAATTTGTAGGTGAAAATTAAAATACAAAAAAATCCTTAGGCACAAGTCAATTTTATAACCAAATCAATTTTTTTTTTTTTAGAGTGTGTATTTTAGTCATAAATATGATGATCTTAAAAAAATCTGATATTCCTTATCTAACAATAATTTTCCAAAGAATAATCTTACAATTTTTAGAAAGAAGAGGGGTACCATAATTTATTTAACCATTCTATCCAATTTCTAAACGGAAATAATGTGGAGATATACTAATACAAAATAATGTTGTTTAATGGATTATTATTATTTCCTCAAAAGTAAGCATATTAAGTCTTTTGACTATTCGTAGGTCTAGCTGTGGGTCAAATTTTGGGCACCTATTTCCTAAAGAAATGTATCTAAACTAATTATATTTGACAGTATCCAGGTTCATATTTGAAGACTTAAATTTTGAAAAAAAAATGTTGAGCAGTAAACTAGATTAGTAAAGATCGCACTGCATGAAAACATAGTATATGTCGTTATCCTTAATTTGTTGAAACAATTTTTGTTTGAAATCTATTAGAGCCAAAGTACTGTTAGAACTCCAAAAAACATTATTTGATATATTTTCAATTGGAAAGACAGAAATAGTAAGTGTTACTATGGTATTCTATTAAATAAAATCATTACAATTGAGGATTAAATACTTAGTCTACAATTAAAGTTAATAAATCAAATAATAATTACCTGGCGTGTAACTAGTTTCAGGACGATGTTTCTTTTTGAACTTTTGATTGTTGCAAAGATTTATTCGGGTTTCCAATTCTATTAGTCTTTGTTGACTTTGCTGATACATCAATCTATGTTTACGTCTCACAGACTTATTAGCAGTTTCATCATTGGCTAGTCCTAAAGCTGCGTCAGCAATACCTTTTTGGATTTTATACTCGAGTTCTAATGAAGCCAAAGTTTCTTCCTACACAATCAATTAATATTATAAAACCTGAGAATAAAGGGTACATAATATACAGTTTAAAAATACTTACTTCTTTAAATTTCAATTTGTTAATCAAATTTTCAGGATAAGTAAATGATGTTCCGACACGTCGACGAAATGAAGGTGGTACTTCGCCAGGTTCTAGTGGGATCTCGGGTGGTAAACTACCCGTTAACTCTGCCTCTTGAACGCATAATCGTTTTAATTCACGATTCTTTTCGGTTATTTTGGCTTCTAATGCCTTACGTCTGGATTGTAAACTAGCCACCATCGTATCGACTTTATTAGTAGAGCATTCTAGAAAGAATCAAAGAAAATCATCGCACAATAAATTCGAGAATAGTCATAAAGATAAATATTTAGTTACCAACAAATGATAGGTCTATTAATTTAAACCGTAATTATTCTTACCCATAATGATTAAAATGCATCGCGAAATTAGCACGTAATTAAATTGATTGGAAATCCAGGACGCTATAGAACGTGGATCGAAAACGCTCTAATGGTCGCTGACGTCGATCGATGATTTCGAGAAATGAGAATTATTGATTTCTAATATCGAAACACGGCTAGACAACAATAATAATAATAATAATAATTTTATATGAAAACATTCGGTCCCGACGTCGTACGAAAACAACAATAGCAGGACGATTTCATTAATGCGATTTAACCATAGATATGCAACAGCTATACACACGTTATCGAAAATCAAGCGCAACTACCGTTAACCACAGTTAACGTTTATAACAACGGATAACCAGAAACCTGGTCCGTTTGATAACAGCTATACCTATACATAATAAACCATTCATCGCAGGACATTTTTTTTGAATGATCTATTTAGTTGTACTGTCATCATGTAAATGTTTTAAATTAATAAAATTCACCAATTTTATCTAATAGCAGACAAATTCATGAATTCCGTGGCACAATGATCAGTGTCCTGCGTAAGAAACTTGCTGTACCGGTTAGTCAAACCCTAAAGTCCACACAATTTTTACTCTTTTTTTCAAGAAAATATTAGTTTTGCACAATAAATCCAGGAATATTTTCGTTTAAAATTGTTTAAAACCTTTGTTTTTTCTCCTATCACCTACCCGAATTTCGTTTAAAACAGTTAGTGAAAAAAAAGTGAAAACCGAAAGAGCGGCCATAGTCATACAAATATGGATCATCCAAAAAATCAGTGTCTGACAAACTATATTTTTACGGTGTAGCAATTAAATGGTGAAATTCAAAACTACCACTAACTTCAAAGTTTGTATTTAAATTTTACTAGGTAGCAGTGGCGTGTACCCAGGGGGAGGTGATATGACACCCCTCTTGTACATGGTCTTCTAAATGATCTTGATAAGTGCAATTAAGATCTCTTTTCAAATGTATTCAAATAGCTTCTAATTATTACAACACTACTTTTTACATTGTATAGATCAGAAAGAAGCTTTTCCACATTAAAAAGTATCCAGACATATCTTCGAAATTCCGTTAACCAATTTAATAGATTAGCAGTTTTGAATATTTATTGTGCAGTGTTGATGTTGAAGTTGAAAAAGTAATTAAAACATTAACAAAACAAAACTGTTTTAATAACATTATTTTATAACTATAAATTTTATTTTATTATTGTATCAAATATGTATATAAATATATATATATATATATATATATATGTTTTATTTTATTTTTATTGATTATACTAAATAGTTACCTATGCTGACGACACTTGTCTTCTATTCTCTCATAAATCAAGGGATGGTGTATATGAGAAACCCTGCAGAGATTTCAGTCTGATAATAAAAAGTTTGAATGTTAAAAATCTATCTTTAAATGTTGATAAAATTGTTTTTATGTCGTTCTCTATTAATAAAACATCTTTTAACTACAACACCTTAGCAATTCATGACTGCATAAAGAATAAAACTTGTAATCCACAAAACTTCATAATAATTAATAGTTGAAAAAATATTTGATATTAACTTAAGATGGAATTTTCATGTAAACAATTTTTTAGGGAAGCTACGTTTCATTACTTTTAAAATGGTTAAACTCAAAAACTTGGTACCAAAACAATGAAAATAGTTTACTTTTCACTTTATCAATCAAACTTTCAATATGGCATATTAGTATGGGGAGGTCTTCAAGATAACATCTTAAATGCATTAGTAGTTAATTAAAATAATATAGTTAGGATTTGTCTAAATAAATTCACTCTGCAAGGATCTATGAACATTAACTATAAAGAATTTGGTGTATTGCCTATAAGGTTTTTATATAAAAAATTGCAATTATGTATTTGGTTAAGAAATTTAATTTAAATAATGATCAAAAGGAGGTAAGCAATAAAAGGGAAATAAAAAAAATAGTTAAATAATTTGACTGTTAAATATGCGAGTACATTCAGTCAGCATTTTGTGGACTATCAAGGTCCAACTTCTTTCAACTCTATGCCCTATGACTTTTAAAAAAAAATACTTGGTAGTGAAATTGTAAATATTAAAGATTTAACATACAAATATTTATTCTTTGAATTAGACAAGGATTTACCAGTAATATAACCCAATTTTATTTAATTATTTTTTATTTATTGTACCTATACCTGTAGCACATATTTTTAATTTCTTTGTATTTATTAATTTACCTTTAACATTGTTATTTAGAAAATAAGCTAGTTTATATATTTCTAGAGTTGTTTCAAGATGAATTTAAACATTTTTTTTAAATTGAAATATATTTACACAATGTTCTTATTTATTATATATATGGATTTAGTGGTAATCATAGCTCCTTATCTCCAACACAAGCTGCATAAGCTTACAGGAGGTAAGTTAATCAATTTTGTAACAAATTTAATTTTGATGTATATTAAATGTTTTTTTTTTTTGATATCATAATAAAAAAAAATACTATTATAAAATAGTGGGAGGAGATTTTTTGGTAATGAACAGAAAAAAAATGGTGGCCAATTCATGTTTATTATGACACCCACTTTGAAAAAATCTTGAAACACCACTGCTATATACACCACTGCTATATAGATAACCAAAAACTAAATAGTATATCATTTTAGTGTTTATACCCATTCTACCAAATCTCCAAAAAGAAGCCCAAGGCAAAACAGAATAACAATTTTTTTAAAATGTTGAATATAATAATTGATTATTTCAAAAAAATGATATGTTATAATAATAATATGTTATACTATATTACATAACAATAACAGTAATTTTTGAAATTTGTTTCACTCAAATAATTGCGTGAAAGTATGAAAAGTGATACGCTGATACATAATACCCATAAACCTATATACAAATTAAAAACTATTTTGTGTTTATTGTAGATATAACAAAAGCCAAAATAAATTATTTTAATCTTAATAAATGTTGTTACTTCTTAGTGAATAATACATTTCAGTTACCTAATTTGATTTGTTTTTCTTTTGTGATTTATTGTAGACATTATATTATACTTACCCATTATATTATTTCAACAAAAAAATAACTAAACTTTTTTCTAGTTTTTAAATTAAGTCCATTAGCCTATAGGTACTTGAAATAATAAATTTATCAGGAAGGGGCATAATAAAATCAAATACCAAAAAGTACTTAAAATAAAATTGTAATAAATAATTATTAAAATGATATATGAAATTTTAAAGTCCAAGAGGGGGCAGGCAGATGGCCTACCTTGCCCCCCTATCTCTTAGCGCCCATGAGCTGTATGGATGATTATAGAAACTGTTAGTTATCAATGGTTCGATTATAGTTTTTACAATACTTTGATACAGTTCTACAGCTGATCTAAGTTTTACAATTTTTAATGTTTGTTACAATGATGATATGATCTTTATATAAAAAATACTTGTGAAAAATCATTATATTATTATTACATAACATTGATTAGGCATATTAACTAAACATCACGGTTGTAGCTACTATAGCTGTACTAAAAATTATGTACAATGGTAAAAGTATACCTAACATACAGATTGGTACAAATTATAATAATACTATAAAAATAGGTAGGTGCTGTATTTATAAAAGTGTCTATCACACGTTGATAATATTGAAATTAGTATATGATCAATAACAATGTGTACAATGCTATGGCGCGCACAGAAGGGGTTAGGGGGTCATAACCCCTCCCGAAATTTCTTCATTCGCTGCATTTGTTTAAATCAAGTTTTACATTCAACAACATCTACTATATTGTACCACAGAATAAAATAAAATAAAATTTGATTAAAAATCCTTTATTCGGTAATAATAATAATAGTGATAGTACTGCGCTGATAATATGTACTATTCCCCCTCTAGGGAATTATTATAAATAAAAACCCCTCCCGAAACAAAATCCTGCGTGCACTACTGGTACAATTTACAAATACAAAATAATAAAACATTATACAATATGCGCGAACGAGATTTATAATATTGATATAGGTGCCTATATGATCCATGTCAAATGAGTAGACATGTAGGTACATAATGTGGTACAATATGGGCAAAAATAAAAAAAAAAAAAATAATCTACGCATATTGATTACATTATAAAATACACGGCTAATTTACGAATGAGAAATGGGCAATTTTTTTTTAATATTCGGAATGGAATACCTACCGGTGTCGTTGTGACCAGTATGCGGTTCGATTATTGTCTTGATACTTTGCGCACAACAAAATACGTACCAATGTACACCGTTGAATATAGTAATCTATATCATACCTAGTATTTTATATTATTGATTAAATGCTATTGAAATAGCATTTTGGTATTTATAAACGATTTATGGCGTCAAATAATTTTTAATATTTCGTTATCGAGTACGTAAAAGGAAATATTAGTTAAAGAAAAGGACTTAACGTCCGTGAAGTTTCCCCTCCCCCCTCCACTTTATCCGAATTTTTTTAACTGTTTTGCGACATTATGAAACCGTTCGGAAAAAATTGCTACTTCAGACTTCCGCCAGAATCAACTGTTTTCATTGGCGGGGCCAAATTCACGTAGCCACCCTCCTCCCCAACCAATTTGTCCGATCGTTTCGAAACCGGTACCATTAATTTGCGACCTCATATACACCTACTTTGAACGGAATCCTTTGTTTTCATTGGAGGGACCACTCACAAATTATATAAATTCGTATGGTGTCTCTTAGAACTAATTTCAGGCTCTAAGTATAGCGAAAAATGTATTGGTTTTACTAAGATATTTTTTTCTTTTTTTTTTTTTTACTCTGTACAAAAATCTTACCAGAAATCTTGCTCGGATATATACGCGTGGCACCATTTCTGAAAGGAAATGTTGTACAGATGGTACTTTTGACAAGTACTTTCTTTTTTTTGATTTTCCAAGCTGTTTTCCTAATATCTGGGAAAAACCAGGATAAAACGTAAAATCAATTGGAAATTTACGAAAATGCTTTCATTATTTTTCAATTTTATTATTTGATGTAATTCAGTTAAAAATATTTGTAGACCTGAAATTTAGATAGAAAACTTATATTTGCCTGTTCTAGACATGGTAAAATTTTCGAAACATTTTCGCCATTTTTAAGCTTTTCATAAACATTTTAATATTTTCGTTTAAATTTAGTTACAAATATTTGTCTTTATGAATGTATATATATTGTATATGAATATTTGACATTTGGATAGTATTCAAGTTATAGCGTCAGTACGTTACCGATAAAATTTCGATTTATTTGTAAACATAATACATATAGATTATGACTAGAGACCTAAAATCTTTGAATAAAGAATTTACCTATATTTAAAAAAGCAAAAATTAAAGAGGAGATTAAAAGTCCCCCCATTAATTGCACTAACTTATTAAATTAAATTTCCTAACATTACAAAATTGATTCACACAAAATAATTTCTTTTAAATAAAATTGTACGTGTTATAAAAAATAAAAAAAATAATTTTATTAATAATTTTTTTGGTGTGAGAAAATTGTATTTATAAATTAAATCCGTTAGAGGGAGGCACTATTAAACCCCTATTTATTATTTTTGCGTTTTTATACATTTTATAAGTGATTTTTTTCAAGTGCTGTTTTGTGGATTTTAAGTACATATAAATCCAGACTCTAATTATGACGATCGATTTATTAATTTTGTAATAATATAAAATGTTGGTAAATAAAGGTATAAAAGGAACGCCACGCCGTACCATCTGCAAGTGACGACTATAATACAGGCATACAGTACACGCGCTCTCCCACTGCCGAGCGTCCCTACTCACCGTTAGATTAGGTAAGGCTTCATTTCCTTTGCAATTTCCTCTCCCCTCTCCTACCACCAAAAAAAATTCGCTGTTTAGATATTTTTGGCATGACGATCATGAAAAAATGTCACAATACAGAATACTTTTAGTCCGCGAAGGTAGACTACGCGCTTTCCACCTATTTGTTTTCATTTAATACCGACATGGTCAATACCAAAATGTAATACGGGTAAAACAAATAAAAAATTGGCACGGACAACGACGGGCGGGACAGCTAGTATATATTTATATGTATTGCAACTAAATAAAAAGTACATTGAATAGAAAAAAACAAAGCCTTGAGCGTTTTATACTCTGGCGTTTATTTCGCCTTACTTAACGGTCCATTAGTTAATCACCCGATCTTGGCTCACTAAATTTCAAATGACTCGTTAAATATGTGTTATCAATATAGTTACAATCATTTTCCCATATATCATTGGTAATATGATTTAAAAAAAAAACAATTGATGGACCACCTTGTTAATTCTAGCATTAAAATATTTATTGAATGCACTATAGCTGCTTATTATGATTTATCATTCGGTTATAGTGATGATTTAATTCGTATTGGATGTTTTAGGACGCATATCTAAACCGAGGGTTTTTCGGAATAGGTTCAATCCACTGACATATTTTGATGATGTAGACTTTTGTCATAGATTCCGGTAAGTAAAATTAAAACGTAGGTATATTCAAAATTCAAATTTTACTATGTAGTTAATAGTTATTATCAGGGCTAGGATTTGTATGCAATAAAACATTGTAAAATATGCATTTTTTTTACCAAAATATGCAAAAATATGCATTTAAATTTTTATAAGATAAATACAAAAATATAGCTACAAAATGTATTTATTTATTGAAATACATTAGCGATTGGCTGTTTGTCTTAATATAATATTATTGAGAAATAAAATAAAATAAATTCATTTGGAAATAAAATTTATAATTCACATTCAATAGTGGAAATACGTGTGTTACATGCTACGACAACATATTTTTTTAAATTTTCGAATATAAATGATCGGCGATTGGATCGTAGTATTGATTTATATTGACTGAAGCTCCGTTCAATGATGTAGTTAGCGTATATTGAAATAAAGANAAACCAGAGATATTTTGTTTTTAACTTTATCTGCGACTCTTCCGTTGCACTCAAAAATTCGATTCCTAGCATTTTTAAGAATCTATAGACTTTCATAAAGTCTTTCTCCGTCAAACTATTCAATTTTTTATCGCATACCTATTGTACCATAGAATCGTATTTATAAAAATAAAATTTATGTTTGACAAAAAATCAAGTTTTTTACTTTAATTAGCAGGGCTAGAATTAAATACGAAATATTAATATTAAATTATAAATATTAATTACGAAATATACTGTGAAACATGCATTTTTCGCATTCTTATAATCAAAATATGCAATAATATTCGTTTTATTCAATATATGCAATAATATGCATTTTATCCAAAATATGCAAAAACATGCAAAATAAAAACACCGCCACTTATCTCATCATGAGGTGATTCGTGGAAATTACTGACAAAATCAACAATCAGATGTCACAAAAAAACAAGCTGTTGCATATAAATCCTAGCTCTGGTAATTATTAATATGTGCCTATGATAACAATCTACTGATATGAACGCCGTGATAATATGACTGCTGCAGTCGTTAAAAGATAAGAGTATAGATAATATATGTTTATTCTCCTTGAATAATTATACAATTTTCATGAAACTCATTAGCTCTCAAACAAATCATTACAATTTTAACGAGCCATTCGTTTAATATTTAAGGAATGATTTTTATGCAATCCAGCATGAGTTTCCTTCCACTATAAAGACTACTCCTACTAAACATATTTTGTACATCCCAGCAAAAAAATCCTGATGACTATAACTATGATTAATTAATTTACTTACATGTCAACTCTACAGTTTCGACCTGAATTCTCCAGTCATTTTTCCTATAAATTGTATTTGACTAAATATTAGTGTATACATATAGTGTAGGTATATAGGTGAAGAAAAACGCACTTATTTTATTAATTTTGTTTTTTTAGCCTTTTATTAATTGAAAATTTCTCGGAATCCCTTCCATTCGTTAGGATAATAAGCATAATCGCAGATAACTTTTTCTTTTTTTATGTAAGTATATACTGTATAGTATTATTTCTTAGAAATATACAAGTATATATACATATAATTCTTCTTTAACGAGTGTAGTACTTGAAGCTTGGCGCTTAGTAATTGCCTAATTTGTTACCTACCACTGAGTTTCCTTTTTTTTTTCTTTTCTCTATAGTGCAATTATTTTAAAACCATCGTAACACAACACCTACTATTATGTGTTTACTGTATATTTTAACTAGTTTTCATTTTTTCAATTTTATATTTACAGTATGTAAGCTAGATACAGTTAATAATATTACGAGACGAACTAGTATCTAACACAAATGTTGTACTGCAGGTATCTCTGTTATTTTAATTCCTAGAAATCTTTCGAAATATTTTTAATAAATTAATTCTCCGAAAGACTTACAAAAGTATGTATAGATAAGCCAAAAAAAGTGTAGAACATTCATGACCCCGAGCGCAAGGAGAAGGTATTAGTTTTTTTATGAACTAGCTGTCCCTTGCCCGTGCCAAATTTTATTATCTTTTTACCCATATTCCTTTTTGGTTTTTACAGTATCAGTTATGAATAAAAGCAAATAAGTGAATAGTGAGTAGTCCACCTTCGACAGACTAAAAGTATTCTGTTACTGCATATATTTTTAAATTTTAAATTACTGTTTGCCTTAAGCATTAAATATTTCTGGATACACCACGTTAAGTGTCTTACCTTCTGGAGCCAGCAATTTTTTTTTTGCATGTGATATGTGATAGAGCTACATACAATTGACCACAGGAAAAACATTGGACAGTTAGGTCTAAACTCTAAACCAGCAACATTTAATGTTTGACCTTGTGCCTTATTTATGGTCATAAAAAAACATAGTTTCACGGAAAATTTGAGCTTTTTAAACCGGAATGGTAGATTGGTTGATAATCATTTCATGACAATCATTGTTTGATAATCATTTTCCCAGCTCAGTAGCCAATAAGAACTAGATATTCAAGCAGACAGTTTTTTTATAGATTTTATTTTCAATTGTGTGCGTTATTAATTATCATAAATACGTTTTGATCAACCTTTTACATTTTTGTCAATAGAGTACATAAATATAACATTTATAATATTAATGCTATGGTATCGAGTTCAAATATCAGTCATCGTTACAATTTTTACTAAATATATTGAAAACAAATAATACAAATCAAAAAACATGTCTGATTAACCAATAGTAACCAATATACTATTATTTTTATCTGAAACCAATAGCAATCATACAATAAAAAAAGCATATTATCATTTAGCATTTATTTCATCACCACTACACATTCCTCTCAAATCGCAACCTCTGTGACTTCTGGTTGGTACGTCTAATTGGTGGCATTTTGTTGAACCAAATTGCGCTGAACTAACTGCAATGAACAAACACTTCTCAAAAAACTCACTCAACAAAATCAAAACTGGATAAATGTTCAGATAGAATAGACTGTACACTAAGAAATGAATAAATATATTTTTTCAAAGATACCCCTACACCAGTACATGGATTTTAATTTTTTGTTATCCATGTTACCACGAAAACCTCTAATTCAAAAAAAAAAATTAATTTCTAAACTAAAATTATTTATAACTTGAATTTAGGGGATGGTATTCAATAGAGGGTGAATTTCAATAGCTATTAACCTTCTCCAGATAATGCGGACCATTTTACAAAGAACTGCTTTAAAATCGGCTAAGCCGTTCTCCCGTGATGCGATGACCAAGGAAAATATGGATTCATTTTTATATTTATAGATTACCTATATTATTAAATTTTTTTCTCCGCTTGATGTAAAAAAGCTATTCTACCAGTATTTTTATTCAAGATTTGCATGTGTGATATCTTTTTTGAAAGAAAATTGTATTTATAGTTGGTGTATTAGGAATTCATTTTTTGATTTTTCTTGAAGTTTTATTAATAATGACACTTTCTTTGACAATGGCTATATCTACATTATAAGGAACGAAATCGATCATTTATTATTTTTTGATAATGCAATATTTTTATAAAATTTACAAAACATTCCGTAAAATTCGGAGTTATTATAATAAGTACTTGACATTTTCGAGTTTTTTTTAGGGTTTATTTATTTTATGTGGATAAAATTGTTTTGGCCGAGCAAAAATGCTTAAAAATTTGATTTATCATTAATAATTGTTAAAAAAAGTTGAGCGTAATATAGCAGTTTTTTCTTATAATCATTTTGAGTTCAAATTCTGACGAAAATCGTAAAAATCACGATATTTTAAGATATATTTAACAGAACTTCACTCGGAATCGTACTTCGTTAGCATTTATATCCTACCTTCCTAAATATTATTTTTTGTGTCGGTTAACTTTTCTACCGGAAATATTCCTCCAATCGGAAAATCACAAGAATATTCTTTTCATTGGATTTTGGATCTTGTTGGTGCATTGAGAAGGTAATTTTAACCTAACAGAGAAAATGTACCCAATATCAGTTTCTGCTATTCTCGATCATGTTGTAATTATTCGGTCAAATATAATTTTAGAAACCTGGAATTTTCACAAAATACAAATATTAAACTTTTATTAACTAACGGGGTAAAATTTTCAAAATATTCTTGAGCTATATATTAGGGCATTTGATATTTTTGAGTTTTTTAGTTTCTGTTTGGTTTAGTGTGGGTAAAATTGTTTGTCTGAACAGAAATGTTTGATAATTTTATAATTTTATTTATTTAACAGTTGTTGCGGAGATGGTTGAAAATTAAAGGTCTTAAAAGGCACATTCTTCATACTTACATCACCATGCATACATAAAATGCCATTCCCTTAGCTTCAATTGAAGATCTGGAAGAAAAAACAAAGCTAAAAAATACTCTACTTCAGTTATAACATGTGAAATTCAACCAAAATTGCATCGCTTAATCCATTTACATAAAAAAAAAATATTCTAAACCTCGAGATAGATACAATATAACCCAATAGTCTTTATTTATGATGGAAATTCTACAAAAATTTAGTGATCGATATAATAGATATATTAATATTTTTAGATTCCGTGGGAGTTATAGTTAGAAGCGAGGGAGTTATTAATTTTACTAAGATGTTTATTTTTTTTTGTGGACACGTTTTTTTCCTTGTAAACTTGCTCCGATTTATACGTATACTAACTTTTTTGAAAGCTCAAGTTGTCTATATTGTACTTTGAACGGGTCATTTTTTGATTTTTGACGCCATTTTTCAAATAAAAGCACTTAAGTGGGGGAAAAACGTAGAAAAACGCATAATTTCACAATTTTATTATTTTATAAAAACACGGACGACTTTTTCTACCAGAAAAAAATAATTTAATCGAAAAATCACAAGATACTTTTTTGTTGCCTTTTTGATTTACTTTCTTACAGTATCATAGCCAATATTTTTGAGTCACTTTTGAGCTTTTAAAGAATTTTAATTTGTGGGAGTTTTTTGCTGTCATGCGTTTATAAATGTACGTAGAGACTTGAAATTTGGTAATAATACTTATATTGTACTTACCTAGACGTGGTAAAATTGTCTATATTATCGGACGACTTTTCCTTTTTTTAATAAGCGTTTTGAAATCAAATTTAAACGAAAATCGCAAAAATAGTTACAACACTTCAAGTTATGTATTAACAATCTGTGCCGGGAATTGTATGTCATCAAGCAATGGTTTTATCGTTGCTAACAGATATAAATGAAATAACCTTATGTATCTTACTTCCCCAACTTTTCACCTACAACAGTGATCGCTTCCATCGCCAGTATCAGCTCTTTTTTTTTAATTTGATTTGGTAATCTTGATGGGTGGAAATACCGTTGTATACTACGAAAAATAAGTAGGTGATTATTTTTAGGAAATAGAGAATCTAGACTAAGAGAGGAAGAACAGTAGATTATATTTTTAAACAGATGATTCAAGAAAACGAAACATGTGTGTGTGATTTACTGTTGAGGAACAAAACGTAGACCGTATTTTTAAATGTCTACTTCTGTAGAAAAAACGATTTTGTGATGACAAAAATTGATAGCTTAGCAGACAAGCAGGGTTACCTGCTAAATAGATACTAATCGCTGCTTATTGGTATAAATGGAAGGGACTGAAGGTAAAGAGCTGATGAGTGATACGACAATAAACATGTCAATCGTGTAAAATAAATTGAAAATAAACCGTAATCTTAGGAAGTTAATTTTTTATTAAAACGAAATAACCACTTCTAAAATCGCATCTTTAAAAACAATCTATATAATATTATAATAATATATTTAACAATTATTAGCTGTTGTATATTATGTTTTATGGACAATTTTTAATTTGTACATTATTATAAAAAAAATCGTTTTTTTCAGATTTCATGCTCAAAAAAAAAAAAAAAAATTGAATGTAATAATAATATTTAATTACAAACGATTATATATTATTATATCGATGACAAATAATCAGAATGGCCCTAAAAGATATAACTGCGAGAAAATAGCTTTTTTATCTGAAATAGTATTATTTTATTATTAGGTATGTACTTGATTGGATTAGCCATTAGCAATAATGGTTAAATTAATTGATAACACAAATGGACATCGAACTATACCGTGTAAGTTTAAATACTTAAATATTATATTATAAGACACTAAATCGATTCGAATTTAATTATATTTTTTTTAAAAAAAGTTCTCCTCTAATATAATTAATAAACAATTTATTTATGTATAGAAAGTGATATAACTTTTCGGGCCATACTGTGGATAAAATGTTTAAAAAAGTAATTCTGGCCAAACTATAACATAACTATTAAATCGTTATATAAATTACTATTGAAAAAATATTACCTTTCAGAAAAACAAAAAAAAAAATTGGAAATGAAAAATCGTCTTAATAGAAAATTTAAGTCGTTATAGTTTGGTATTGCAATGGTAATAATAATTTAAGTGTCGTGAAATGTAAGAAGCCACAAGCGAAAATGAACGTTGAAAAGTCAATTTTAGTGTTACACCCAAATTGCACAATAATTATTATTGTATTATAACTTTATAAGATAGTTGTTATATAAGATATTGGTAGATAGGTACAAACACACAAATTATATGAAAAACAATAATAATATACAATAATATAACTATATAATAAAGTTTAAATAAATATATGTTTCTAACAATTATAATTAAGTATATTTTTATGTATTCATAAACAAACAAAAAAAATTATAATAATTTTGTCTTTTTAGAAAAAAAATCAATCTAAATATAGAAAATTATTTGGCCAGAATATCCTGAAACACCCTGATAATAATGGTAAAATAAATATAATTTTTATTTTGGTTTTATTTAAACATCTAATAACTGTTATCTATATATCTCTTTACTAAAATAGGTATATCGTTTTAAACATAAATGCAAAAATATCGTTAACAATAATAATAATAATAATAATAATTGAATGGCGTTTAACAGAAAATCACCATCCCACAAAAGTTCTATTTGAATATTTGAATTTATTATTGAATAATTGAGGGTTTAGTTATTAGTGACTTATAAGTTATAACTAATTTATCTAATAAACTCGATGGATATATATGTATTCATAGACGCCGAATTTACGGGGGCTGCGAGGCTGCAGCCCACATTGACAATATTGAGCCAGGACTCAGCCCCAAAGGTGTTAGTGATTTAAAGTACTTTTTATGCTAACGACTATGTAAAAAATATATTCTTAATGTTAAAATAACGAAGTTTACCACCAGAAATTAAAAATATTATTGTTGTTTGATAAAATAAACTATTACGATAAAAATTGTTTGTTCAGCCCCTATTATCACGAATAATTTGTTCATAACACGGTTACAAATACTTGAAGTTTCACGTGGATAATACCACGCCAGTGATACACGGGGTGCATATTGATGATAACTGATAAATGATAATAGTTTCTTGACAAAAGTAAATTTTACTTGTATTACCTACAAATTAAATTGTTATTGAATGACAAAACCTATTCAAAATAGGTAGTGCATATTTTAAATTTGTTTTTAATTTCATGTTTTTGGAAAAATATTTCAAATTAAATTAGCTTAAAAAGTCCAGCCCCCAACGACATTTTAAAAACTTGGCGCCTATGTTCATATTATTTACTAATATATTACATATTACATTATAGTGCTTATTCAAAACTAGTTATTTCACAACATTGTTGGATGGTTATGCTTCCTGCATAACTCCATTCAATTTACATAGATACCTATATAATATAATAAATAACGACAAATTGAAATTTTAATAATTTTTTGCTTGATTAAAAGTACATATAGTATTTAATAATATTCTACATGATAGGCGTATTATAATACGTAATAATACTATTATAATAGTATTATTAGGTATATCTAGATCAGTATTTATAATTTCTATCGATAAGACTAAAAAAATAAAATAAAATAAGATCATTGCAAATATTATAATATATATTATTATCTATACGTACAAGACACCTATAATATTAAAAAACAATTTTTTTTTTTTTTTAAATGTTTATTCGTGAAACGATATTATAACATTAATATCACCTATTATGGAAAACACACCCGCGATAAAAAAATGATACATAATTAATTACGTACACCGTTCGCGACGATTTAATGACTAATTAAATAATGAATTTTAAGTTTTGAATATTTTATAGATAGTATAACATAATAATATATATATATAGGTATATATAGGTATATAAACAAATTCATTGTAACATACTGACACGTTTTACTTATCAATATTTTTTTTTTTCTATCGGTATATTTGTATAATATCATAATAAATTAATGTATAGTTTAGAATATCTATAACTTTGAGAATTAGAGCAAGTATGTTATTACAATATATAATTACGAAATATAATAATTTAGTTATCAAAATCACTATAATATTATTGCCATATAAGACAAAACTAATAGTATTATAATTAATTTTAAGTATTGAATAACGAGAGAAAAATATTATTTTATCGTGATATATAATATGTATATTATAATATTATGATATAAAATTGTTTTGTTTTGTTTTTTTCACTATCGGTAATATTAAAATTATTGTTAAAAGTGTTTATTATTAATTTATGTAGTATTATAATCAATTGAAATATAAGTATTATCATGTCATAATAATATTATAATGATGGCCTTATATTATAAAAGTCTAGTCGAAAAAGACAAAAAAAAAAAAACAAAACAGTATCGCAACAATAAATTCATTGACACGGACGACACAATATTATATTATAGTACTTAGGTATACACTTATACACTTATGTGTTTAGAGAAAAAAAAAAAATTTAGAATATTTTCACCGAGATTTAAACGCCCGAAGAGCGTTGATCTCGTACCGCTTTACGTACAGACTTTTTTTTTTTTTTTTTTTTCAAACGTCGAAACGAAACCGATTCCCGCGTGACGGGAATAACAATAATATTAATAATTGTATTCGTATAAATTATCATACTCTTATATCACGAGTATTAATCGACGATTAACGTATTATGGTACAACAACGTCACCGTCGTTAATTATAACATTCTAATACAAATTAATAATAATAATAATAATAGTTTAATAATACAATATTGATTGCGATTGATTGGATTCTAAGTCAATTCGTTTAATAATAACAATAATAATTATAATAATGTTGAAATCAAATGTTTGCCTTGTACACCGTACCGTCAGAAATAATGCGCAATGCAACATGTACAAGTATACCCGAGACACGTTTTTTTTTATTTTTCTTTAATGTAATGTGTTATATAATGTACGATATATATTTTTAACGTTGTTACACAATAGAGATAATAACACAATTACGAGTACATTTCGGCGACTAATAAAAATAAATACATTTTGCTTCTCTAATATAATATAATAAAAATAATAATAATATTTTTCGATATGATCAAATAGTGGTGTTTTTTATTTATTTGCCATTGTGCGGATGACGCAAACATATAACATTGACTTTGTATAGATTTTTTTTTTCTTTTTCATTTTTTATAATAATTATTTTATGATTTTACGAACGTAACAAACATTTTCCGCGTGAAGACGAATCTATACGGTAAGTCGAGCGAACGACATAATAACGTACTTATCGTAATGTTATTACAATAATTATTATATTTTATTTTCACATATTAAAGTTCATATACCGTCAAGCACATAATAATATAACTCCGGGACAGTTTTCAAACTTCTCTATACAACTTTTTAACTGTTATCAGTTACCTACAAAGATAATTTTTGGTGTTCAATGTTTACTTTTGGTCTAACAATATTATTGCCTTAAAGTTTTTAATTTGTTTTAAATTCCATACATTGGGTACTTACCTACTTTTTTTTTTTGTTTCTCTGTCCCGGCTCGTATGCAGGATTCTATATACGACCCGAGACGTTCGGCTAATTTCGCCTAAAAACCCACTTCACGTAACTGTATTACGCAATGTGACACGCAATACTTATAAAAATTTTTTTTAAAAAATTACCTCTGATAAAAAATAAAATAATTAAAGTTAATATCCATTTAATAATTACACTTTTTTTCTCTCTCTTTCTACCCTAATAATAATATAATATTATCACATATTATTAGGCGGTAATATACAAATGTATATATTAATATTAAATCCTAAGATCTATTTATGTATATATACTATATAGATGCGAAAACAGTTTATAATATTAACCGAAATATTATATTAATATACGTAAATTATATACATAAAAAAAATAGAAGTAAATATACCCGAACTAAACATATAACATACTGTTTTGTCGTACAGCCAATTATTATTACCGTCAGTATTTATTAAGTCTGAATACTGCAGATGTATTGTTGCAGTTTTATTTGTAAAACACAAAAATATGTATTACAACGTATAAATAAGGACGCGAGGAAGAAACCAGATAAGTCAATTTTTTTACAATCTGACAAAAACATATTTTTAATTTAAAAAATGTCGGATTAAGTTGAACTTTGAAATTTAATAAACAGAATTAAATTGTGTTCGAAACGCATAATAATAATCAAAATATATGCCATACAAATCGTCTATATTCGCTAAAAAGTCCTGTTTTTTTCCTTGAACTCTTCGTGTATATAAATCGCTATTACAGATAAGTTTGGTTATATTAGTTTAGGTTAGAAAAAAAAAAATTAAAAGATAATCAATATTATATATAGTTAGGCTAGGTAAATAAAAAGCCATCAATGTAAATTATATAATTACTACCTTTGCTCAAAATACTTCTAGAAGGATGTAGCTGTTAGGAGGGTGTTTTACATAGAAAAATAGTTACCGCAAGATATTTCCAGATAACACACATAATAATATTATGTTCACAATTCATCATAATTTTTTTTTTTTACATTTTTCCCAGTTGAACACCTCTAAACCTCCCGTTACCCATACGCTCATGATTTAAGCAAAATCATTCTTAGTCTACCCGGTACAAAATTTTGGTTAACACCGCTGGGTCACGGGCCGAAGGCGTATAAGACTACATAACCGCATATAACTGCAGCGCGTTTGAAGTTTCTAGTAACGTGTAGAATATCAATTTATTATCGAATCGTAGAATTTCTAGAACACTGATGGTCGACGAACAGAAAAAAAAAAATATCTATATTCTTGTATGCCACATGAGTTTTTGAAATTACATACGGTTCACTTTAATTGTGTGTCGAAAACGCTAAGTGTAATAAAATTAGACGGGACCATATGACGATGGTGTTTCATTGTGATGGCATAAAGCCGGTATAATATATTATCATGGGTACGTATTCCTCGAAAACGTTCGTGTTATGTTATTGCGGATGAATATTCGCACGGGAGTTTTACATATTTTTTTTTGATATGCATAAATCTAATTATTATGTTATCCGGAAACAATATTTCAAGTATTGCGACAAAACGTACGCACGCTATACTGTAATACCTACGTACCGGTGTATTATTATACGTATATACTGTATATATGTTTTGTAATATCTATTGTATTGCATTTCCCGAGTGATTCGAAAATAATGAAATTGGTTTTCGTGAAAATCCGCCCCACAATATTATTGTAATAAACCGATATTATGCGTATTATAATATCATCGTGTTCGTCTATAAAACGAAGAAACTGCTTAATATGGTATACATACACGCGGTATGCAAAAGTGGGCTTTCCACGGGGTACACTGTAAATAATGTACGCCGTATACTCATAGTTCTGTTGGAAAATCGCGGGTATACTGCGAATATTCTCGAATAGATTTTAGAACGAGCAAAATCGTCATTAATGCGGAAAAATGCGCTAAAACCAGTCGAAAAAACCCCTGCGAATGCACTTCAAAAGAGTATTTTCAAAAAGCAATAACAGTAGAGGGGTAATAAAAGTCTCCCTTCAAACAGCCCTAAACTTATATAAAAAGGTATTAGACAATTGTGTTTAATAAGTTAGAGCCGTTAGAGTTTTAAACCTCCACCATTTTCGCTTTTTAAATATTTTGTACGTGCTTTTTGGCCGTTTACAAACGCCTTTTTGTGGATTTTAAGTGTACACAAATTCGTTCCCTAGACTCATGATATATCTTTTCGCTGTCCATTCGTATCGTTTACGGTACAGCATTACTGTAATACTAATTAATTGTATTCATTTCAGTAATTATAATTGAAAAATTCAAGATTTTTTCACGGTTTGCAAAACCAACTTTATTATTGTTATTGTTATTTTCATTTCGAATGTTTATATTTCGATTTAATTTTTGTGTATCTACACTTATTATTTCCCCACGAATAGTATATATAAGCAGTGGCGGCCCGAAAAGGGTACATTTGAATTACGTGATTCACAAAAAAACGGGTGGGTGGGTCATGGGTGCCTAGGTGTTCAGAAATATGACAAAAACGTGTTTTCTCACGTCGCCGACTCCTATTTGGCCGACATCCCATTTCGTCGACACATAAATCGGTTATCTTATTATTTTGAATTGAAATATTATTGCCGCAAAGAAATTATTATTACTAAAAAAATTCCAGCGCCGCAAACGCGTAAGTAAAAAAATATATATATTTAGTATTATTGAAAAAACAGACACTTTTAACAATAGCTATAGGTAACCAACGGTAGAAAACTAGTGCAATCCCAACAAAAACGACAATGAAAACGAGTTGTTTTAACATAAGTCATGAGCTATAGTAGGACGGAATTATGAGTATTTCAAGGAACGTACGTCACAAGTAAGTATTAACAAAATAAAATGTTTTCGGCAAAATGGGAATCGACGACGTGGGAATGAACCGACAAAAGATATTGTGTTTTTACAACATAAAATTCATCAAAAGAATTTTAGACTTCGGAAAATTAATAAACTTGACGAATTTTATTGGGGTTGGTTGAATTTCAATACATTAGCAGTAGGGTGGGGGTATTTTGTGTTGGAATGGGTGGGCGGAAAAGTAGATCGGTGATTTAAGGTAAAATACTTCGAGTCGCCACTGTATATAAGTATCAATAATAAATCATAAGGAAGATACAAAATATCCCACTTGTATGGTACCGGGATACGGCTAATAATAACAATAATAATAATAATAATATACTCTCAAAACAATTTATGGGAGCACCGTTGTCCGTGTATTATAGGCGTACGCGCGGTTATGTTAGTGTATTGTATTATGGAGCCGACGTGCGATTAAAATCGCACGCGTTTTGTAACGATAATATTTCAAATTTTCAATACGATATATTTCATTATTATCGTTGTAAATAAAAATTACCAGTGTAAAAGTTCTCGATAAAAAAAAATACATATATATATATATATATATATAAACTAAACGGAACCAAGAGGGGGGAGGGCAGCCTAATAATAATGTAACGATAATGTAATAAAACCTGTGCCAGAATCCTTGGGTGAGAACAGGTGTTACACGGCGGATAAGTAAATTAAATAAGTAACTATACTACTGTACTACTATAATGTGCGCGCACGCCGAAGGCATCTTGCCAGAATACCGCATTGTTTTTGGAATTCGCCCCAATTTTTTTTTGATTATTATTATTATTTTTTTATATATATATATATATATATATACCCGAGTCGATAACATTTCGCGGATTCAGCGTTAAAGCTGCTGCCTGCTGCTGGTGCTGCCACCGTGAATCTTATTTGAATCTTATTTAAACCATAATCTGCGGTCGCATAGGTTTACATATAATAATATATGCATAAATAAATGTATAATTCTCGCATCGCGCACCACCAATTTTCTCGTTGGATTTCAAATGAATTTGATTTCGGGTTTTGTTTTTTTAATTGTTGCGGAATCGATTAAGTTTTATTTCAAAACCGTTTTTAATGTTATACTCTTGTTTCGTGTAGGTACCTCAAAAATAGTATTTATTTTTGAATATCAAATGTGATTTTGAACAGTTGATTCGAATAGAGAATATTTTTCTAGACATTCTGGTATGCAATAACACCAATATCAGATTTACTGTTTATGATTGATAAGTTTATAGCCGTTTAAATTTTAGACTAGAAGAGTATGGAAGAGTTACGAATTGTTCGTTTTAACTTAGATATATATTTTATTACCCATCATTAAACCTAAATATAACTCCTAAATGTAATAAATCCGAATTAGATACTCTCTACAGGTGTAAAGAGTAGGGGCAAAAGTTAAAAACAGTGTTAAAATAAAGCTTAAACGATTCCATAATGATTAAAATAAAAAGAAACAAAATTCACTTAAACGTTAAAATCCTCCTCATGATAAAACAATCACTTTGTATATAGAAATGAACAAATCAATGGTGGGGTAGGGGGTAGTATAAATAGGTATGTTAAACATAGGTAGGTACTAAATAGTTTTACGGAGGAGAAAAAAATAAACGTTCTAACTGTACCTATTTCCGTAAAATGAAATCAACCGAAACAAACGTAAAAAAAAAAGGAAAAATCCAACAAATTAATTAAAAATGTAACCGACTGGAAAATCGTTGAACGTTATTTAATTAAAAACCTATTATTGATATTGCAGATGTTTGTTGTATTGTTCTTTCTGAAATACAAATACATATAATATTTATTGAAAAAACCTCGTTTTGTTGTATTGTATTGTTTTGTCAAACTGCAATTATTATTATGTGACGTGAGAAATGAAATTGTCCAATCAGAATCGTTAGATAATGAAAAAAAAAAAAATTCTTACGATGGTAAAATTATGTTATTTAAAAGGAAAACTCCATTTTAATTATTATATAATAATTTAATTATAATAAATTAATATTTTTCTTGTTCTTATTCTCTAGTTTCTAGGCCTTTAATATCTCCAACCCAACACCCAGTTTTTATCTCTGTCCATTTTTATTTTTTCTTTCCAGTTGGGATCATTACTCGGTGTAACCTCATCAAATCATTTTCAATTGTACCTTCCCGTTTCGTTCCTATATATAGATTTGTTTTTCCATTTTTATTAATACGAGAGATTAATACAAAAAAGGTACCCATTTAAGATACTATTCGTACGATACTGTGTGTATAGGTATATTATGGTGCGCAGTCATTAATAATCGTTCGGCGATCGATTTCACAGGACCGTCGTGACTTCTTTTCCGCTTGAAACCCATTATGGACATCAATCAAAAAAGACCCGTCGTACAATATTATATAATATAAACGTATTTGTGTGAAAAGGTGCGTTTTCGAGGAAAAAATAAAAAATTCAACGTATACTTGTGTACAAAATATTATACAATTTCTGGGTATGGTGGGGGGGAAGTCGATCGATCTGAGCCATCGTGCGGTGACTATACTTTCGGACGTGGTCCTATGTAACGTGGTCGCCTCCTATATTGTCGGAGTTACGGATAGTAGGTACTATAGGTAGCTACTCGTCGAGTGCGGGTTGACATTTGTGCGTTGTCTCGGAACGTAACGGCTCTAGAATTTTTTATTGAAGTATTACACTGGTGATGAATCATTGAAATTTCATTGGAAAATAAAATACACACATACGGATAGAAGAATGATGGTCGTCTATACCAATCACCGCGTATTATTACGTTAACTTCTCAAACTCGCCGTAATACCCTCGCGATCACCTTTGTTACTTCGGGGCATTTTTTTTCTCGCTCATAAATCACGTTCTTCCGAGTTAGAGTAGATGGACCGTCGAGGATCGCCGTATTTACTGATCGATATTTCTATACTTTTGAACTACGTCCTGCGTTGTGTACGTTAACAAAACTAATTTCGAATTTAATCGTGCGTTCGAGAGCGGTTTTAGACAGCGGACAGAACACTATATCTATTTTTAGACCATCCCTTGAGGATACCCGATGGATAATAATTACTAGAAAAAAAAAACCCGAAAAAAATGACTTGGCTACAAGCCGATATTCGTTGACGTCATCGTGGGTGGTAAAACTGTAAATATAACTGGACAACATCTCAGAATACAATAACGTCGAGGTAGTTGAGCGGCGGCGATTTGTGTGTAGGTTGCGCGTAGTGATGCGATATTTTTATTGTCATTTTTACGATAAATTAAATACGACCGGATTTGCACGATTACCCCGACAACAGTGCACCGAGCTACTCGTTAGGTATCTTTTAGGTGGTTACATTTGTAAGTGTACACGATTACCAGCGGACTTAGGGTACCCCTTAGTTTTGGAGGTTAAGAATAAAATTTTGGTTTTTTTTCTTCGTCGCCCCCTTAATAGCGTTTAATATATATAAATGGAATATTGATACGTACATATTTTAGTACAATCGGGCAAAATTATCGAGTGCCGAAAATGGACCTAAACTTTAAATGTTTTCCTTAATTAACTATTTTTATTTTTTTTAAATCTAAGACAACTTTGGCACCTGATAACTTGATCAGGTTGTATATTAAAATTTTATATACATGAATATTTTGTAAATTATCCGCTTTTAAGGGAGTGGAGGTAAAGGAAAAACGATATTTTATTTTTAATCTATATAACGATGAGACGCCCTACAGTAGCAGTATTTCCCCCCCCCCCGTGTGCAGTTTCGTAACGAAAATATACCTAATTAGTTAAGTATATTAGTGTTGAATCCGCATTGTTTCGTCAATCGTTGAATTTCGCAACACCTTCTCTTCGATAAGTGTCAAAAATAGAGTTTACATTCTTCCTGCTGCGACCGATATATTCGCATAGTCATAGACGTAAACAGGACAACGGGGTTCAAGTAGGCTTAGTCTTCCCTGAGCCATCTCAAGCTCCACCTACAGTGTTCGATTTAATTTAGTAGGTCTAAATCCTTTTGAGCTCTGGCCTTATGTATTTTCAAGTTCTATTTTCGTCTATGCGCATAATCCACCATTTGTTGAATGTTGTTCATTATGTTGTCCGTAAATTACTCGGCTAATGTGCTAAATATATATATATTTATATACAGTTGATAGCTATTACTATCGTACGACCCGACTGAAAATACATCCCGATTGTTTTATAATGTAATAATAATTGATAATTTCTCAATGCGCGTGGATGGTGTTTCTTGATAGTCGTACATCGAAAAAGAACTGGATCAAAATAGGCAATAAGTCGCGTCACCAATATGTAGACAATGATTTGCCGCACCAGCTATTTCTACGGTCATTTTTCGAATTTTTAAAAATCCTTTCTTGACGGTTGTCTACATTGTACGAGAAAGTTCAGGGCAAAATTTCAAGTTTCAAGACCGTGGGTTGAACCGAGCGTTGATAGTCAGTTTTTTTATTTTATGTATACCTTTGGTTCCAAGGAAGATGAACTTAAGTTAATTTGATGCGTGTTTTTTTTTTTATACATTTTTTCCTGTAATTTTTGTTATTTTTCTCATTTTCGTTGTTTTTCCCATTTTCGTTGTTTTCCTCATTTTTTTTTTTTTTCTAGAAATTCACTCTAGCCCCGGGAATAAAGACGTATACATATTGTTATGTATAGATCGCCACAGTGTCCACAATTACGTTATTGCAGTCTGCGCACGGGGGCAGGGTGCGAGGGTGGCAATTTTTTAATTTACAAAAACGTTTGCCTCGCGGCAAACGCCCGGCGAAATTTCGACCAGTAATTTATATTATGCGAATATATATTGTGCATTTTCCGACTGACTGAAATCCACGAAAATAATAAAAACTCGGGGACCGGCGATTGCGCGATACACCCCTCTTCCCTCGGAATCCTACCGTCGCGGACCTTTCGTCCGCGGGCCAACAACGGCATAAACTCGCCATAAACTGCGGTGTGTACACGCGCGCGGACGGTCCGACCCCGTATAGGACCTCCGTCGTCGTCGTCGTCGTCGTCGTCGGAAACGGCGCCGACCGTTTCGTCGTCTGGCCCGGGAACAATACGACCCGCCTGGCAACGCGAACGTGTACAGTATACGCGCGGAAAGGTCCGCGCAAAGTTTTTAATTGCTTTACGACACGAATTTATGGGCAATTTTAACGGGATAATACATTCCGACGCGCGGGTCCGAGCGCATCCGGCCGGATAAAAAAATAAAATAAAAATCGAAATAATAAATAAAAATGTCTCGGTTTGGTGTCCGCGGCCGAACTGCGTCTTGCGGGTTTTGCAACGTGACCGTTTGAACGAGTCCCGGCGAATCTTACAGTTTTCATTAAACGTTTTGAAAAGATAAAAATACAAAAACGCCGAGGCGCGAGTATACACGAGTGTTATCAGAGCAGACTCTGCGGGATAAAGACGAACAAAACAAGACGGAGAGTGGCGAAAGTCTCGGCCGAAATCGTAGGGCGGGAACGCCGTAAAACCGTATGGAACAATACGAGTTCGAAGTAGTAAAACATTTTATTACGGGCACCGATTCTCGTTCATATAAGAAGAGATCGGCGGTGTCGGCAGCAGTGACCGGCAAGTCATCGGTTGGCGGTCGGGTAATTTGTTGAGCCGCGCGCGCACACACGCCGTACACATAAGAAACACGCCGCTGCGGGGGAAAAAAAAATAAATAAAATATAGGTTACGCGAGGTTCGGGGGTCGAGGTGTTAGGTTAGAGAGGTGCGACAGAGAAAACGTGTATAAGAAAAAAATGTATCGTATTAAAAAAGCAAAAAGAAAAAAAAAACGAAAAAAAGGCGCGAACGCTTCCATTTATCTTCCGATGACTCGGCCTTTGCGCGGTCGTGTGCTGGTCGCACGCGATAGTGTTGTTTCGCTGCGGCTATTATGTTATTTTATTACACACGAGCGTATTACACGGCGTACGGCAGTCGACCGAAATATTATCGCGGCGACGTAACGGAAAAGTGTGCGTGCCCCCGACGTGACGTGCCGGAACATAATAACGCAAGGCTGCGGGCGAATAAAAAAAAAAAAAAAATAATTATAATTTCGATTGTTGTTACGATAAATTTGTATCGCTGCGGAACGTGTTATACACTTGGACGCGCAGTCGTTGGCGGCACCGAGTTTGCCGGGGCTGGAGAGGGTCGGGGGGATAATGCCGCCCCCCCCCCTTACCCCCTCCACTCCGTCCCGGAGACCGCACGGCCTCTGCAATGTTAAGCGGCGGGCTTGGCGCGCGACTCGGGCGGACCCGTTACAGTCGCCCGCAAATTACCGCGTCAACGCGACCCCGGGAAAAACGAAAACCCGACGAATCGCGCGAGATGGTCGCGATCCGGCCGCGCTGTGTTTTTCGCCGCGTCGCCGCGCGCTGTCGACGAGCGTGTGCCCGGAGTCGAAGTTTCCGAGGAAGTCCGCGACTTCGTTATTTTTCTCGAGAAACCCCGTGGCAGCGTGCTGTCGAACGGCATTTGCATTAGAACGATTCACGGTGTTAGTTGCTCGTATAAGCATGGCGGGTGGGCGTACACGCGACACACAGCCGCGGCGTCGGAAGACAATGAGATCGGGACGTCGGCACTCCGATAATTCGGCCGTTTACGGAGCTGCGCTCTTAGCGGGCGTATGCGACTGCAGATACCTACTTGTGCGTTGCACGCTTTCTGCGTCTGCAGCTCACCGTTACCCAAATGTATACATAACGTACGCGGGTTTTATCGAAAAGAGTACGCGCCATATTCATATTGGACACAACGAATTATTACAATCTCAATTGTACAGTTTGTTCGGAATGCTCGTTTAGGTATACGTAACAGAGCGTCCCCCCAGTTGTAAAAGTCGAGAATTCGATTTTCTTTTCCCGCTTCGCCTATCCCTTGACATCGGTTAATATATAAAATATTGATATGCGCACATTTTTGGTATGCAATCCGAAAAATACAGTTATTATCGGGGTGCCGAAACGGATTTTTTTTTCTTTCTTTTAATTCTCTATTTTTTTGTTTTTTTTTTTTAAGTTTGAATCCGTTCGAGCACCCGATAACTTTGTCCAATTGTACGACTGTTGAGCATGCGTACATATCAATATCTGATTTAATAATCGTTCACAAGGGGGCGAGGCGAGAAAAAAAACGAAATGGAATTTTCGACCTCTACGAATAATAAGGGACACTGTAGTAACCACAAGCGTCTTTCCGAACGCGACCGAATTTTAATAGCTATAGGTACCTCCTAATACAACATTAAGCGTTATTCGGTCGAGATGTAGCGATTGGTTACCGGTGTCTTCCAAGACCGCGACCCGGTTAATTTAAGTTAAGTGTAATCATGAGTCTAAGGCGACGACGAACAAACGATAACGAAAACAGATATGAAAACGTAATAATAATAAAATAATAATAATAATAATAGTTAATTAATTAAAATAATAATAACATAAAACTATGGATCGGAGAAGGACGGCAGCCTCCGCGGCGGCTAGAGGAACGTGATGCGTACTTGCGGCTTGTCGTTGTTGGACGACAACGACGGGGACGGCGGGTACGAGGCCGACCCATACTCAATTTCCGAGTTGGGATAGGACGTGGGCAGGTTGACCACGACGGATGACGCGCTCGAATTGGGATTGTTGCAGCCAGCCGCGGAAGTGGACGCGTCACCGGCTCCGCCTCCGCCGACGATGCCGCTACTGCTTCCGGCCGCCGCCGTGGTCGCGATCGCCGAAGCGCACATCGACGAGGACGACGACGCCCCGGCCGCCGACGGCATGTCGCAACTGTTGTAGTCGAGCGAGTTACTCGACTTGCCGCCGCCGCCGGTGCCGCTGCTCTCGCCCGTCGTCCTGACGGCGGGACGACGCTGTTCCATCTGCACCTCGATCAGCTCTCCGTTGCGGATCGGTTCGCCTAACGAGTCCGGCGAGCTCTCTCGCTTGTGCTTCTGAAACGACAACAAAACACACGAGATCCAATAATTATGTAATACGAATTGTTTTGCGGATACCTGCGTATGAACAGGTACCTAGCGGTTCCGAAATGAAGAAAACTAAAGAAATCTAATCAAATAACGCAAGTGAATGCTGCGGAAACGACAACGTCAGAGTGCAAGACGTATCACGACGGTGCGATTGCATTGTAATAGGTTTTGCCAACGGTGAATACATCTATGACGATAGGTTATGCAGGCTGAATTCTAGGGAGGTGGTTTCGGGAGGTGCGGCGTATTTGTTTTTCAAATATTTTGCCGGTAAAAATAGTATCGAACTAATGCGTATTACCGTGTACATTTTAAATATTACACGAGTTTTTCGGGCGGCGAGGAAACCGTGACTGTTCCGGAGGAAACGATTAAAAAACAAAAAAAGTAGCCTTGGGGCGGAACAAAGCTAAATAAGCTAATGGGTTTTGCATTTTTTATGTTTTCGGCGGTTAAAACTGCAGGAAACGCGAAAACTATACGAGAGTTCTGTAATACAGGTATAATAAGTACTTACCCGTAGAATATTCTACAACTCGAATTCATACTTAACGTGCGTTTCGCTTACGTTTTATAATACGCAGTCACTCGAATAAATTCGTACACCGTGTTTAGCGATTATAATAATAATAATAATAATAATAATAATAATAATAATAATAATAGGTACGGTGGGAATTTTACGCTGTATCGCTGTACAAGTACGTGTAGCGATGAACACTTTCGAAAAGTAAACGCGGACAAATTGTGAGTAGGTAAATGTATATATATATTTTATACATTTATTCTCGCGACACCGTATATGAGAATGTTATACACGTGTGTCGTATGTGCGTTTATGTATATTATATTATTATTTTTCGATTTGCCAAACTGATTATACATAACATATAGTGTCGAAAAGCCCTCAACGTCGTTGGAGATTCTTTTTTTTTTTTTTTTTTACCAAAAACATAAATTACACATCTCTTGGTCTAAATATGCGCATAGACGCGTATATAGGTATAGTATACGAATACTAATCGAATAATAATACTCGATCGAAAAAATAGTTTTAGTAGTGTGTATTCGAAAGTAGTAGGTTAACGTAAATAATTAAAATCGGAGTAGGGTGGAACCGAACTCGAATTAGTTTTCTTTTTCTTATAATATGACGCCAGTTTTAAATTTGATTACTTTTCCTTTTCTTTTTTTTTTTTTATTCTTCAGAAAGAAAGTTTTTTCCGGAAAAAGCAACCGCGCGGATAATTATTTTTAATATATATATATATATTAATTTGCCGCGGAGAAAAGCTCGACGAAAGTATTTTTTCACGATAAAATTTAAACCTCCGCGGTCTTATTTCGTTTGACGGGTTAGATTACTCTCGGTATACCCGTTATATAAGCCTGACGGACTTAGTGCACATAATCACTATTTATCAGATCGTTAAAAAAGATTGCGGGACCCGGCTAACGATAATATTATAACGTAATGTCGATTTACGCGATATCTATTTATTATTATTGTGACGGTTTATTATACTAAACATAATGAAAATCGTCTATGGTATGATCGTTAGACGACCGTTTATATGATATAATATATAGGAAACGGATTCATATGCACTTTAAGTCCGCAAAAAAACGTCTAAAAATGTCAAAAAGTCCTGAAAAACGCAATGGAATAAAAAAAAAAGAAAACAAAAACGATAGAGAGGTTTTTGAGAAAACGGTGCTTTTCATGAGGATGTGAAATACAGGATTAGTTATGGTTGGATAAAATGGAGAGAAGCGTCAGGTATTTTATGTGACAAGAGAATTCTAACGAGATTTGAATTTAAGTTCTACAAAAGTGTAGTGAGACTGACTATGTTGCATGGTTCGGAATGTTGGGTAGTAGAGAGAAAAACAGAACAGAGAATGAGTACAGCAGATATAAGAATACTTGGTTGGATGAGTGGAGTGACGAGAGAAGATAGGATAAGGGGCAAGTAGGTACGCATCAGAGATAGTTTAGGCGTGGCTTCGATAGTAGACAAAATGAGGCGGAATTAACTGAGATTATTTGAGCATGTCAAGGAGAGAGAGGAATCTGAAGCAATAAGAATTGTAATGAAAATAACTACAGCGGGAAATAGGTGAAGAGGTATATTGAAAAATGTTGGATGCGACTGAGAATTATATGAGGACAGCCGTTGTGTGCAAGGTGAGAGATCGGATGAAGTAGAAATTTAGAAAATAGGTGGCCGATCCCGAATAGTTGGGATGAAGGCGAAAGATAAGAAGAAGTATATAATGATAACTGATAAAGAATTAAATAAAAAATGTTTTATCAAAATAGGTAAAGTAGTCTTGGAGATTTTCGCTAACATACAAATAAACATTGGGGCCGAGGGTTAAAAGTTCAAATCTTCTATTGACATATTCTTGAAAATAATTCTATTTATATTTGCACATTTTAACCAAGTTACTTGCTGTCATGAGCTAAGATGTGTATTTGAAACCGGCTATTTCTTGTGGAAACATGAAATCAGAGCATAAAAATGATTGGAAAAGGGGAGGGGGCAGTTGTAACCACCAAAAGCATATCATTGATACTAACACCACGCACACACAAAATGCCGTAACTTGGTTTCATTTTGGGTATCGATAAAAATTTGATCACTTCAATCCGCTTGTAAAAAAAAAACTCTAATTTCCGAGTTTGAGCTATTTTGATCCAGAGGGAGCCGCTAAAAGTTGTATCCAAATGTATCGGGAAAAATTAGTACAAGATATATATATATATATACTGTCGTTAATGTAATTATATAATTGTTTGTACAAATTTTCAAAAGGGTTTCAAACCCGTTTATTATAATAAATAAATAAATAAATAAAATAGTACAATACCATGCAATATTTTCTATTTTCGGGAAAAATTCGACAAAAAAAGTAACTAATTATTTTGATCCTACAAAAATACTAGCTTTTTAATACACAAATATACATACGTATATACGTACTTATAATATCATTTAATAGATTCATCTACAGTACAGTAAAATAACAGTTAACTTTTTATAAACTATAATAAATAATACCGATTTTAATGCGTGTTAAACTTTGGTTGTATACTTATGTTATATATTTTATAATTTTTCCTTATAGCACCTTTCTATAGTCACTATATGGTATATTGGACGTTTTGTAATTCCTCATTAATATCCACTATGTAGAGGTTTACTCAACACTGGACAACACCTTACAGTGGACATTTCATTATTGCCCACGATGACTATATAGAGGTTTCACTGTATACAAATTAACGCTACTAAAGAGGAGATTTTTAAAACCCTTTAATTCATTTTTTTTTTTCAATATTTTTTCATTGACGTTTTTAAGAGTTTTGTTGTAGATTTTAATTGCATATAAATCCGGTTCCAAGTGTGTATAATAAATAATTGAACAAACATTGACCAATAAACAATATTGTATTATTTACTAAATGCTGCAACGTTTCAAAGACGACCGCGGGATTAAACAACAAAATAGAATTGTATATAATAATATTGATTGTGTACCTACCGCGGTACTTTATAGTATCCATATAAATATATAGATACTATACAGTATAAAATAATAAAATCGATCTTAGAGGATCGATTTTAGATGAGAGTGGTTTGAAGTTCTCCAGGATTCGACTTGAGTTATGTATGTATGTTTTTTTTTTTTATAGTCGAAAACCAATAGACGATACAAAGTTCAACAATAGTATTATTATTACTTATAGTAATATTATGCCAAGATCGTCACGGACGGAAATGTTCAAAGGGAAAGTTTATAATTCTATGTGCGATATATAGACAAATATTGTACTATACAAAGCGAACAAACATTATATACGATATACATATACATGGTACTTTTTGGTGCATTGCGAAATGCGAGTGATATAGCGACCGGGCGGTAAACTTTAACCTCTCAACCCTTAAAATGTTAGATTTTGTTTTTAATGTTGCGTAATACTACGCAGTCTCGTAATTTTTATTGCAATTTCAGTCGTCTTATTTTTACGTCGTCGTCATATTATTTTCTGATTTTTCCGATTTTCTCGGTTCTTTGCTAGCAGGTTTATTATTATTATTTTTGTTTAAAAATAAACGTAAAAAAAATGTTAAAAACAGATTCCACGTGGATGAATATTGAAACAATTTTTTAAATTTCATGTGTGTACGCGTGTGTTGGTTTTTTTGTCATACCGAAAATATTTTCCATACCGAAATAGCATGGTAAAGTTAAGATTTCGACCGGTTCAGTAGACACGATGACAGGTATACGGTAGTAATGCGTCCCTGTAATTTTGAAGCGATCTTGTGTGTCATTTGTATGTCGAAATGGGGCCGTACGCCGATAATATAATAATAATATTACACACAAAATCTGTATTATTATGATATGATAACAATTGGACAAATCGGGTAACAACAAAAAGCGATAATTATTATCATATGTGTGCGTAGGAAGGAAGCACAGCAGGCAACATGTTTTTCCTGCGAGAATTTTCGTCAAAGTATTCATTTTTTAAAAATATGTTCAGTATGTTACATATTATTATTTTTAAACGCAGGAATGTATTTGGAGGGGGGGGACATTGGCTTTGACAAGTGCCACATATTAAGAGGACATCATAATATTTTAAAACATGGTAAAATAACAGATTTTTTTTAAATATCAAGTCCATCCTAGAGATTACATTAGCTTAGCAGAACGTAAATAATGTATTTTAGAGATCAAAGTGTGTATTAAAAAACGTAAAGTGTGCAACTCGAAATTCCAGTGTTTTGTAAAAAACAAAAATGTGTTCTTATGAAAGAGCGCTAAAAATTTAAACACGCTTTTGTCCTAACAACGAAAGACGCTCGGGGCTTTAACCTAATGTAGGTATTTTAAAATCATTTATAACATTTTTAGTGGCATTGATTTGTTATTATTATAAAAGTTAAACACTCGTGAGATCCGTCATTAGAGTCGAATTTTCCCTTCAGCCGAATTGTCATTGTTAAAATATTTCTTCATTTTTTATAATGGATCTAAAATAGTTACGATTTTCTGAGTTCTATTATACTTTATTTGTCTGTAGGGATATTAAAATCCAGTATTTTTTTTTTTTGAAAACATGCAATATTTAAGCATAAAACCGTTGGGGAGATTGTTAAGAGTTTAAACCCCCAAAAGACACATTTTTGAGGCTTCTACCATAAATACACAAAATATCATCCCCTGGTTTCATTTGGAATGTACAAACTAAAAAAACACTATTCTTAAGCAAAAAAATAGTGAAATCCAACCGAAATTGTATCACTTCAAACCACCTTTAAAAAAATTTTAATTTCCAAAATTGAGCTCATTTAGTCTATAGGGAGCTGTTGAAAGCATCCAAAAATAGCCTTACAAAATAGTAAAAGATGAACTACCTTCCACCTAATTGAAATTTTTCAAAAAAAAAAAAAAAACTGTAAAATATTTAACAGCGTATTTTTTTTTTTTACATTATAATAATTAGTAGAGCAAAAGAGTGTAATAATTATTATTTTTTAAAACTTTATAAAATAGGGCAAACGTTTTTGCGTTTGTCAGATATTCGTGATACGCTGTATTATATTATACATTTTAGTATAATAATGTTCGTGTCGTGGTGAAGAGCCTCTTTGTTTTTTTAACCTTTTTGTTTTTACTTCTTCGGAAATTCAGTATTTCAGAAAACAGTATTTCGTATAATATATCTATAGGGTTAGATTAAGGTTGGTGTTATGATAATCATATTATTATGAGGCTATAATACAAATTATGTTACAATAATTAGTTTGTTTTCTATATATTATATTTTATGCGAAATAAACGTATTGCAAATATTATCGTTGTATTATATTATTTAATTTCAAATAGCTAAATAATATTGAATAGGTAGCGATTTGAATTCTTATTGTTTTAAATTTTATTAAAGTAAGGTATTAAGTATAAATAGGTTAGACTTGGTTAGGTTTTATATCAAGTTAATATTTTTGAAAAATAAAAATATCTAAAATAAATGTGTTTAATTAGACGGCAATATATCAATAATAACTTAATAACTTAATTAATGTACAAAAATGAAGTATACTAGAAGTATACTTCAAGTATTATTTAGGAAAAATAATTTTATTTTAGCATGAACATTTCGGTCGGATCAATATTCTTGTAAAACTGAAATATTGTCCGTAAAACTACAGTAACTATTTCCGACGTGAAATTTCGCTTCCCCTGATCCTACAAGAAGACATATGAAGATAATATCCATCCACCATTGACCGATCTATGTATAAAGAGTGGGTTTATTCTAAACCTAACAAGTCGCGATACCATTTAGGTACGTTCGGGGATTAACTCGGGATAGGTCGGAAATGAGAAAGGATTTCGAGGGTTTGACAAGTTGGAGTAAACATGTTGTATATAGAAGAACGTTTTAACAAACTGTCGGAATAGAGACGTATTTGTGAAGAATAAGAGACCTAATATATAGGACCGTATAATTTCGACGGAGACATTTAAATTGAAACGTATGGCTTAATGTCCAATAGGGCTTAACTGCAGATCCCCACAGAGTTTTGCAGGCTCGTGTAGAAGCATAGGCATAATATGTAAATAAGAGTTTTATTTTTGAGATTGACATTACATACGTTTGAATACTTCAAGAATTCAAGGATTACTGTCAGAAGGGTTGTTCGAAAGATTAGGTTAGGTTAGGTGCTGCCCATTATGTTATTACCGAATATGTTATACATTAATAATGGGTTAGGTTAGAAAAAATACAAATAGCCTTTGGTTAGGTTATGTTTAAACAAATCCCATTCCTAAAATAATGGTACCATGTAGGGCAATTGTTTTATTTTAAGTATTATACCTAAATAAGATCAACTTTAACACTGTATACGGTTAAGCTATAGTTAGACGAAAGTTTACATATAGCTACGAGGAGGTGTGTATGAATGCAGTACAGATAGAAAATAAATAATTGTCATTTGAAAAATTAATATTGGAATAAATTGTTAAGTGAGTTTGAGGTATAAGATAATAAAATAGAGTGTTCTCTGGCGTTGGGGAATAATCGCTGATGACATTTGTGAAACTACGCAAATTATAAATTAATTAGGTAATCAATTTTAGTACGTAAAGGGTCCGATATTGCAATGGTTCGAACACGCGATGCGAATAAACAGCCGAGAGAAGTCCGAGAAGTATCAAAGACCATGAAAGACCAAGAATGCGATTGGTGTAAATCAAGATCTAAGAATGTTAGATGTAGAAGGTTGAAGAAAAACTGTCCACGATAACGGCAGCTATTGCTCTCGGGGATTTATGAGACCAAAAAGAGAAAAAGATTATGCCTATACGACTATAATCCTATGTATATTTAATAATATAATATATATAATAATTGTAATAGTATAATAATTGCCAGTGTAATTTAATATTCTGTAATGTAGACATTTGTAATTGCTGTGTTTTAAAAGGGAAGAATTTATTGAAAAATATCGACATAAATATAAATTCGAAAACTATTATTATACAAACTCAAATATTATTAATTAACGGATACGCGACATAATAATAACAAATCAAAAGTATTCAATATACTTGCAGTAGTGGCCTGCAGAAATCAGTTTTGTTTGAATTATGCGGTTCGCGCGTTATTTATAATAATATTGTTTCGTTTAATTTTAATAAAACAATTAACAATTATTATATTATATAAGTTCAGCTGTTATAGTGGTATGAGTGATTTTAATTAATTAAAATTAGTAATGTAGATGAACAATAATATACTGATTTTTTCATCAATGCATATTATCATAACTACTAATTGAAAATATACTGCATAGAGTCTATAAAAAAAGAAAATTAATTAAAATATATTATTGTTCTATTATAATGAGCATTTTGTTTAGAGTAGTGTAGTGTATATTATATTGTGGAATAATAATAATAAATGCATAATAAACTGTATAATTTATACGCATATTATGTTTTAATTAATTATTATTCTAATAGAATATTGAATAAATTCTGATAAAAACTTACGTCTAGAGCGTTGTGACCTATAAAATCGAAGAGAACAAAAAATCGGAAGTAATAAAAATGCGGTGGTAGTTAGATGGTGAGAAATATGGATAGTAATATTCTGTTGGATGGAAAACAAAAAACCATAACGAGATAGTTGTTGAGAATATTGGTAGAGAGAAACGCAATTTGATCGAAATGATTAAAATTCATTGATGGGAAATGAACGGACATATTGTAATGAGACACTCGGAAGAATAATTGAAAATCATCATTCTGCAAGGTATGATCGAGGGGAAAAGAACAGAGAAAAACTACCCCCTCGACTTTTTTATAAGACAATTATATAAAGACGCGAGAGCTGTTATGACGATCGGTTTGGAGTAAAAAATTTGAAAAACTGTAAACTAACTATGGGTGATTCAAAAAATCAAAATTATGACTATTGAATTTTTTCAAACTAATAATTAATATATTTTAAATATATAACCATTATATATTGTCCTAATGGTTATAATTTTTTATTTCAATAGTTTATTTATTTATGTACGATTTCTACACGATAGACTAATATTCTAGTTTCAACTCTCTCTCTCTCTCTATATATATATATATATGTTACTGGAAAAGATGATAATTCAGTCATTGTTGACGACTGGAAAGGTCAATTTCGTAGTTTTATCAAGATGTCCGTATTATATTAGATAATGTTATAAATCCGCATCGAAACAAATATCAACACCGCTTTATCAGTGATCGATCTGATTGTGGAACATAGATACCTATAGTATGTACGGTATACCCGGTTTTACGTTATCGTTTTTATTGCTTATAACTTATAATAAAATTGACAAATGAAAAATGATCGTACTACATAGCTGGGGTATCGTTATGCACAGTACTGTTAGTGCATTTAAATAGTGCATAGCAAAGTGTAATGATATTGTGTTTAATAATCTGTTTAAAAATGTATTTAATTGAAATGCGTATACAATTTGATAACGCAATTTCACTATTAATTGAAACTAAACGAAACGACAACAAATTTTTTTTCAATAAAGATGAATATTGTGAATAGATCGAAGAAATAAAACAATCTAAAATTACGCTATCTACGGCTGGAGTAAAAAAAGTGTTCGAAAAATTATTGGAATGTTTGTAGGTACGATATTCTTGTTGTCAATGGTAAAGATCGTCTTATTAAAACTATAATCAATGCGATAGAGGGTGTGCGTTATTAGGTAAAAAATGAAGAGTTGTTTGATATCATTCATTCTACACATACATCAATCGGCCACGAAGGCCGAGACCGTATAATGGTTGAATTTAAATTAAAATACGCGAATGTGACAAAAAAAAAAATAATGGTTTATTTAATGGCCTATGTTTTGATTGCCATAAAAAATCTTCAAATCCAAAAAGAGGGCTTGTATCAAAACCTATTTTACATTCGGCATACAACTCACGAGCTCAACTGGATTTAATAGATATGCAATCATAGAGTATAAATGATTTCCGATTTATAATGAGTTACCAAGACCACCTAACTACGTTTAGTTCGTTGTACTTATTATTATTTAATATTTTATTGTATTTTTACTATTTATTATTATTGTTTGTGTAGGTACAGAAAATGGATTTCAGAAATATAAGTATACCAGGATAGAAATCAACCCATACAAGAAGAAGATTCTAGATCTTGAAACGGTTGTAAGTAAATCGAAAGAGGGAGAGGAAATAACTCTCCGTGAAGTAGCTGCCTATAACAGCATTTTTGGATCGCAAGGTTTTACGGGATGCCTCTGTAGAACACAGTGTAAAACCAATAGATGTGCTTGTTGCACATCTACTAGATTATGTAATTCTAAGTGTCATAGTAGTTTACCATGTAACAATAAAGATACAGACTATGATTTATCCTAAATTGGGTTATAAGTATTATAATATATTATTCGATATGAAACTTAATTTTTAATGTTATCATTAGGACCCCGAAGTTTATGCACTAAAAACTACCGAATATATGTGTAATATACTAATATATGTGATTAAATATGCCCTTATTTTTTTTAAATTTATAAATACGAAGAAAAAAAACATTATTACAATATGTGTGTAATATACTAATATATGTGATTAAATATGCTCTTATTTTTTTTAAATTTATAAATATGAGGAAAAAAAACATTATTACTTATTATTTCTGATATGATCATATCAATAGATATATGTAGATATGTATATATCACTATATCATATAATGACTAGTTATACAGTTACTACTCACGATTTTTTTTTCAATTTCCTTGACTTGTGATTAAAAACATTATTTTATCAATTAATATTCATTTTTAAAGATTACAATTCACAATCAACAATTTTGATAAATTCTCAAATTTAAACGACCGCCTGTTATCTGCCAACATATTTTTGTACACCGAAACGCTCCGCTCCACGTTAATCGAAAAAATTGGTGCGTATTTAAAGTATAGTAAATCATCACAAGAAACATCTTCAGGTAAATTATCCATTGTCATTTCTTTTCCCAGTATAATTTTTAAAATTTTGGATAGTGTTTTAAAGCCCAGATTCTTTTGAATACTTTGTTCAAATTGTTTATAAATTGTAATGCCTTTGGAACATTTTACTGTAGTTAATTTATTTTTCATATTTTCCACAGTTTTGATTGTGTCAGTTAAAAGAGTTTCCTAAGTTTTTAAACTTGTAATACCCGTAGCCAAAATTCCATAATTTGTATAAATAAAAACTTAATTTGATTTTAAATCTGTTTTTGACATAATTTGTTTAACTTTTCCAATGGCTAGCACATCAACAGCATTTAATAAATTGACGACTTTTTTTAATTGTTTAAAATTCTCACAATAGTATATTTCGGATTTTAACCAGGTTCTCCAACGTTTAATGGCAGGAGAAGGAGGCAATGACGTTTCTGGGACTTCTCTTCGGAACAATTCAACGCGAGCAGGCGTTGAATTCAAGAACACTCTTTTCATATTTGAAATAAGTTGATCAATTTTTGGAAATTCTGCATGAATTTTCTTGCATACATGATGCAAACCATGAGCGAGGCAGGTTATATGAACAATTTTAGAATAGAATGTTTGAATGGATTTTACAGCTTTCACCATATTTGGTGCTGCATCGGTTGCAAATAAAATAACATCGTCAAGTTTAATTCCATTAGGCCACAAAGAAAAAAAGAGTTTTATCAAATAATTTACTAATTGTCGTGTGGTTTGCTTTTTCCAATACATTCGATGCAAGTAAAAATATTTTACCTGGTCTGTCAGTTAGTAAGATTCCAATTATCACATTGGTAACATATCGTCCTTCTATATCTGTGGTCTCATCTATAGACAGCCAGTTATTTTAATAAGTATTTGATTTCTTATCTCATTCATCGTATCTTCGTAGCAATCATTGACATATGTTTTTCTCAGTGTAGATACAGATGGTATATCTTTGTTTACGTTTTTTTCAAAGAATGAAGAAAGATAAGGATTTTCTAATTTTTCTAATGGAATATTTGATTTTAAGAATGCTTCACATAAATCCTTAGAAAAATCGGATTTTCGTGTTGGTGTAGTAGTAATTAGCTGTTGAGTTGTATTTTTATTTTGACGATTAGAGGCTCTTATATGTTTTTCAGTACTGAAGTGCTGAGTGACATTGAAAATTTTTTCGTACTTTACCTTTACCTCGCATATCTTACAAAATAATACACTTCCGTCAAACGCGAAAATATGTCCACCGAATTCAGTAACGTAGTTTTTACCTCTATAAGTAGCTGATGTTTTTACTTTCGGCATTTTAACACAATTTAATTAAAAAGACGGACACTCGATATTACTTCACGGAACACGCCAAACAATCTAAACGAGAAATCCAGAACTGACTACATTCTATAATATTACAAGAAGATGAAAGAATCGTTATCGTAATGGAAAGTATCAGAAATTTATTAAAAGGTCATTTAGAAATAATTTATTTTGTCAATTACATAATATTTGATTGAAAAATGCAGTTAATAACAAAAAAATTGTAAAATATGCAATAATATGCAAAATAAAATTTTGTATTTGGATTTGTATAAATATAATTCAAATTTGTAGCTGATCTAGCAATTTTTCAGGCCATTCAGTAAAAACATGCGAATGCATGAACTTCCGGGCTCTGATTATCATCAATGCCTTCTTTTATTAGGAATTGTTATCAAATGACTAGTTATTAACGTTAATTCCTTACTAAATAAGGCATTATCGTTATTGACTAGTCATTGTTAACATTAACTGAATGTGATCTTTTCCGGTAACATATATATATACGTAATAATTTGATAAAACATATTTGTCAGTCTGTGAGTGAAACACAATATATTTGGAAATAATGTCCATTGCTTATTATTTTTAGTTATCACGCTATTATAATAATTTACAAAAATAAATTGTGTTTTAAAAATGCAAATTTAAAATATTAATACAATTTCTACGGGATGATTGTTGAGAGAAAATTTAATTTATACAAAAAAGCATAAAAATAAAATGAATTAGATAATTAAAAATACGAGGTCGGTGTGGTATGCAAGACAAAGTTTCTAAAATGTCTACATAAAAAAAAAAAACCTATTATTTATAATTAATTCAAAATTTTATCAAAACCATATTAAGAATATAAGAACAAAATACTACGGTTTATTATCAAATCTAAACTATAATATTTAAAAAGCAATTGGAGAGCTTTTGTTATCATCTAACAATAATCAAGATAGGTAGGTATATGATTATCTACGTAATTGTAATTTGCAGTTGATTTGCAGTACGAATTAAAATTGTTATCGATTTGCCTATTTTATACAAACCTAATGTAGTATTAATGAAAAAGAAATTGGCAAACCTGATACCGTTGATTACAGCATCTCGTACAGCACGAGCTTAAGAAGTTCACCCTGCTCAATGCAGAATGGGTTGGGCTCAGTAGGGGAGACGGTGAGCACGGCCTTTTCGATTGACCGTTATACGGCACTTCGAGCTCCACAAATTCTCTATCCTAACATCCACAAAAAAAAATAATAATAATAATTATGGAAAAAAAAAAATAATAAAAAATAAAACAAAACAAATTATAGACAATTAACTGTAAAAAAAGAAAAATAATAAACACTACGATGACGTACAGAAAGTAACTATAAGAAGACATAATGTAATATAGACGATGAAACAATAATATCAATTATTGTAAGTAGGTAGATAATATTATATATTGTAATTCAGTTTATAAGATATAGAACAGAATGACATTCAAAATGTAAGTTTGTTATCAAAAGCATATATTTATGCTGGACCTGTGAAGATTTATATATTCCCATTTTGCGTAACCCGCAAATTATCTCACGACATTTTTAAATACTAAATATTATATTATAATTATAACATTATATGCTTTTATTGAAGACTTTAAAATAGCATCACATTATGTAGAATGTTTTAGGTACCTATATATAACAAAAAAAAAAAATAATAATAATTACACACATAACAGTACGAAGATAGCCAAATTTGACGGTCGCAACTAAAAAGAATAATATATTTTTGTTTAAAAATCAGAATTAATATTTCCGTTCTCTCACCGACATTTCATTTTTTTTTATATTTTTATCTCGTTATTGTACACAATTCATATTGTGCAAATGTCTTACACGTTTCTCACGAAAACAGTGAGTAGGTATATCCAATATCCATAGCTGAATGTGTTCTCGTGGTAACAGTTATTAGTGTGACCGTTTTTATAAATTTTCAGTATATTAAACTGTGGTAGGTGTTCAATAACTTTCTGCGTTCTATTATCTGTACCTATCTATACAATTTTAAGGAAGCTAATGATTCATTTTTGTAATTATAATGTATTATATGTATGTAAATTGAATACATTTTGATCAATTTATTCTTCTTCAACGCTCTAAAATTAATTTTACCAATTCCATTTGTATATTATTTATAGGTAAATCTACTTTAAATTGTTATTCACTTAGAATTTCCAACTTATAGATATTCAAGTACATTTCATTTAATGCGGAGTGAACTTAAGAAATACATTTTGGTAGGTAGGTACTTAAGTGTTTTCATTCTCAAACAAACTGTGGATGTACTTACATTATTCAAAGTTAAATCCGCGACAATGGATTTTCAACTACTTCGCATATTAATTTTAAAGGACGTTCGCAGAAAATGTCGTCCGTGGCTCTCCATTTAGAAACATTTTTAGAAACGGTTTCTTTCGATAAATACTTACGTGGCGAATACAAGACGATTCTTATTTTATTACGTTTTAGTGATTTTCTCGGGGGAATTTATGCTAATTTTATTACTGGTTTTCTTTTCCAATCACTATAAAATCACTTATTTTAACACTTTTTCAAATTTTTACCGCCAATCCTCTTATACCTTAAATGAGCTAGTGTACACTTTAGGTTTTTAAATAGCTCCTTTTTTTTGATAAATTAAACTCCCATCTTTTTAAATACATATATTACACCCATTATAACAGGTAAAAAATGTAGACCACAGGAGTAGAGATGGGATTTTATTGAAAAAAAATGGATATGAAGTTTATCGCTGAATAACACAAAAAGAATCACCCAGTATACAATATGTTTTATAGTTGATTTTAATAAAATATGTTCATCTTTGTTTATACGCACATGTCTTAGAAGCTTAGATAAGTGCGTATACGATATTCAGAACTGCCGAGAAATAATCCTGAGGACGTGGAAGAAACATTCGATTTCAAATTTATTTTAAGTTTTAAACAAGAAATATCTTGGAATATTTTAGATATTGCGCATCACCACGATCGAATATAATATGTGTTGAATGAATTTATTTCATTTAAATTCACCGTGTGTAGGGAGGAGGGTCATATAATGGAAAAATTATACCTACGAGCAAAATTATAAACGAAAACGGAATAAACTTGTCCGAGAGTGGTACGAAATTAGTTTTTTCGTTAAATATAAAATGATATAAAATAAAATTGTAATTAAAAAACAGTAATTTGACATAAAAATGGAGAATAATTAGGTTAGTCTCAATTTATCTTTTTTCGGCAGCGTAAAAAGTTCAGGGTTATATAAAAAAATGTATAATTATATCGTTAAGAAATATTAAAAAACTCTATTTCGAAGTTGTATTTTGGGGAGATAGTTTTCAAACGGTTTGTAAACCCTTTCATGGTTCCTATATAGGTACAGTGTGAAATGTAAACATCACACATCTGTTGTCGTGTTTAATAAATATTATTAATTGGGCAAATGCAATATGCCTTAAAAACCTGTAAATATATATAATGCAGATTGCAGATATGCACTAAAAATACCGAAATATGCTCGAAAAAAAAAACAACAACATAAATAACGATGAAAAAAATTATTTTAATAATGAATGAAATCTTTCACATAAACTTGCACAGGACACTAAAATATGAATTAAATATGTAAAATAAAATGTTTTATACAGAATCGTTAGGTCATGAAACACATTTTGGTATACACTATCCATAATTTAGACCAACCAATCAATATATGATGATTCATACAGATAAATATCTGACCTAGCTATTATTAAATTAACATTTCGATATACACACAACGACAATACCTATATATTTATAATGAACATAAAATATGTATTTGAATTGACGAGAAATAAAAACTGGAAGTTTTGATTTTAATTTCGAGTTTCCTCGGGATTCGTTTTTTTTAGCACTACACAATAAAAACCATTGAAATCAAAATAATGGCTATTGTATTAATCATCTGGCTTACCCGATAAAATTTAAAAACCTAATAAAAAAAATATATTGGGAATTTCAAGAGTAACTAGTAGCCTAACCTTTGGGATTTTGATGCGAAATTAATTTTTTAGGCCGTTCTGCGAAAAAATGGATGTATCTAATCTTTTAAAATTTTTCAAGTATGCAGGAACCCCACAAATCTTGACATTATGAGAAAATATAGACGGAAATTTGCAGTATTTTTGTAAAATCGGGAACTCACATTGTTTTCGCCATAATCTGAAAATGGGATGAGAACGCCAAATATATATTTTTTTCATTTTTATAATAAATATTTCCCGAAATTTATTTTAAAAATAATAAAAATAAACTTTGCTTTGATAAAATTATATTTTCTTCCAAAAAAAAAAATGAATACAATTCCATCGTTCTTTTCACGTTTTCAAATTATGACCAAAAATATGTTTTCGACTCCCCGATTTCACAAATAAATTTCATAGATTTAATAAATGCCCAACACCATGTTCTCGTATTTTCAAGATTTTTGGGGTCATTTCAATTTTGTAAAATAATGGAAAAATTAAAAAATAAGAGGCTTCATGTTTTGTCACAATAACCAACCGCAAATTGAATCGTGCATCAAATCCTAAGGGATCAGACCGATGACCAGCTGGTTTCATTAGGAATACTTCGTAACTATATTTTATGGTCTTTAGTTAATATACAAAATATTATTAACAAATTATTTATAATAGATAAGTAATAACTTTTAGATTCTGGGTGAAAAGAGGAACGTATATGATTTTACTAAAATATATAATTTTTTTAAGATGTCTAATTTTGTCCCACCGATGCTCTTTTAATGAAGAGCGATTATTGTTACATTTTACTTTTACTTTTCCTAATCATTTACATTGGAGAAAACCGAGAATCGCTAAACTAAATTTCGTTCAGAATCGTTTTTCGTTTACGATTGTGTATCGCTGCTTAAAATGTATTAGACATTGTATTGTACTTATAATTTTCCAAATTCTTACATATAACAGTGACCTACCGGTGAGCAGGTGAGCAGTACCCGTTCATTTTAAAATTAAAATATTAAAATCATATTTTGCCAACTTGACCGAATTAAATGATCAATGTTTTCATGTTAAAAACACATAGATTCGGTAGTTTTTTTTGTTTTTATTGTCACCATTGTTTACAGCATTAAAATTCAATAATTCAATTACAAAATTATCATTACCTTGAAAGCTTTAAAATTAAACAAGAATATAAATAATTTAAATGAATTTGTTTTAATTTTAATTTTATCTGTATAAGTCTAATATTATTTTGTTTTTTCCGTGCGCGCGGTCGAACAGATGTTAACAAAAAAATAAAAAAAAAAAAATCCATAGTTAGGTACTTAATTCAAGAAAAACAAACTGCCGGTGAGGTTAATCATTAATAACAGTTGTTATTTTTCTGCAGCGTAACCCACACACGTAACCTATATAGAATCCTAAATAAACATCACAAAATAAAATAGAACCGGAACGCGAGGTTCGATAAACACACACAATCGAATAAAAAGTATAGAACGAAAATATAGATTTTACTTCGCGGTTAAAAGAAAATGAAAAAAACAAATGGACGGTTATAATACTGACTGCAAAAAATACTGCGGTTTATATGTGTATACAGTGTTATAAAATACAGCTTTTTATATTATTATTATATACAAGTGGTCTAGTAAAAACAGTCGTAACAAGGAAATAGGGGATAAGAAGACTATAGTCCCTTTCTTTCTTGTAGGCAATATTTATGTATGCGTACTCTTTTACGATTTTCGTGTTAACTGCGTTTCTAATTATTTCTTTCATACCCGAAAGAAAGTTGTCTACACTGAATCGTATGAAAACGCATTTAAAGAGGAGTACTGTGTCAGAAAATAGACTCAGTGAGTCAGCTTTGGTTAATATAAATAAAAAAAGAGGACATTAATGACAATTATATTATAATTACTGCCTTTGCTTAAAATGTTTGTTCGTATATAGAAGGATGGAGCTGTCAAAGGGGTGTTTATTTTGTATAGTATAGTATATACTATATTATAGTTACAAGATTTGTCAAGACGTATAAATTATTATACTCTCGTTATATTCTCGTATCATCATTAAGTTTTATGTGATTTTTCATCAATTTATGTTTAAAGCATTGTATTAAAATATATGTTGATGAATACACTTTTCTAATTAATTGTTTTGTGTGTGGAGGGAGTCGCATATCTAAGCCGATGATTCAAACAAAAACGTATTTAGCCCCTCCTCCAGTACAAAATCCTGATAATGTCACTGGATCCGATTATTTCGCATTTTTAAAACAAACTCTAAACACAGCAAACTTATAACAAACAAAGGTGTTAAATTTCCCTAACGGAAATATGTAACGGATACAAATACAGCCCAAAAACAGTGTGGGAATACAATGTAAAATAAAGATTCGTTAAAACCGCGAAACTTAATCATTAAAATGGTAGGTATATCATTTATCGAATTTTTTTGAATATTTTTTTTCATCAGAGAAACACCGTCTAGAAATAATATGTAATCTGATAATAGTAAAAATATTATATCAATGATATGCGCTGTGGATGAAGTTAAGGGTTATATCTCTCTCCCTCGATTTACTTGTTAATGCAACAGTTATACGAATATTTATTTTTATTTAGTAATTTAATCTTGAAATGTATATACTCAGTCGAGTTAAAAAGGAATAGGTTGTTTTATTGATTAGAAATCGGCTTTTTCGGATCCGGCATTCAAATGCCCATGGCCACGTGAATTCGAGATAGAGATTTAACGATTTTTTCGTGATTGTTATTTGCTACATCCCCTCCCATTGAAAATTCCTGATCACGTCTACATTATATTATAATATTCATTTAACGCAGTCGGTATTTTTATTTGTTTTAAGAAATATATAGGTACTACAATACCTACATTTGCTCTTGTATTATTTACAAATAGGTACTTACAATATAAAATATTATGAATTCTATTCGAAAATATAATCAAGGAATAATTCGTAAAAATAGAACTCGAATACATATTTTTTGAGAAATCGTTTAGTTTCTACCTCTTGTTTTTATTTACTATTTATACGAGTATAATATAGTAACATGAATAATTTGGCTCTCGCAATGAATCCTATGTATATGTTGCAGGTAATTTGAACTAATGTACACTATAATAAATTTCGACGAAATTGTCGAATAACAACAATTTATGAGTAATCATTAAATAAACGTAGAGGTAGAATTATTATTATTTATTCAACTATAACTGTATACCGTACGTATAAGCACGTTTGAAATCGATATTGTACTAAGAAAATGCATATTTTTCGGATGATATTTGCAGATATAAATACAAATATACGTATAATAAGTATGGCATGCTAAAAGATATTGTATACAGTTATTTACCGAGAACCATCGTAAAATCGACAATAATACTATGCATGTTAATACGATTTATTATAACATTTATTTGCAATGTAATGTAAATATCTACGGGCTAAAATTACGCATGGAATTGAAATGAAATTATTTTATGCTAGTCAGGTGTTAATCATTTAGAAACATGTTAAATTTTAAGTACGTCGTATGGTTATGTAATAAATAACACACGTACTGCAGTGGGTAAGAATGAAACCGAAATAGTAAAAAATATGTGAAATGGGAATTATTATACTAATGTCGGTACCTAATATTTTTTCCCCACCTAGATATACATTATTTTTTTTATGCTACATTATTATACATTTTATCAAAAAAACCTATTCAATTTTCAAATTTTCATGGAAAAAAAAATTAGTGGACGAGCAGTAAATTTCGATAATTTTCAATTTTTTAATTAATGAAAAATGAAAAATAATAATTTATATTTTCTATAATGTACCTAACCTGTACACAAATTTTGTATTAATATATTACAATAATTGCAGCAACAATCGACTATTGTATCCAATACTGAAGTTATAAAATGTACATAATTATAAAAACGCAAGTATTTTGGACCTCTAAAGGAGTAATTTTTGATTGCTTTTAATTGAGTACGTTAATTTTATCTTTCACATCAAGTATTTTAATGAATATTGAAATCTTAAAACAATATTGTGTTCAAAGTTTTCTTCGTTTTGCCGTGGCGCAATTAAAAGTTTCCACACGAACTTGATTATTTCTGGTTGGGCGTAAGAAGACCATCATCATATTATATTAAATGTATTATAACACCAAAGATATACCTACCATATCAATAGGGTAGGTAAGTGACGATAATAATTAACAAAAACATATATAACGAAAAGGTATTTTGAATTCAAATGATCTTAATTTAATTTACTGATGTGTATTTCGTATTAAGCTGCATGAAAATCATTTTTGTTTAGGAGTAATCGTCTTTACTTAAAATTACACAAAATTAACAACAAAATTATAACATTATCAAAACGTAAGAGTGAATGCATATATTATTTAAATAAAAAAAACCGTAATCATCTATCCTTGTTGGATAAAGATCAGTTATTAAGATAACAATATATTCTCAGCGTTTTTATTTTATTTTTATTAAGTTGAAAAAAAAAATTATTATTATTTTCGCAAAACAGAATCTGTGTGACTCGATCAATGTTTAAAAATAGCGTAAATTCATTCGTTTAATATCATAACCAACACCTAGTTATAGAATAATGGAAATTAGATTTTGGAATACTCAGTCTAAAAAAAAAAAAAAAAAATTGTTAATCAATGAGCATATTTATATTTTTACATAAGATACATTTCTGGGTGCTACTGCTCAGGATACACAACTGAAATGTAGATATCATCAAATTGCATCCAAAAAAAGAGAAGGAAGCAGATATTGGGTTAAGCGTTGAAACGAGAGGGAATATGGAAATAGGGATAGGGAGGAGAACGGGAGAACACTTATTAAATTGAAGCAGGCTTGATCCAGTTATGTCTTCAATTTACTTAGTCTTCCAAGCCCAAAAACTTATCTAATGGTTATATTTGTTTCCGTGTAACGGAGAACACTAGCGATTTTTCGGTAGCATATGCGTAAGGAAAATGATAATTAGGTACCCGTGCAATGCACATTGCAGTTTAAAATTAACAATAATAATATTATATGTATGGGAAAAAATATTATAATAAGTGAAGTACACGAATATACGGAGAAGACGAGTATATTATAGGTATACGAATATAGGATAAAAAAACATGTAAACACTCAACATTCAAATTACTTACAGTAGTTTTTTCCAAACACCGAAGTAAATGATGATGTTGCAGCTCGAAAATATCTTCTTCTTTGTAGTTTTCATCAAGCTCTACACCGGATTCTTGAGCGGCCATCCTGGCTTCGGCCGCTTTTTTCTTGCTCACAAACGCGGCACCCGAGGAGGCCTTTGCTATCCTTATTCTGGCGAGCCTAGCTTTCTGTAAAAACACGAATTATTCACATCGTTCGTATGTAGATTATTAATATATGACAAAACCAATACGGATTTAATCCGTAGTTTACTAACTATAGGCAAGTAAATAGGCGCAAGCATATTTTTTAATCTGAAGTAAATCACGTGTCACGTTATCCTCGAACAACACATTTGCCTGGCGATTTATCAATATTATATTATATTCGATGATTTTTAAAATGGTGATTATAAACTTAACTACTACGTAAGGTTTGTATTAGTCGATTATTTTGTGTATAAAAAGTTACAGTAATAAGTAGAATTTAATGATTATTATACATTATATGAATAAGAAATTGATAAATTGATAATTGTGAATTATGGGGATAACACGGGATATGAGATATCCGAAGCATATAGTGTAAAAATGTCGATAAATTTTTTAATATTATAAACTCAAAAATGTTCAACCGACCGTAGTATAATATTATCATGTAAGTACAAATCAAATGCTTGCTATAAATCGTCAAAAATAATTGACGTGTCATCGTCATGATCATCTAAAATATCATCTTATCATTACAATATTATGTATTTTAAGAAAAAAATATATAGTAGATATTTATCAGTGAAATATTGTTCGGGTTTTTTTTTTTTTTTTTTGCAGATTTGATCAAGTTCTACGTAAATATTGGTATTTGGCAATATTAAATATCGAGGAAAGAATTTTTGCTAGTCCATATATATGTAATATTATATGTATAATAATGAAAAAAAAAAAATTCGGATAATAATGATATTGTGTTTTAAAGAAAAACTATTATTGAACATTCTTAGATTATTAATGTAAAAATATATAACCGGGATCTTTATATTGAAACTTGTCGTTACAACTCGAAACCAAAGGTTCTATTGAACAATGTGGATAATCAAATCAAAAGTTAAAAACGAAAAAAAAATGTTTTAATAAACTTAATTTTCCGTGAACTTTCAAAAAAAAAGAAACGTTTGAATAACATTACAATGCAATAAAAATAAAAAAAAAACGCGTAACAAGCGTAGTTACATATTATACACCTAAAATCTAATTATTACAAGGTCGTGGAAAAATATTGATTTTATTTTATATCGGAGTGTATAATAATTTAGCGTTGGCGTTTTTAATTAATAAAATAATAAATGTACATCTGTACATTACATTATTACGTATGCATGTGGAACACTCACTCTTTGAGCTTTTCTCTTGTCCGCGCGCTGGTTTTGATGGTAAATTCGACTGAAGTTGGACACAATTACTGGTACGGGCAGTGCGATAACGAGCACTCCGCTAAGCGAACACACACCTCCGACAATTTTCCCGGCTATTGTTTCCGGAACCATATCACCGTACCTGTGAATAAATAAAATAATGTGGAACGTTAAAAAAAAAAAATAAAAAAAATACATAACATAATATATTTTTTTTTTTTATTTCATACTTATTAATTTATAATATATTACGCATACATAAAAATACGTTTCTGTAAAACCCTCATTAAATTATTTAAACAAGTACTGTTATACGAAGTACTTCAATATAGGTATTACAACAACAACAATATGTACGTACAATATAATATTTCAAATTAAAATATAAATTGTTTTGTTTGTTCGTTCATTATTATTATTATTATTGTATGTATATTATAGTACCTATTTATAATATTGTTCGGTCGAACTCAGAAGGTTGTATACGAGATGACGTGCCTATATTCCGTTCCATCAATTAAGTAAGTAATAATAAATTACGGCGAAATATTTAAATAGTATTGCACCAACAGAAACTAATTAATAATATTGTAATTTTATGCAAGCATTGTAAAACGTCCGCGCATTTTTTCAACCGTACCAATTCTACAAAGTGCTAATATATAATATATATCCGATGGAAATTGTAATTTATCTAGGAATATTTTTCGCTGAATTACAATAAAACCAAATCGATTTAAAAAAAAAAAAATAAAAAAAAACCATCGTTCCGTAAATATACCGGCCAAATAAATTCAACCGACGATTCTGAGAGGAATACGATTAAACATTTTTTTTTTAATAAATTTAAAATTTATATTATTGAAAATATTATCCACTATAGTTACATTATGCATTGCAACAATTTTAAACGAATTATTATGCTATAAATTTTAACTAGAAAAAAAATCTATATTTTAACCGAAACTGTACAATTCTTGTTTTTCGGAATTTTCGGGTTACTCTCATTGTTGAAAAAAGTACAAAGAAATTCGAAAAATTACCTCTTTAACGCGTATGCCAGACAACGTTTTCTACCAGAATTCTCTACCCTTATTGTTGTTGATAGGATCAAGATATCTGATCGAAAAGTCGGGCACGAAAATTCCGAGTTGCGTCCCGGTAAGATATTTTTTAAAGAGTAATATCTAGTGAGCCGGCACTTTTTGCTACAATTTTACGAAAGGTTCATGATTTTTCTACAAATTTTATACTCGTTTTCAGATTTTTTAGCTGATAATATTGTTATGAGTTAATCTTTAATCATCACTTATTAGACGTTTCATTATTTCGTATTACACACAATGCGTCGGATTACATTAAAAAAAATAGACCCTGGCTCAATTGAACTTCAGTAGGTTTACGAAATATTTCACTCCGCCAAAAATAATAATAATAAAAGAAAGAAAATATAGAATAAATACGGGCGGAAGAAGTATATTGTACCAACAGTACCTAATTATAATTTCGTATTTTCAATTTCAAGACCTCGAATTATTTTTACGCAATATCCCCCCCCCCAAGCGATTGTTGCCATAAAATACTTTCTTGGAAAAGTTTAATTATAGAAGCCTGCAAGAATATTATTGTCACTATTACAACAGATATTCTAGCGTGCGTCAAGTATAGTGCAGAATGGCGAATACTGCTATCACGGATAGGCCACTGCTGTTGGTTGAATGTCGGGAAAATAGGATATTCATAGAATCGGTTTTTTTTACATACTGCACTGTATGCAATGACCAAGCTCGTATTCAGGATCAATTTTCGAGAAGGGGTGGGTTAAAATAAAGTTAAAAGTCAGTCTTTGTTATATTATAAATAAATACCTATTTTAAAAATTCCGGGGGGAGGGAGGTTGAACCTCTGACATCCCCTGTATTCGGACTTGGCGACGACAAACCATTACAGTTTTTTTCGGTGGTTTGATTATTTAAACTAGCAATAGGAAAATCAAAAATATCACCCCGATTCCCTACTTAACGGGAAAAAATTCGTTACCCTCGAGAAACCTCTTTCGCGATGTTAATGGTTGGATAAAGATCGGTTGTCGAAAGTTGATTACAGACGGAATAGAAACACACATTATAGTAAATCGAATACACTATTTCAGTACTATAATTAATGTAAATATATATATATTATAAAATCACATGAATAAAATATTTTTATTCATCAATAATTTATTTTCGATTAAAATCAAAAGTTTTTACGAGACAGGATGGATTATTTTAATTTTTCATCAAATATACCAATATCCACTATACGCCATATGATAATCAGAAATAGGTTTTATAGGGGGAGAGGGGAGGAAAAAAGTACCAAAAATTCTTACACGCTATTTTTTGTAATGATAAAGTATACTAAAAAATAACCAATGGAAAATAAAAATAAAGTGAAATTGGATTACGATACTGCAGTTTACACAAAACATATTTTGCTCGAGGATTCGTTATAATTGTGCAGTGAAACGAAAAAGTAATACTTTCCCGAATCCGTCGGCTCTTTAAAACTTTAAATCGGTTTAGCTACTAGCTAATAAACCATAGGTATTTACTATAAATATTGGATTTCAAAGTAGTAATCGTTTCATTTAAACTCATATGAAAATATTGCATTATAACTATACAGAGTGAAATTTTTATGATTCCCATTAATTGTTGATTCTAGTAATGGGTGTGCAACAACAGTGTGTGGGAATTTGGGAAGATAGGATACATTTATTTAATTTATACTTGTACGTGACGATAAACCAAGACTAACAAAAAATGATTTTAAGTGAATTTGGGTTACACGTGTTTTGAACTGTCGTAATTTTAATAAAAAAAAACTACTCAAAAAATGTTTAATAAAATCGAGAATAATGAAACTCTTTACTGTCGTAAATATTTGTCCAGTTTTCCTATACATTTTTTTCTCGATTTTTCTCAATTATTATGATAAACGCTTCGAAAATCAAAAAATGACGTCCTAAATGCACCAATTATAACAAAATACAAAAAATAAAAAAAAGATTTCTTGTAATTTTTTGATTAGAGCAAGATTTCTAACAGAAAGGTTGTTAACAGAGAGAGAAAAAAAATCGGACACATCACAGTAAAACCGACATATTTATCGCCTACGACTTGTATCTAAAAAAAGAAAGAAAATCTACATTTAAAATATGGTGGTTTTAAACTACCGCGTTCTATTTATTTAAATTACACAAGAAATAGAAAATATTACAGAGATATAAAATAATTTTAATAGTTGTTAACTTTCTCTACCGCGATTCCACTACTCTACATACATTATACGTGTTATAATGATTAATTGCAGTTACCGCCCAGATATTAAATCTTTGTGATAAATTCGTGTAAGTACCGATAATAATTGGCCGGGACAGGGTACATTATTTCATATTTTTTCATGGGATTTAAAATTTATACTGGAAATTAATATCAACTTGATATCCGCTCGCGTACCATATTAAGCACGAAATCTATAATTTCCATACTTAGCTCTATTTTTCAATCATCATATATTCAAATGTATAATACAATTCAAAAACGTACTTCAAATTAATTTCAATATTGGTTATTTATTTTATAAATGCACAAAAATTACCTACTCAATAAGTTTATTATTAGAACAAACAATATTATATTACGTATAATATAATAAATATAATAAAAGTTAAAACAAAATCAGGTGGTAACAACTCAACAATACCTATACCTAGGTATTTTAAATAAACATAATTTAATTACAAGTAGATTACCTACGTTTCGAAAGTTAAACAATAAAACAAAACACAACAGTATTATAAAATACATAAATATGCAAGTATATATTTTATAATACTTACATTTATGAAAATCGTTTATGATTTAATTTAGCAAAACTATCATTACTCTGGAGTCAGTACTATTATAATATAAACATAATATTATTAATAATGGTGTTTATGTCTTTTAATACTATTAAAATTATAAGTAAATTTTGTAAATTTATAAGTAACAACATTTTTTTGTAAAATTACAAAATTGATCGTTTTAGATTATAAATTATATGAAATTAACAATTACATCTACACATTTTAGATGTGTTTAAAAAAATCATGGGATGAATTTACATACCCTTGTATCCCGACAATTACACTTTTGGACCGGGAAAATTGTTGTTACCTACCAACTGGCATTAAGACAATCGTTATAAAATAATTTCAATTGGTTTCAAAATTTAATTCCATAGCATGGCCTATATTAGTACAACCTTAGTATATAATTTAAATGAAATGTTCTTCGTCGGTTACGCAGAGTTTCGTTATAGGCATAGTTTTTACTGTCCCTATATAACTTTATCTTTATAGTGTAAATGCGCTTTAAAGTTTCGCTTACCGTTATACGACTTTCGGTTTAATTAAAGCGCGGAAGCGTGTTATTTTTATAAGTAAACTTAATTGATATCGATCAAACACGAAAGGTATATTGTAAAAGAAACATTATGGGCCATAAAATTATAAGTATACACTTTCGTTCGTACAAATTGTAATATTAAATAGCCGTATAAATAATATGGGAATATCAAACAAAATGAAACTCGATAGGTTACTACCTAACTAGTAACTAGTTTAAAAAAAGTTAAAAATTAATTAAGTTATCTACACGTTTTGTTACATTTTAAATTAACTAATTAATCAATAATTTAGTTATTTATTTTAATGAATAATTTTAATTCAAGTTATTTCTAAAAAGTCGTTTATTTAGAATAATATTCATGTAAAAGAACTTTCAGGTACATAAATATTTTGTATTTATTTTTTGCCACGAGTCTTGAATGGTTAATCATGAATTTTCTATTATACGAGTATATAATATACATAATACGTTTATGAGTGCATATTATATAGTAGGTAATTAAAAAAAACACATGAGTAGTAGAGCTCCGTCATTAAAGTCGAATTTTCCACCAGCTGATTTTTTACAATATTCCATGTTTTTCTTTTTTTTAAACAATGATAAGGAATTGAGCAAAAACATTTTATCAAAAAATAGGTAAAGTATGTAGTCGATATTTTTCGATAAAATACAGACTGTGGTGTCGGAGGTCAAAAGTTCAAACTTTCTAAAGGCATACCCCAAAAAATAATTATATTTATAAAGACATATTTTAATCAAGTTTTTACTTCCATAAGTATGTAAGGGTAATTAAAACCTGATATTTCCTATTAAAACATGAAATCTGAACATAAAAATGGTTGAGGAGGGGGTTTAAAATTGAAATCACCATATGAAACACCCTCGTATACACAAAATAGCATAACCCTTCATTTGAGATCTGTTAGCGGTGTACAAGGCTAAAAGACACCCTTTTCCCCCAACAACATAGTGTAGCATTGAAATTCAACCAAAAATGTAACACTACTAATTTGCCAATAAAAAAACTCTAATTCCCAAGTTGGAGCTATCTTGGCCTAAAGGGAACTGTTTAAAGAAGCAGTAAAAAATACTCTATTTTCGGAAAAAATTAACTTTTAACTTCACCTTAAAGCTATTATATTTCCTAAAAATGCATAGCTCAACTTATTGTAAGTCACATTATTATTCGTCTTCGTAGGATTAATTGGACTGGTTAAAAAAATTCGGTTAAATAGTCCAACTTGGCTAATATATACACATATATAAAACATACTATAATATTTACATATGTCGTACACGCCACCACCGAATAGCTGCGTATAATAAAATATAACAACCGTATACTGTGGCATTTTATTACAATAATAAACATTGATAAAAAGAAAAAAAAAAAAAAACGGATGTTTGAGTCCGAGTGGTTATACGTTATTTTTTTTCCGCCCTATTTTATATTCTTTTATATTGTATCGCGCGCGCGTTCTATTTATTTACTTCAACTCGAGGAGTTTTTCCTTTTCCGCCGTAAAAAACCAACGCTATCAACCGGTCGCGATGTTACTGTGCACACACATATGTATTTATACGAGCATAATAATAATATTATTATTGTTGTTACATGATATACTAGGTACATAAACGGTGTGTACACACGTCATAAGTACGAAAATGTTATAAAATATTATGTTTACTGATGAACGGCGACGAGTGTCGTTTCTATATTATAATATGCCCAGGTATAATTACGGGAAAATAAAAAAAAAATTTAATAAAAATACGATATATTATACGCAGGTGCCCAACAGACACAACGAAACGGACGGGAACGGCGCGCTTACGTTATTATTACCTACCGTAATAATATTATTCGCGTATTGTATCATATGGGTATGCGTCGTAAAATGCAAAACGATTCGTTTTGAAATTAATATTAAAAAAAAAAAAAGAATAACGTATATTTAAATATATAATGAAGTGTTTTCGAATGTAACTCGAATATTTGTGTTTTGTTTTTTTTTCAAAACGAATTGTTCGAATTAAGTTAGCTATATAAATATTATTTAATCCGTTAATCGTACATACATATTAATAACGATGGACGTATACATTTTGAATATGTGTGTATAAATACTCGAGAGTTTAGCTGTACGTTTTGCATATTCCGTGTGTGTGTTTTCTAAAGCGTTTTTGTCACAAAGGGTACAACACATATTTTATGCTAATTAATTATTCCATACCTACCAGCATTATTTTTTAATTCGATAAACGTTTACGACGAGTCCCGCGGTTTAAATTCTCTCGTGTGGACTAATATTTTATATAATCTTCGTAAAATGTTTTATACTCTAACGCTATTACGGTATTACAGTGTATTATAACATAATATCATTACGAAAGAGCGGATTGAACAAATTGTGTTTTATTTGTAATTTTAGTATTTGGGCGAAGCGATGAATGTATTTGTGGTTTTACTATGGTGGATTTTTTTTTCGTGTGTAAACAATTTTTCTACCAAGAATCTTGCTCCGATCAAACCAACTAAAAACTTTATAGGTACTTTCTTGTGGCATTTTTAATCTGGTCGGTACACTGTGTAGGTAATTTTCTTGATAGTTTTCTCATTAAATGGGAAAAACTGGACATTTTTACAATATTTTTGTTGATTTCTGGGTTATAAAATAATTAAATTAATACAACAAATAATACTCTGATCGTAATCGTTTTTAGTTAGCGATGGTTTGTTATTGCATATAGATAGAAATTGTAAATCACTTTACATATCCTCCCTTTCAACTTCCCTCCTATTATAATAAGTGGCATACCCATCATTATTATTTTTTTGTAAAGTTGTTTTATCTCGTTAACGAAAAGAACATGATACATATATTATTCTTCTGGTTAAAACGAGTATTGCAAGTAAATAAAATAAAATATTTGTTTACATGTAAACAAATTACGAACTTCAGACAGCGCAGGTAAGCACATTACTTACAACATAATATAGGATTACGATAAATTAATGACGCTGAGGTTAAATATAATATCAATGCAGTATTAAAGAAACTTTTTTCATTATTTTTAATTTTTTGAATCGCAGAAATTTTGCCGGGGGTTGGGTTAGCTGCACTTAAAGGTAAAACCGCCGCCGGTAAGTAAACAGTATTAAACCAGACGTCATCACTCCGGAGTAGTTTATAAGCCACAGTTTTTTTTTTTTCTTTAATTACCATTAAGTCGATAAACTATATAAAAGTAGGTATATAAACCGGATACCATTATATTATATTAAAAACGATTAGTTAGAGATTTTTAACGGATTTACGATCGTTTTTAAAATAAAGTATGCGCGCATACGCGTTTTTCTAAACGGTACATTATTACGTTACACCTGCTGCACAGGATATCTCACGAACAATTTTCAAATATTGAGAGTTGGCGGTAAACATTCGCATAGTTCGCAACCCCAGGAATGCTCCGCATACAATATGGTGGTAATTTGTACGTTTTTCTTCTTTCTTTTTTTTTTTTTACTTTTGGAATTTTTATAGTTTGACGGTCAGAAATGAGGCGTTAATTAAACAGTGCTGGCGAGTACATTTTTCGTCATTTCGAGTTTAAACGATTCCAATTTTGTAAGCAATTATTTAATTGGTTGTATGGTCATCACAAACACATCATGGATATTAATTTTCATTTTATTTTTCATGTGTGTTTATATTTAAGTCTCGCCAAAAAACATTAGCACGTGATTAAAGATTCAAGTTCAAACTTTAAAATTATATGATATTACCGTTGATTATCAACGTAAACACAAAATAACGAAAAATAAGCTTGAGCCCATTATCATAAACACTATCGAATTTAGTTTTCTGTCTCTTCCAAACAGAGCTTGATTATGCGCCTGTGAGTGAGATGGATGATAAATTCCTTGTTTTGGCCTACGCGATTTTAATCAGTATACAATAATTCGAATGACAACAGAACATAACGTTGTATATATAAGTGCACGGCAATACATTAAGTCTCATGTCTGTATTATTCGTTTTCTGAGCGGCCGCGGAGGTTATTATCTTCTGATTTGAAATAGTTTGGTTAATGTATCTAATATATAATTACGTTTTATTCGGTTGTTCTGTCGATTGTTTTAAAATTGAAAATAATATAGAATATACAATAGATGTTTATTTCACGAAAAACAAAAAAAATAAAAGAATTATACAATGAATTAGTGTCACGAAATGCAGTATGCACATGAAATAACCTATTTATTTAAATTGTACTGTAAATATAGACATTTTTAAGAATGACAGCTTAAACATAGTAAACGCACTCAATTTCTATAATAATATTGATTGCTTTGCTGATAAAAATAATTTGTGTAATGCTTATAAACATTTAGTATAGGCTTGTTTTTAAATTTATTTTAATACAACATCATTTAGTTATTATTGCGGTGCCCGCAATTTTGTGGGCACAGCGTTTAAATCATATTTTTTCACAATATTTAAAAAAAAAAAAAAAAAAAAAATGAAAAGCATAAATTGCGTTTCCGTACAAATGACTTTTGGAATCCAATTGGTTAGCTTACGTAGAAGATAAATGTTTAATTTTTTTCTTGTACAATTTTAGTTTAAGTTTCTATGTAAAAAATGATCAATTTTTAGAAAACGTTATTAAAACCAACTTCGAAGCATATTTGTTTAATAATAATAAATAACGTGTTTCACTAAAAATTATATATTCCTGCCCCAGAACAAAATTCCCAACCACGCTGCTGTTCCCGAACTATTGCGAATTTGGACATGAACCCTTTATCACAAAAACACCGTCCAATTTTTTTTACTTGAACATTGTCACATAATGTTACATTCTGAATTAGGAATGCTCCGGGTAGATTATTTATTAACAGATCGGGTACCGAGTATTGGCTGAATACTAATTTACATACATACCGGGTATCGAGTATTGGCCGAGTGATAATATCTTCGAACCCTATTTGTCTGGCGTGCAGACTAGCAGTCAAGTAATTATATGAATTGAAGACTATATCCCGGACGTATTGTGTAATTGTGTGATATTGCGGTTATTATGGGCAGGCAATCAATCAATACAACTAAATCGAATACATTTTGCTCAATAAACAACATTGTTATCATGCTATTGTTTTAATATTCTCTAGATAAATGAAAATGATATATTTTCACATGTTATTTTTATTCCGTTAAATTATAGTGAGCCGGGCACCAGGTATAGTCCGGTGAAACAATATATTATCACGCCGGACACCAAGTACTACTCGGGTACAGAATATGGTATCGGCTGTAAAGACCTGCAAAAGCCGGGCCTGGGATTTGGGGCTTTGGGCCGGGCCGGGCTATTTAAATTTAAATCCGGGCCGGGCTTTTAAATTTTAATTTAGTACGGGTCGGAATTTATTTTTACAAATGCGCGCTGAACATTTCTTATATTTTTATTTTTAACCAAATGCCATTAGTGTTACGAGGATATACGACTGACGATGACGTGGTAAATTCATTGGAAAATAATTTAAAAAAATTCTAGACCTGGCTGGACAGAGCTTTTCTACACCAATAAATTACCAGGCCCGTTCGGGCCAAGGATTATTGACTCGTACATGCCCGTGTACCCGTGGTCATTACTCGTTAGCCGGGTACCCAGAACATATTCACCATATTCTGAATATAATAATATTATTTAATCATTTTAAAACTTGTTATACCTAAAAATAAATTAATTACACAATTGTATTCGTTGTATAAATACTGTGAAAAGTAAAAAAAAAAAAAGGAAGGTATCTTTCTATCCTAAAATGCAATTTATTAAATTATTTTACGCCGTACACACTTTTAATTACCGAAATATACAAATTGATCTGACGATAACCTTTTTAAATAAAGTGAAAAGTTTTTAGTGGCAGTATTGTTCATCATCGTGTTAATATATGTACATAATAAAATGGTGTTTACATAATCGTTATAAAATATTGGTTGAAATATTTTGTTACGCATTTACGCCGAATCTAAATATATCGATATGTACAAATTTATCATTATCAATACACGGGGAGGGAAAAAAAAAAATTGAATGTTATTAATTCGGTAGCATTGCCGATTAGTCTGCGAAAAAAAAACTATTCGATTAAGTTAAAAAGTTTGACCACCGCAATACTAACAGTCCGATTATTAGGTTATCCGATTATAATATTTATGGTGGCGAGTACATTGCGACCGTGCGTTTTGCGTTCATTATCTTTTTCGTGCGTTTTGCGCCCGTTATCGAAATATTTACCTGCTGAAATTATATTGGGCGGATCAATCGCTCAAAATTTAAAATTATGTAAAGTTAATATTATATAATATAATCGTGAAAAATTGTCTAATTATTATACTCTACCGTTTCCTTATATATTTGAAAATCCGAACGTATCTCAACAAAAGTCAAAACACTACTAACAGTGAACATTTGACCGATAATAATAATATGGTTATTGCTTATCCGAAACCCATATCGATGTATAGTTTATGTTATGTAATTATGATACGTATAAAATTACGTAAAATAAAATTGTACAACTATTATACCTATCAGTTTTTATTTGTTCAGAAATTTGAAAAAAAACTATAATTTGTCAATTTTATCCGATTATATTATATCATATTAATTTGATATAATTTTAAATATCCAATGTACTCGTAATACAATATTTTAATTAATTAAATACACATTTATCTATGATATTGAACATTTAAACTATAGTAAATTGACAATTATTTAGAATTATATTATACAGTGTTCATTTTATATAATTTTAAATTTTGTGTGAACGCCTTATATAATTTCAGCAGGTAAACAGCAGTGTACGGCGCCAATATTTATACACAACATTTATTTGTAGATCTGTAATATACAGTTGGAGATCTAATTTTTTTTTTCAAATCCTTTTGAACTCGTTTTCGGTTCATCGTTTGAATGTGTACTGGGTCTCCGTATTTTCTAAAATAATGACCAAACGTAATAGCCTACATAATAACTCGTGTAGGAATAATTAAATGTATACATGGTATATCCATGTATATACCCCATGGTTATCCAAATGCTAATAACTCTGTAAATATTAATTTTTAATTTTTATTTTTTCAATCAGGTTTTTTTTTAAATTTTGTAAAATCAATAAGTTACAACAATTAATGAAAAAATACAAAACATTGGGTAGTGTAAGAAGAAGGAGATGGAAGAAGGTTGCTGAATAGAGAGATGTGTAGGTCAGGGATATAAAAAAAAAAAAAAACCAGCCGAAAAAAGGGATATGGAACCGTTGGTGAAAATTAAAGTAAAAGAAGGGAAAGAAGTGTGAATAAACTCAGAAAAAATGTTACTGACAATAGCAGAAGAAATAATATTCCTTAATTACTGAAAAAATAACATTATTTTTTCACTTTTTAAAATTTTCAAAATAGCCAATTTGTAAATATATTATTCATACTTACATATTCGATCAATAATTTAAAACCCGATTCAAAAAGAAATTAATGTTGACAGTTATTAGCATATTTTTAACCTTCGGATAATACTGTAGGATACCCTGCAGTATACATTCATTATGTCGTATTTTCAAACGGAATACAAGGAATATTTACCAATTCTTCGTATACGCGTATCTACTATAATGGGAGGGGGGGAAATCCGAATTTGCCGTTGTTAGATAATCTGAATTTTCGATATACGGAAATGTATTTAAAATTGGTATTTTGGATTCTTTAAAGCATTTACAGACAATTTCAAAAACTAATCATGGTTGTAAATTTTGAAATCCGAAATTGAAAATCTCGTATTTCGAAGTCTAAAATTTATCACAGTTATTTTCGAATTGCGTTGTCTAAAATCCGAAATCTGGATATATTTCACGCCTCATTAACAATACATAGGTATGTATAAAACGTTAATAATTTAGTAGGTTCTTAACGTTTTGATAATATTCGTATTTTATCACAGTCTTGTCGCGTTTTGGCAGTCAATTGGAGTAGGTAGTAAATAATAGAACAGCGTTTGGCTGTAATATTATTGCGATATTTTATTTTATGTTACCGATTGTATTGCGTTATTGCTGAAATAATTATAATAATAAGGTTGCTTATTTAATGATTTTGGATGTTATTCTTTCACAAGAAATTATAGGTTGTTTAGAAAAGATGATGGAGCTGTTCATTTATACGAGAAAAAAAATTATTAAAATATCATCCAAATGCTACAGTATAGATAAAATGTTTTCTAAAAAAAGGTAATTAATAATTATTATACTAAATATATTTTTAAATATTAATGAAATAGTTTTAAGTGGCGTAAATTGGTTTCGATTTCTGGGGGTGAGCGTAGTGAAATATTTAATTTGCCAACCTACTAAAACTTAAATACCTAATTGAATAATTAATTTTAACCTCTAACATTTTGTTATTTTGTATACAAAATAAAAAAATTAGTATTAAACTATTTAATAACTAAAAACATTTATAGTTATTAAATATTATATTTAATATGGGAGCATAACCTATAATGGACGTAGAATGCCAGTGGATCTAATTTACAATACCATTTAGTTTGACGTACTTTATATTATATGCCACATTCTTACCTATGGTAACTGTATCATCATATAATTATATTATAATACAAATTCCAATTTTTTTACCCGTCTACAAAACAAATTTTTACTTTTGAAAGAGGAAATTATATGTAGATACTTGGGTAATTTTCTGGTGGTGCAAAAAGATAAGTTTACACCACCACACTAAAAATGTGTTAATACAAGTGATACATTTACAAAGGTAAATTTACGCCACTGATAGTTATATAGTTATATTTAAATTGTGTTAATACTATTATATTATTCTTTGGTATCATTCAAATATAGAAGATATAAATTAGAATAGTATAATTAATTAAAAATTAAATGTATACCGTATATATCTAATGTATTATTGTATGTTAATAAATAAAATATATCATATGCATTTTATTTGCATTGGTTAAATTCGGTACCTAATGAATATTTATATGTATATTACCCATACCAAAAGGCGAAAAGTTATTAATTATTAATTTGAATTCATTATAATATTAAATACCTATATAACCCTTCAACCCCATACACACGTACGATAATGTAATCAGTGGCGTAAGCAAAATTATTTTATGGGGAGGGGAGGTTATTGTAATTATTTTAATAAAAAGGTATAGATATTTTTTTCTTTATGGTGAAGGAGAGTGGTTAAATCCCTATCCCCACTCTTTCACCGTTGGTACGCGACTGCACGTATTTAATATTATGAAAAAAAATTGGCCTGAAAAAATGGTATCCTTAATTATTAAAAAACTAAAATAGCGTCATTGTAGAGGAAAATTTGACACCATATGGTGACGGAAGAGCTCATGCTGCTCACGGGTGTTTTTATTTTTACATTTAAAAATGCAATTTTAATATTCAAAATTTACCATCGAACTCGTACTCTCAGTATTAGCAAAAAAAAAAAAAATATGTATTAGGCTGCTGTACAAATAGTTTGACAGAACATTTTTATAATATATGTGTAGTTTCGGATGGAATAATTATTCTAAAACGTAAAGTCTATAAATATATAAATGGATAAATATTGCAACTTATTACGAGCATAATGCCAGGTCACTATTTGGGCGTGTTTCATTACGGTAGAAAACGTTATAGTGTATAGATACGATAGTGAATATTAGGCACGAATAAAATAATGGGTGTCGACCGTTAAAATATAATAGACGCGCGTAATAACCTACAACCGAGGGGCAAATATATTTTTACGATTTTTTCCATATAATACGGAGGTTCGGTAAATCCGTGTGTATTTACCATTTTAAACTGCGTGAACAGTAAACGGTAAAATAAAAACCCACTCCCCCGCAGAAATAAAAAACAAAAAAACATTGATTAACCTTATTCCTTTTATAATTTAATTAAAAGCTTATTTGACGCGTTTGTTTTTGGAAACGACAGCTCTCTTACAGGCGGCGGGCCGGCGAACGGACGGACAAAAAAACCCAACCTAAACGTAAATAATAAGGGTAGTGAAATTATTCACCCCTCTTTTACTATACAGGCGTATTATATACCATGTACACTGTACACTATCTTGATTGACGTATCAAAGAATTTAACAAAAACGAAAAACATTAGCTCCGTGCGATATACCTAAATTTACCGTTTTCGTTATTATATTGATGTGTTATTATTATTTTTTAATTAATCTCCGTTAAACAGATTTTAAAAATTGAAAGATAACAATATAAAATTAAGTTCTTCATTTTCGAAAATGCAAATACCTATTATTTATAAAAAAAACACAATTCACAACAGCATAATATTAAATTATAGTATATTACATAATATATAGGTGCATAATAATATAGTTTCTTTTAAAAACGTAAACAGATCGATATAAAAATATTTGTTTTATTCTTTTAGTACAGGAGCACATTTATAGGGCTCTGTCGTCTCATCCAAAATGTCTCGAAAACAGTGGTTTCAATTTTTAAATAAAAATAATATGGGTTTTGGGGTTTTAGTACTGTGTTTATTAAAAACAATACTAAAAAAGTATTTATCATTGGTATGCAGTAATACTAAATTACTTATCACATGAATATAATAAAACGATAGTCGGAACCTATGGCGGTTAAAAATACGAGGCAAAATCCTGTAAATTAAACGCTGTTATCAGCCTTCCTCCTCGCCGAACAGAAATCTCTGGACATATTCCCGTCTCGGTACATCATTAGTCGTTATTGTAGCAATAGTTATTTACTGAGGTTTTTAATTCGAGTAAATAACTAGTACCTACAAACTCGTAATACAAAAATAGTGCAAGGTACCAGGGTTTATAATTCGTGTAAAAAATAGACAAGAAACCTATATTAGTTCCGTTTCGCCAGCACTGCCACTTTTGAACTGCAATACCAAACCTTGACAGTATTATATATATTTTTGCACAACTCGGCAACAAAAAAGAAAATTTTTATACATTTCAAACACGAGAAAACGGGATTTTTCTATGTGCGAGCCAGAGAAATGTTTCCCCGGTATTCGCATTGCCAAATTTTGTTTATAGCATACAATTTTTGTTAGTACCTACACTATTAACTATGTAAATTTTTTCGTAAAAATGAATTAATAAAAAAAAAAAAGTGTACAACATTCCAAACACAAGAAATTGCAGTTTTTTTTATTTTCCACATCACTCGCTTTGCCAAATTTTAATCATAGTATGCAATTTTTGTTGCCTTGTTGGTATGGTATTACATCATTTTTTTTGCATACAACTAAGTTACAAAACAAATTTTTCTTATGTAAGAACATAAAAAAATCACATTTTCTAAGGCCTGAAGAATTGTACAAACATTTTTTAAGATATTAAGCATAGGAAGGAATGTATTGGTTTTACTTATATATTTGTATGATTTTTTTTTCCTGTGAGCAACTTTTCTTCCAGAAATATATATAGAACCTATTATAGCCCTTGTTTTGTTTTTTTTATTACTGAGTTCCACAAAAAAATAAAGTAATTACATTATTATTTTTATCAATAAAAATTATATTTGATACAGGGGTCTCCAGACCTTTGCTATGGGGGGTTGGGAGATAATTAAAAAAAACTAATATCAAAACACACAATATTCAGATATTTTTCATATTTTAAAATTTATAACCCCTACCCTCAAAACATATTGGTGTTTCAAAAATGTTACATCATTAAAACAAATCATCATAAAATATAATATAGGACAAAAATACATTTTTTTTTAAATTTTCTATAATATAAAAGGTTTTACATCAAAATATTTCCAATAAAAATTATCTCTGTCAAATTATCTTCAATACGAAAAATATAAAAAAAAAAATGTTTTTATTGTTACCCAACCAAAGAGGTTCCATTATGTTTTTAAAATTGAATTAAACAAATAACTAAAAAAAAATGTATTTTTACATCCAATCACTTCTTCTATACTGTTATCGATTATAATCAAATTAAGTTATCTGTATTGGTAAGCGGGCCGTGATAGATGGATGTATTATGTACAGTCATTATCATTATCTATGTCAGTTGTCTATAGCAGAAACTCTAGGAAGCGGTTCAAAAATAACTGGGTAAATAACTCATGATAACCGAAAAAGCACCACAAACAGTATACATTACTATATTTTAATCGTAAAATGTTAACTTTATTAATGTATTCAAAATGAATGTAATATTTTTGTAAGAAGAAGATTATTATTAATTAATGTTAAACGAATATTGTTACATTTTAAATCTTAATTCGACTAATACGTAGATCCTGTTTTGTTAAGTTAATTTAGATAAGTTAGGTTGAGAATCTTTTCATAGATTTTATTTTAATTTAAACATAATTGCAGACGAATAAAGGCGTTTATCGTCTTGGTTTATTTCGTTTTCATACCGTACGCTAATCGTTTTCACATCTTATAACTCTGTCGGATCACAACATAAAATTTCTTTTCGGTGACACCTTTTATAACTGGAGAACGACACTCCTATCGTCTCCTTTCTACTAATATTCTGCTATGTGTATAGCTATAATATATCCTCCACGATATTCCTGTAGGGGATATTCCTATATTGTCTTGCACCGATGACTGAACAATAATAACAATAATATTAATATTATATATCAGCAGCATAGTCGGTATAGTGTTTGTTGTTTAGGAATTTAGACGACTATTCTCGTTTCGGCGAGTCATGTGTACACGCTTCGCCGGATAAAGTTTCAATAACATGTACTTCAAATAGTCGGTATAATAATATATAATAGTATAAGTTACGGCGGCGACGTGTGAAACTATTGGGAAAACAAAGGTCAAATCGTCGAGAATAATGCGCCGAATTTCACGCGTAAAACATATAGATAATTTATAGTATATACCTAATATATTATAATAATATCGCACTCACTATTCAGAAGGGGAGGGTGAGGGGGAGTTTTTCTACAGTTTGGAGTTAATGAGGTAACGTTGTTTAACAAAACGCACGTATAGATAGCTTAAGGTTATACCCATCCGGGTATAATGATAATGCCCGGTGGGGGGGGGGAAGGAACAGGGGATCGAGGAATCCCGTGAGGCTTCGGTATAGTAAAGTAATCCAGGGGTTTCGCAGGGTTAAAACCCGATAGGTACGCTAATACGAGGCGATCGCGTGATGTACGACGTGTAGAAAAAAAAGGCTCGCGTGTCACTCCCGGTCCCAGTCCCGGCTACGAGAAATGGGCCGGACGGAACCCGGTACGGCTTTTCCCGATTCGGCACTGTCTGCCCGCGGTGGCGAACATTAGTCATAATTCGACTTGAGGCCGCGGTGGCGCTTTACCAAAAGTGCCAGAAGCGGAGTTCATAACTCATCACCGTGTCGTGTGCATTTGAATATATGAATTTAATTTTTCGGATTTTATGTAATATATACAGTATTATGCATTCTTGTGACACTCTAGTGCGAAACAACTGATAAGATGATCCTGAGGGCCGTCGCAGGGACTCGATTGAGGAGGGTGGGGATAGCATTAATATGGTGTTTATATTACGGTGCACCCAGGAATTTTTAACGGGAGAGGAGATGTAGCAAATAATTATCATAATTAAATCGTATAATCATTTTCTTTACCCAATTCGACAAAAGGAATTTATTAGGCAGATCCGAAAAACCGATTTTTAATCTATAACTTAAACTATTCCTTGTAATTTGGCTGAAATATATGCATTTCAAGATTACTAAACAAATACTCATATAGTTGTTTTAAAAAGTCAACGGAGAGAGGGCGGAAGTATATGACCCCTAATCTCCCTGCCCCTTCGCACGCTAATGTGTCTATATAATAGTCGATAGTATATGGTTTTCTGAAATTCTGCATTTTACAGAATATATTTTTTAAAAAAAATATAAGCTTGAGAGGAGGAGGTTGCAGATGACTAGTAGCGTTGTTTTTTTTTTCTCTATGAATTGATCTACATAATTATATAATATATATATTTTATCTTTTATCTAATCTAAATTAATGAAATTTATTTATCTAAGATAATTAATTGAGTCATCTAGACATATATTTTTAAATCGAAATTTATCGGATTAATCAAAATCATATAATAATACTCGTACATTATATTTGAAAAGTAAAAGGTAATTTATATTAATACGGTTTGGTAGATTGATCGATCACACAATCTTTATCCGAAATCTAAAATATTTACTAAATCTGGTAAATCACTTTTACTACTTTGAGCACTGGTTTGTTTTGCGATTAATGTAAGAACGAAATTATTATTTTTTTTTTATCTATTAATCAAATGTTTCTGATTATTTATCTTTATCATGAAAATTAAATTATTATGAATCTTTTATCTTCATTTAGATAATTATTCGAGGAATTATCTATTATATTTCTCTAGATATTTAAAACCATTATCTTTATACAACACTGTAGTTTTACCATGGCGACCAGCATTATATTTCACAGCACTGAATGCTGTTATAATATTCTACTCCGGGTAACGATAGTACCTTGGTAGGAGCGATCTGTACCGATGATACTGATGAGCCAATCAGCCGCTCTATTCTGTAACTCGGTAAGTGGCCTTATCGAATAATTCCGGTTTATTAAGGTATCGATATCGAATATTATCAGCAAAAGTAAAAATGCGTGGTTCTCTGATTAATTGGTAATGAACAAACTTACCATTTGTTACCATTGTAGTTTATACGTGTTAGAAAAATGAATTAAAAATATGTAAGAGATTTTAAACAATTATTTCTAATTTATGTCAAGACTTCATGAATTCATTGTTGTTTATTTGTCTTTTTATCAAAATTGTTGAGTTTACATTACATCACATTAAAATCACATTACTAAAAACAAAACATGGCTTTGCACTTTTTGGGATATGAGTTGGAGGTCTTAGAGGAAAGACTTCAGATAATTGAGAGGTGGTTGGAAAAACGGATTTTACGTGACACACGAAATCCTTATGAACTATCTAGAAAAGAGTTTATGGATGTATTTCGTTTAAATCCTGAATTATCAACGGACTTAATGAATACTCGTAGATCTTTCCTTCAACGAAAACATAACTCTGGACTCCCTGCGGATATTCCAGTATTTTTTTGACGTGAACGAGAAAATCCAAAGTCATTTAAAATAAAAACTAAATTAAAATGGTGCATAAACAAATTATTTTAATATACTACGCACTGTGGTTGGATAGGATATTTTTTCTTTCATGATAATCATTGTCATTAGCAGTTAGCTCCTTATCGAAGTGGTAGTATAACGTTTTGTAAGCGCTATGTATCGATAGAGTAATTTACTGGGTCACATAGTCAATAACATAAGTCAATAGCGCTTAACAAATTAATTTTTGTTTACAACATATTGATTTATAGAATAGAGCTAATCAGAAAGCATATCGTATTCGACACGACACGATTAGTTTAGAAACCCCTCCCGGTAATACTATCAAGACACGCGTACTTGCGGCTCATCGTCTTACCGCGCTCGCCGAGATTTACGGACCGTCACCGCCCCATTGCCCCGAGCTTCTAACCAATATCCGCGCTCGTAATAATCAATAGTATTATTATTATTATTATTATTAAAATAATATATACAGACGTCGACGATCCATCATCATTGTAACATAATAGTATTATTTTAGTATAAATCCACAATGTTTTCCCGGTGTTTCCTGTCGAACAATATTGTTTTAAACATCTGCGGCGGACGGCCGATCCTCGAATTTCCCTCGGCTTTTCGTCTGCGGCCGTTTTCAATACCTCTCGCTCTCTCTCTCTCTCTCTCGCTTTCTCCCTATCACTCTATCTCTCTTACTCGGTTGTCTGCGCAACTGTCCACGCGCGTCTCTGTCAAAACTCACATCATTAACATTTATTATACTCCCGATATAACTTTTCGTTTCCCCCGCACTTTGCGGTAGATATTAAATTTCATCGTTTTCGATTTTCCGATTTTACCTATTCTATTCAACAATCAACTTCCACAGACTACCATCGTACTGACAATAAAATTATTATCCATTTGTATCATATTAGATCCTGAGTGGAATGTATAGGAATTTATAGATTTTACAATGATGTTTATTTTTTTTTATGTTTGTCCATGAACAACTTTTCTACCACAATTCTTACTCCGATTTACAATAGTAGCACTTTTTCTAAAAGAAAACCTAACTGGAGAGAAACTTTAAGAAGATCATTTTTTGATTTTCCCAAGAGTTTCCGCAATATATGGGAAAAACCGGAAAAAAAGGAAAAATATTAATAACATATTGTTAAAGAATATGTTTAATGCACATGTAAGTATTTTACCATAATATGGCATATGTATACTGTTGACAAAGCAACATTATTAACCGAATTCCACTGAGAATCGTTCTTTTATTAGTAATGGTTAATTGTTACGTACATGTATACATTAAATTTCCCCTCTACTACTTTTCTAACCTCTCACCTACTACAATAGCCCGCCTATGTGCGAGTATGTCTGTATTTTTTTACAATTTACCAAAATTATTTCAATTACTTTTCCAATAGACTTTTTCAGTTTTATGTTGAAAATTAAAATACGCAAGGAATTTCACGGTTCAACTTAAATATATAATATTTATATCTATTATTTGTTTAGCAATTGCGACAAAACGCATTGGGTTGTAATATGCGCTCACGCAGTTTCACTAGTTATTCGTTGAATTCCACTTGAAATAGACAAGCATAACATTTCGACATTTTTGTCGAATTTTCCAATAAAAGTTAGGTTAGGTTTTCATTCGTACGTGTTGTTACGAGAGGAGAGTGTTTTTTTTTCTTTTTGCATTGAAGAGCCATACCGAAAGAAGCCGCGTGGATCCAATTTTATATACGAAATAACACGGATAACGTTAGAATTAGTGTCAATAATATGTCTTTGGGTATTTCAACTTTCAATTTATACTCTTACTATATGTATGCGCAAATTTCAATTGATTTTTTTTCAGATAATATATTATTTATATATTTATTATTAGAATACGGGCTGGAGCCTAATTTGATATACAGTTCAAAGAAATTAACGGTTTACATGTATACATTCCAAATGCACGTTCAAATATTGGTATAGTAGTAGATATATACATAAATAAAAGACAGTGAACAGAAACTAAATGGTGGGTCCTCGTTGACAATTCGGATCATTATTTTGATAGGTTAGTTGCGCACGTAGTCGGTGATAGATAGGTACATGAAAAGGATAAATATGCTGCGAGTAGAAGGACGGAGCCTTAATATTAATTTGGAATAGGAGTTCACCGGAATCAATAGTGCCACTAATTAATTTATGAAGTAATCTTATGTTGAGTTCAGTTCACCTGTTCACGAATACATGTTCAGTGTATTTAATACCGAGGGATAATCATGAGGAGCATGTTCAATTTTTAGAAGAAAAGCAGTAAAACTCAAAAATGTACGTTGCACTCACTTAACATAACTTTTTTCATATGTAGTATGTAGATCCCATACCATGGCATTATACTCTAACATTGATCTTACAAAAGCGTAATAATAAATGTTTAAAGAACTAATCAACTTGAACCCATTACAAATCCGCTTAACAAAACCAAGTGTTTTTAGAACAGTATTCGGTTGTTTATTGTTACACAAAAAATATTTCTGTAACGCGAATTCGGGGAATAGTGAACTTTAGCGACGGAGCTTTATAGTTTAGTTTTTTTTTTTTTGTATTATTCATATTTACTATCGAATTTAATATTTTTAAATTTAACCTGAGAATCATTTTTCGTTAACAATGATATATCGTTGGGTACAGATATAAAAATTAAAAATAACTGTATATTATACTCTACCTACCCAACTTCCCACCTACAACGGTGACACGCCCAACAACAATATAAGTTCCTCTCTTTTTTTTTTTTTTATTTAATTAAAATTGTATATGCGAGTACTATTGTAATATTCAAAAGTTTACAAACCGCTACCGCCGCTGACACCGCCACCACCACCGCTACCGCTGCATCGTGTAGGATCCTTAACTGATCCTTTACACTATCGCGTAAATGTTCATGGCGAGGCGGTTTATCTCAATTGCGGTGCGCACGCGTCGCGTCCGGGCCCGCACGAGGTCGACAAAATAATCGACAAATGAAAACCGTTTCATTATTACTATTTTTTTTTTTTACCCGAACAACGTCCTTACACTCTCGTCCTCCTCCGGCCGTAGTCGGGACATTGTTTTATGTTTTGGCCCGACCGTCACTAATCATCGGCCGGGCATCACCCCTGCGGGGAATATTGCAGAGAAACCCGGACACGTTTAAACGTTTTCTATCCGAAACGAACCACGGAAACAAATGTAATCCTCTGAATGGCTGTTTGATTGCGTTTCACAAGTTTATAACGCCGATAACATAATTTCGATGATAACAATAATATACATGTTATGTTTAGGTACTCTGTTAACTGTTTTTCACTGTTGAGTGTTGATCAAAACCTGATACTGGTCTAAGGAAATCGTAGTGTCCTAAGTGTAAATCTAAAACCCGAAGAAATCAAACGCAAATGATCGTCGGATTTGAACCAAATAAAATATCAATCGACACCCTCGGTAGGTATATGTTGAGTTCTATGCGATAAAGTGCTTATAAAGAATAACGAATCTAGCCAATCAGAAAATTTGATTTGTGCGTGTAGGTTGTTTCAAGTAGGGAACGTTAATACGTGACCCGTAAGAACTCCCAAGAATGTGCGTGCGCGCACACGCGCGCGTATATGTGTTTGTGTGTGTAGGTACACTTTATTATCATTATACATCAGCGGGGACACCATAAATCGTACTTGGAATGGGCGTAAAAAATGTCCGACTTTTCGAAGTGAATTTATACTGCTATTATATTATAGGGTATGGATATAGCGGATATTTTTTTTTTTTTTCAAAAGGAACTTATATTTTTAATGTGCGATCGTGGCACGTTAAATTGCGTAAAACTTTAATTTCTACATAAAGAACGCAAAGCTCTTATTTAAAAAAAGAAACCTGAATGTCTATAAATATTCGATACTCGATACAATAAAATTAAAATATAAATACAATTTTTCACGCACACAGTACTTTGTAAAATACGGTGGATAATCATTTGAAACATTTTTTGAGATCTCCAACAATTTCCCCATTTTCGTATAATCACTTTAAATTTTTAAAGTGTTAAATCAATCTATAAATTAAATTAAATTAAATTAATCTAAATACTCGATATAACTACATTTATTTCAGTATTGCATTATAAGATACTCGATATTTTCCAGAACTGTAACGTGATACAAAATACAATTGTATCTAAGTTTTAGATAAAAGACACTGCTCAAACTCGTCTAATTGTATTTATTACGATGGTGATGAAATTGTGATGGATATAGGAAGAGGCGGAGGGCCGCGAAAATAAGAGTATAGTTACTGAGTATTTCAGACCCTAAGTTCGTGGTAGATGTATTGGTATAAGTGAAATAATTAATAACTAGATAATAATATAATCAGAATCTACACAGCGCCGGATTGAGAGTGAAAACGGGCCCGAGTTATAATTTGAAGCGGCTCAACTCTCAATCGAGTATTTTAATTTCCTTAAAACATTTGGATGACACTTTCTTTTGTCGTGTGCGCAAATAGTTTTGATTAAACTATAAACAAATAGAATAAACAACCGAATTGATTGATACAACGTTCAATACGTTTATTGTAAATGGTTTCGCGAAGTTTATAATAAATTATTATTGATAATAATATGTTTTATTTTAGATTTGGAGCGAAGCGATGTATTGGTTTTACAATGATTCGCTGAAAAACCGAACTCCGCTCAGAATCGTTATTCATTAGCAATGATTAATCGTTGCATACAGATACAAATAAAATTCCCCTCTATATATCCTACCTTCTCAACTTCTCTTGACTAGATAGGTATGCAATGCATGACCGTCTTTTATATTCCGTTTCCATTATAATTTATTATGATTTTATCATTTTGCGCAACAGTTTTCCATACGGGTATTCCGAGACACATCGTATATGCATGTAAGCATTTTCATCGGCCCAAAAATATAAAATTTATCGGGGCCCAACCGAATTTTGCTTGGTAACTGGCCGGCTCAATTCACATCTATATAATCGCCGTAAATATGAAACGTATAACACAACGGTATCGAATGGCGATAACAACGAAAACGGTATACAATTTCAAGATATCAATTTTTATTGTATTGTTTCCGTCCTGACCCTACTAATGGCATTGTGACGCGCAGCTCTAAAAAGCCCTTAAAACAAGGTTTGAGTTATAATTTATAGTGATTCGACGCTACAAATACTATATCCACCTATTGTTATTATTCGTCCGCCACGTTTATGGCTCTGTCGTTGTCATAATATCCCGGTAACTGCATTATATTAAATATCGGAATATTGGTTTTCCCTATAATGAAACAGTGGACATTTCAGAAGATAGCGTTACAAACGTTCAGACAAGATTTATAAAATAAAAAAAAAAAATCGTTACCCGCGGGAATCTTCTTGATGTTTTTTTTTTTTCTAACGAGAACAAGTATTTCGTTTGAAATCTTGTTATAGGTACAAAAAAAACACACACACACACACACACATACACTAAAGTATAACCAGTAAGTACATTCCCCGTTATTCTAAGAATCTAAAATATTGTTAGTTTTCACACCATAGAGAGGGAAGGAACATATTAAAATATGCTATGTTAAAATATAATATTATGTGCGATACGCGCATCTATTTATACAACTACCCGCGTAGAGTGTGACCAGTAGTATTTCGACAATTTAACGTTGAAATTTCAAATAGGTTTGAAATTCTCGTTAAACTCTTGTCGCAAATACATTCTGTAAAATATCACCGTTGAATACCGGGGATATACGAGGTAAATCTTAAAATCAGACTTCCTGGTCGTTTGACAAGACGCCACATTTGACGTAGGTAGCGTGGTACCAACGCACGGTATTTGGAACACAATATTACTTTGTATTATACATTGTAAATTCATGCTTTGTCTACATACCATGTACCATCGTCTTTGTCTGCATATTTTCTAACGTTGATTTTAAGTCGGAAATTTCTGGTATTTTTTTAAAATTGTTAGAACATTTTGAATACGTCATAGCTAGATGTGTTTGCGGGAGATAATTTATGAAGGACCTTGGAACAGACGACGGAATTTTGTTGATGTATTTAAGAGGACACGGGTGGCTGCACAAATATGATTACTACAGTTACTGGGTATTTTCGATCCCGATTTTTCGGGAGGTATATTCCCCTCTATATTCGTCGGAGAGTAGAAGAAGAAGATTTCTGTCTTCTGTAATGTTTTCGCCTAAGTATAAAACAAAGTGCAGCGTAACGGAATCTTATATTTCGGAAGTCAATTATATTATACAAATAATGGTACAGGCTATAGAAAAAAAATTAACAACTATATTTATTGTAAATACATATTATGTAGTATAGTTTTTTTTTTTTTTTGAGTTTATAAAATTACATCTTCCAAATGTTGACGTTGACGAGCGATTCAAATATGGTGCGGCTTCTGGAAGTTTTCCATTGTTCGGGTCCCTGTTTGGTGGTATATATTTAGAAATTTCGGAAATTTCTTCATGACTGTCCTTGAGTATATAAACGGTTAGAGGACGATGTTTAAAAAACTCAAGTTTGAGGATAGGAAAAATTCACAAGGGTTCAATACAGAAAAACGAGGAGACCACGCTACAAAAAGTGATGGATAACTTCTAGGAACGGATTCATAATATCTGCATTGCCCGTCACGGTCAACATCTGTATGGTATAATTTTAAAACTATAAATTAAAAATCGTGTGTAACCTTACGTACTTCCGATAAATAAAACGTTTTTTTTTTAGAACTCACTATCAGAGTCCATTATGCCACACCCTGTATTATGTGCAATGCACATTAAGGCGATCTTTGAACAGCTATGGCAATGTTTGCCGACAACCGTCGGGAAGCCGAGGCTTCGGTCACGGTCGACAAAGTTTGCCGATCGGCTTATTAGCATTTTCCGCGGCAATTTTTCGGTCGTACGGTTAAGCCGATCAGCAAAACCGACCCGGCGTAGACGAACCATACATATACATGAATTAGATAACGATTAACGTCGACGATCACCCGTCCCTAGACGACCGCAGATGATTACCATAAATCCATAATAGTCTCGATTGTGAATAATATAGTATTACGCGTGGCTGGTGATTTTTGCAAGGGAGGAAAAGAAATGTTAAAAGTACCGTTTTTTTTTATGTATATAATTGCTGACTCATAAATTCTAGAATTAATTTAAATAGGTAATTACCAATCGGTTTTAACGTACCGGTATTTAATATTTTATCTCGTGGCATTCGGATCGATTCGATGGAACGCCGTTTATTTTTAATGGATATCCCGCAGTATTGTGCGCGTGTTTTCATGCGCGGAACAATAGTATTCTAATATCGTACAGTTTCTAACGTAAGTATATATTATAATGTACAATACGAAATCGGGGAAATTGCATCTCATTAAACCGCGGGGCCGCGTATATTCATAAAATCGATCGTGCTTGTCTGAACGCCCGATTTGGATTGAATCCGCACGATCGTATACTTAATGATGCAATCGGAAATGTTATAATACTCCAAAGAAACTATTTTGCATAAAACGTACAATGTGTGAAAAACAAAAGACGGACATATTTCGCATGATGGGTGGGCCACTGTTGTAGGTGAGAAGTTGGGAAAGTACGATATAGAAGGGAGTTTAATGTATTTTTAATAACATTGATTATATTTGATACATTAAACTCGACTTTTTCTTGTTGACCATGACTTTTAAATTTTTAAATATTTCTGTTTGGTTTAACAATTTATCTACAGAATACATACTGTAAAAAACTTGCAAAATTAAAATGTCTATTAATAAGTAACTCAAAAGTAGCTAAAATATTTAAAAAATTTACCATGCCTATAAAAGGCAAATATTAGCTGTCTGTACAAACTTCTAGTTTCTATAAATATTTTTAACTAAATTACAACATAAAAATAATATTTAAAATAATAAAAACATTATTTTCGTAAATTTTCCCATTTTTCATACATTTTTTTTCTTATTATTTTTAAAATTGTTTGAAAAATCTAAAATTACCTTTTTAAAGCACCACCCCAGGACCATTTCCTTTCAGAAAAAGTGCTACACTTGAAAATTGGAGCAAGATTTCTGGTAGAAATTTGTACACGATATATAAAATATAAATAAACATAATTATAAAACCAATACATTTCTCATTTCGCTCAGAATCTAAAACAGTTACTGCTGAGTGTACGACTAATGTAAGAAGGAATCTGGGAAGCTTTTGATCAAAGTTCGGTTAACCGTGATTTGAAAAGACTATGATGACGATTTATACTTAAAAGGCTAATAATAAAAACTATCTACCTACAACACAAAGCTCGAATTTTTTTTTTTTTATCACAAACGCTATTTAACTTACAATAAACGTGGTGTTAAATTGTTGACCATTTTCCATTGGTTTAAACAATTTTATAGTCATAAAAGTAAAAAATAAAAAAATAAAATATAAAATTCAGATAGTTATATACATCTAAAAGTCACCAGAATCGATTGCTACGACTAGAAAGGACTAATATAAGTATTCGGCGAAATTTGCATGTACTTTCGATTATCTATAACTGAATTAAAACACAAAAGCGAATGCGAAATGAACAAACACCTTTATTGCGTACATTTTTTCGGTTTTCAAATTTATTAAAAAACCCAAGAAAATCATAAAATTAATTCTGTATCGTTATAAATATAAAATAATTTCTATCAAATATTTCCCGATGTTTTTCATAGAAGCAAAATTTTTGGACAAAAAAAAATCAGAGATGCGCCCCGTGAACATTTTTTAAAAAAGTTACGTCTAGCAAATTGGCACTGATAATATTTGTTACAACTTAAAGAAAGGGTCACAATTTTTTTACTGCAAAGTTTTCATTAAATGATTTTTTACAGAAATATGCCGGAGCTAAGTTGACGCTGCATTGGCAATTGGTCCGTAGAAAAGTATTCCCGTTTTTCTTATGTATTTTCTAATTTTCCCATATTATTAATAAATCTATAAAGAAATTCGAAAAATGACCTCTTTAACACATATACCAGACAATATTTCCTACCAACCATTCTTCTTTATGTTGTTGATAGGAGCAATATGTCTGGTCGATAAATCAAATACAGAAAATTCCGAGATGCGTCCCAATATAATATTTTTAAAAAAAACGATGTCCAGCAAATTTTGTCCGGCCATTTTGGTTATAATGTAAAGAATTGGTTGTGGTTTTTCTACAAATGTAATATATTTTTTATACAACTTTTAAATTTATCCACTCCTTGTTTTTTTTTTCAGAATCCAGAAAAATTCAAAATGGCCCATCACAAGTCAAATAATGATTTAAAACTACATTTTTTGATACATTTATATTGATAATTGTTCTTATAAGGTACGAGTATTACAATTATTTTTAACGATTTTTTTCATAAATTTGAACTTGAATAAAAAAAAATGGATTTTAATAGAAACCGTAAAATCCCCGTTTTCGATACAATATTTCTAATTTTTAACCAATATTAAAAAAAAATACAAAGAAATTTGAAAAAATAACTTGTTTAATCTGTCAACTAGACAATATTATCTTCCTGGAACCCCCTTGATGTTTATTTTTGGAGCAAAATATCTGGTCGAAAATTCAGACATAAATAAATATACGAGACGTGTGACCAAGTTGGCACCAATTTTATTTATATTTTTGTGTACCTATTACAATGTTGAAATGGCTTGTATTATTTTTCTTATTATTGTAAATAAATTGTATTAATTGTATTAATTGTTTGACTATTTAGGAGGTTTTACAATTTTTCAGAATAAAACCTCGAACAGCCTTGTGAATTGTTTACCTGAAAACCAAATAGGACTCAAAAAATGTGAGTTTGATGGTGTTGTTGGCGATGAGTCACCAACAAAGCCAAAACATACATTTAGAGTAGAACTTTTTCGTATGTATCGTCGACTAATTGCCCTACTTAAAGGTTCACCAACAATAAGTGTTTTTGCAGATGTGCAATATTTATATCCAAAATATTATAATGATTTAAGAAACAAATTTATTCCTAAATCGCACAATGGGTAGATGAGAAGTTGAGAAAATAGGATATAGAGGGAAATTTAATGAATATCTGTAAGCAATGATTAATTATTGCTAATGGAAAACGATTCTGAGCAGAGCTCGGTTAACAGTATTGCTTTTTCAACAATATATACGCCATATTATAGTAAAATAAATATGTATTGAACATAATGAGTTACACAGTAAACACATAATGTGTTCCATTTCTGTTTTTTTATCAGACGTAGTTTTGCAAAAAAAAATTTTCGGAACACTAATTTGAACTTACGATCTCTGGGATGACAACAGGTGCGTACCACCACTAATAAAGTTGACACTATTATTTTATTTAATATAACACATATAATATCCGCATAATATTAGAACTTCAAAAAGCTATTATTTCGAATCTAAGTCAGTCAGCTCAATTCATACTTCACCATCGTTTTTAAATTGGCAATATACATATGTTGAAAACATTAAACAAAAAAACAAAATTGAAAAATTTGCATCGACTAGTAACTAGATTTGTTCTACATGTTTTTTTACTTAAACGATTTTCTTCAAAATTTAATATTAAAATGCCTTTATAAAAAAAAAAATACCTACTAAAATAAGCTTAAGTATTTTTTTACCACAAAGTACGATTTTTAATGAACCTCCTGTGAATTTCCATGCATTTCTGTTTATTCTAACAGTAGATATTACCTACCAAATAAAAATACATAAAAAAACTCACAAAATTAAAATGACTATAAATAGCTAAAAATGGCTTGAACTGTTTGAAAATTTTACCATGTCTAGAAAAAAAAAATGGAAGGTTTTTGATCATATTTAAAATCTTTAAAAATATGTTTAACTGATTTAAAATAAAAACAAAATTGAAAATAATAAAAACATTATATTCGTACATTTTCCCGTTTTTCATACGTTTTTTCCCGAGGCTTCCCAGGTAAATATTATGAAAACTGCTTGGAAAATCAAAAAATGTTTTCTCTAAAGTATTATCTTGACATAATTTACTTTTAAAAATAAACATTATTGCAAAAAAACACATTCTTCGCCACACTCACAATCATCAGTTATCATTCAAAATTAATTGACAAACTTGAACACTTTGCTGGAATTTATATGATAACATTTAAAAAACCTCGATATTAAAAACTACTAATATTTATGACAAATATAAGTTGTAACAGTTATGAATTATAAAGATTTTCTCTTTAGAGTAGAATACCTATTGACTGTAATAACTATTACAGGTAACTAAAGAAAAATACAAAGTTATAATTGTTTATAGTAGTATAGTTCATACTACTGTTTATCAACTATACATTTAAACCGAAATATCAAATTATTGTATTTTTTTTACTTTTTAGAATCTGAATAATAATAATATGGTCTAAAAGTTTTACGAGCTCAACAACATAGCTTGATTTATGTTTTTAATTTTCTGCATTCGCTAAACTTATATATGCTTATATATTCTATTTTACAGGTAACTAAACAAAAATACAAAGTTATAATTGTTTATCAACTATACGTTTAAACCGAAATATCAAATTATTGTATTTTTTTTACTTTTTAGAATCTGAATAGTAATAATATGGTCTAAAAGTTTTACGAGCTCAAGAAAAAAGCTTGATTTATGTTTTTAATTGTCTGTATTCGCTAAACTTATATACGCTTATATATTCTATTTCCAGCCATGTAATATTATGTACTAACATTATCCACAACTCAAGTAATTATGAACGCGTGTTTAGTAAATTTAAAATTATTAAAAAACCGTCTACGAGCTTTATCATTATCAAAAGAATTAAAAGTTTTCCTGTAATTTATGCGGAAAAAGAAATATTGAATTATTTGTAGTTCAAAGCTATTTCGTAAAAAATTAAAAACTCATCTAGTAAGTCTAATCTAAATTATTATCTTCATATAAATACAATATAATTATACGCTTAAATTTCCAGACCTGTTACGAAGTGTTACTTTTTTTATATATATTGATGTATTTTACATTTTCTTTGTAATAAACTCAGTTTCTACAAATTCCTCTAATTAAAAAGTACAAAAGTTCCTAATTAAACATTTCTTTAATTCTAATAAAATGCTAAGATATATGTAATAATCTATTAATTTATGTTGGGTAGTTAAATATTGGTAAATGGGCCGGTTTTTTGCCGAAAATAGTGGGTCGAAACCTTTTCAGTTCGGCACCGCCTTTTATACCCGTGTAGAAACTTACACATTATGTCATTTTATGTAAAAAATGAGGTTTATACAAGAACCCGCTGAATTGATTGATGTGCCGGAAACGATCATTTTTGTCGAATTTTCTTCGAAAAAAGGATATTTGATATTGCACTATCTGAGATACATAATATTATACAGCGTGATTACGTTTCAAAGTTAACACTAAATATTTTGGCCGGATAACCTTGGATTTGAATTTCGTTTTTGAGAGCTGATAGGGGTACTGAAATACACACTTAAGAAAAAGTTTTAGTTTACTAACCTTTTAGATGTGCGCACTTGCAATACAAATTACGTTTTTTGAATAACAAAATCTATTTTTGACATTCGATTCGAATACTCTTATTAATACTCTTTTTTTTTCAAAAAAACTTTGATATTCATAATTTTTTTTATCTCGAAAATTGCCCAATATTTAGCAAATCTAATAATGGCCTTCGTCTAAAATATTGCTTTTTATAGATTGTTAAAAAAATTAAAATATATATATTGTGGTATGATCATTAACTTCAAACATTTTTTTTTTTTTTTTTTCCCCAAGAGTTAATATTCTTCTCTTTTAAAGTCATTTTAAATTTTTTGAAAATCGATATTTTTTTAATATTGTTTTTCAATTTCGTATTAATCGATTAATGTTTATCAAATTATACGATTATTGCTGTCCGGTTGGTATCACAATAAATCTGCAATCGATCACTACAGTGATTTATTTTTATTTTACCATTTAATAAACAGGTCGAGGGAAAAAAAATCACATTTGCACTAACTGTAAAAATAAAAAAATCGTAAATATATATAAAATATAGATTACGCCAAACCCTCAAATGAGAGTTTTTATTACAGACATTTTTCATAATAATAATAAAAATAAAAATAAAAACAATAAAATTAAATTTCGCCGTTTTTTTTTTTTTTTATTTGGGTTCACCGTTAAATAAATGATTTGTTCTAAATACTGTATCGTATATTATAATGCATTATTATTGTGTAGCGCGAGGCGTGACAGGGGAAAATAAAATTAAAAACCGTAAAATATTGCTTGGGGTTGAAATTGATCGACTATACCTACTGTCCGACACGTCAGATATTGCGATACACCCTGTACACGAGGCCGGGAAATAGCAGCGGCGACGGTTTTCGGTGGCCACGGTTCAAACTAATTATAGAGGCCTAAGGCAAAGGTCGACCGGTCCTGGTTAGGCCCTTTACGCGGCACAACGTCAAGCGCCAGATCGTCTTTGAACGATTTTAGAGGTATAAAATTTACGCGTTATAAAATATTATTATCACAAAGGACAATATTCGAAAAAGGAAATCCGAAATATCATTCAGAAACATTGATACCTACATATATGGCACCTATATAAAGGGTCTAATCGCGTTTTAACAGATTTATTTTTCCGTTCGTGGTATTCACATATACAATATATTGTATGATATAAAACGCGGACCCCTTGAAAATATCAACATTGTCATCTATCGTCAATTGTATAATAGGTATTTTACGACTGAAATTACGTTGAAAAGTATTTTTATTCGCTTTGAGCGGGAACATACGCGTATATTTTTTTCTATGCTCACGCATCATCTCGGACATCCACTTTGATATTGTTTTAAATATTATGCCTTTTTATATTTGTGTACGAAATTTTGCAAACGACTCGTTTCTCATCAAAATCTACCCGTTAAAAACTCTAATTCCAACTTCATCCCTGGAAAACCTCTCCGTCGTTTAAATTTTGTTGTTTTTCCCTAATAAACCATAAAAAAAAAAAAATACGTGATTATAATTAGTGTTTATATGCATACGTGTACACATTAAAATAATTTGAATAATATTTTAAAAAATAAAACAACCCTTTCCAAAAAGTGTCACTGCTTGATGATTTATTTTATCCGTCTCACACGCCTTGTTTTCTCTATTCGAATATGCTTATTGTAAATGTTTTTTTTCTACAAATTAAATAATATATAATATACTCTTATCAAATGTAAAAAATATATACATATATTTTCATAATTACAAAATTAATGTTCTTGTATAAGGATAAATGATAATATTTGCTATAAGTAATAACTTGCGTCTTGTAGTTATTGTAAATTAATTTGATATTGTATTTGAATATTTTTAATTGGATATGTAAATTTTCATTTTTTCTAAAATGAACATAGTAAACAACCCCTTAAATACTGGACGCATAACGTGATTGATTTCCGTAGTATAACAATAACCATCAGAGACGTGATTAAGGAGGGGCTAGAATAACTGCGATACTGAAAATACTGTTCGGTAAAAATCATCACGCTGTGAAAATTAATCGATTCGTATTATTTCTAACTTAAAATAAATGTTCTATAATGTTTGTTAATTAAAAAAAAAAAAAATAATATTATCATATATTCCTTTTATCAGTTCTCTTCTTTTTTTTTTTAAGTTCACAAACTCCGTCAACATAACGTCATCGTTTCACCGTACTTCGCAGTAACATCGGATAATATCTGTATCACGGACAATGAATACCACGAATTATGATTATCAAAAGAACGTTTTTGTTTTTTATTTTCTGTACATACATACCGTTCGAATATTCAAACAATTCGCAGTACTTACACTATAAACGTGTCAAAATCAAAAAAAAAAAAAACGGTCATGGGGGGACATCCCTGTCTTTTTCGTAGTCACGCATTCATGAATTAATGAATTATCACAACGAAAATGTAAAACGTTTACTAATTAGACCTTTGGCCATTGCTACGTTTCGACTGTCTCAACTGCATCTCAATAACAAACGCAGCAATAGTTAAAAGTGGAAATGAGTGTATTGTGTACTGCGATAATACGCGGTGAAGAACAATAGTTAATCTCAAACGTTGAGCTATATCATATGAATAATTAAGGGGAAACAGAACTTTCGTTCTTGCGTGTATAACCTTGATTAATGTTTCTATAAATATGTCTTAATAGTATTAAGTTGTGGTTGTTCGTCCAAAACTACGCTTAGAGACATTTTAATTGAATTTTCGTTGTATCATTGCGATATTATAATTTCTACTTTCCAGCGTTTGTTCGTTCGTTTTTGATTTATCATTGTACTTGGATTATGTGTACTCAATAATTAACATAGTTTCCAATTGAAATATTGATGTAAAAAAAGAATATAGGCCATTTATTTTTTTTAAATTTTAACTTTAAAGCAACAGAAAGCGATTTGTTTTTTCATACATTTAGACGAATAATCTGAAATAATATTAACATTTTTCCAGTACTTCAATTTCTGTTTTGAAAAATTACTTGACTTCGTGTATCGACCTACTTTTTTCTTATGTCTGTAGGAAATATTGCCTTAATTTTTTGGAAGAATATATACAATAGAATCGAAAGCCGGACCAAAAGATTAAAGTTTAAACGCGATTTGATCTAAAAATCTTGTTTAATATAAAAACACCGAAATCGCACGTATCTGGAATGTTTGTGCTATTTAACATTAGGTATTATCTACCTAATATTCACTGTTATTCGTACAAAAAAAATATCTTAGATTAATTGTTATTGGTTAAAACACAAAACCTAATTGTCATTACGCATTAATACAAAATAAACAATTTTTTGGAGTGTTTGTGCCATCTTCGTTGGCGATAAAGTTCTTAAATTTATTTCCATACCTAATGTTACAATAATATTGAAACTTCGAATACTGCACGATTTTGTTGCTATTGTTATTGTTGTATGTAATGACAATTCGAAACGTAAAGTGAAAAACGTATATTTTCTTATTGTATTACAACGAAGTTAAACTTATTATACGTATTATCGGATTTGTATTCAATCTGCCCAAAGTTTTCGAAAATTGATTTTAGTTTTCGGAGATTTATGAACCACACAATCCGCGTGAACCTATACTTAATATTGGTACGTGCATTATTATTAAATCCTGCAACAATTTCTCATAGATAAATAAGTTAACCTTATTTACACACCCGCACTAATTTAATATGATTGTTTCGGGTTTTTGTGAAGAAACCGAATTTCCCGATGACGTGGTCGATTGATTATTTTGACTACAGTGTGCGCACGTACGTCTCTCGAATAAATCGAAATCGAAATCAAAATTCTCAGCACTCCGCAATACTATAAAAGAATATTGTATTGTGCTATTCAATCAACGTCAAACTAGAATAAGTAGGTAGGTATATACAGAACTTACGTGCTCTACACCGAATATACCGAATGTGGTAACACTGATGGAATGCGTATTTACTGACTTTTTTTTTTATGCAAAGATTTATAATATTTTATTATAAAACTACACGAATACCTCTATTCTGAGATATTTGCGAACAAATCTCGTTATTTGTTAATAAAATAAATATATTTTCCGTTTATGAGTTTAAATGTATTGGCTTTACTGAAAGGTGTTTGATTTTTTATTTTTTACCTGTAAAAAACCTTTCTACCGGAAATCTTGCTCCAAATTAGCATCCTTTCTAGCAAAATAAATGTTTGTCTAGATGATGTATGAAAAGTCGGTTTTTGATTTTTTAAATTAGTAGTTTTCTTAATAGTTGGAAAAAAACGTAGGAAATACGTTTAAGTTAACGGCATTATAGGTTTCATTATTTTTGTTTTAGATTGTATTGTTTTTCTTGTAATTCGGTTAAAAATAATCGCCAATATCTAAAATGACCATAAAGTACTTATATTAGCCTTTTTTCGGTAAAATTTTCAAAATATTCTGCCGATTTTTAAGTTAATTATTGATCTTTTACATTTTTAACGGAAAAACTATGGTATTTTAAAACATGTATAAACAAACTTCGCTCAGGAACGTTTTTTTATTAGCAATGGTCACTTACATATGTAAATTAAATAAATTTATATGTCTTACCTTTCCAACTTTCCTCCTAAAAACATTGACATACCAATTCCCAGTATCAGTTCTTATTTAAATTTTTTTTAAACCTGCGTAATTATTATACAAATTATTATAAATGTATATAATTATTTTTTTAACAAATAAATCGAATTCGATTTTCAGTTGAAACTTTCGGTCTTATTTATAAAACAATAATACATACTAATTTATTCTTTGGATGTATTACTCAATATTATATATTAGTGAGATTATTACGCGTGCATATGTATTGCGGAACGTTTTGAAATATTTGGCAACACTTTAATTTTAGAAAATTAATTGCTTAATAATTGACGTTAGTCCAAACAAAATATGTAAGAGGACTAATCAAAATGTATCGAGACTGATAGTATTATTCGTAAAATGATCATTGAAGAGCACTAGGATTGGTTTGATTTTCTATAAACTTCATTTTGATTTCACCAATAATTTTGCAATATAGGTTTTTTGTGTTTAGCAATATTGTAATGAATCCAAAAGAAGCAATTAGACGAACTTTCTTGGGGTTTGAGAAGATTTGTCTGCATTTTTGTTGCATATCACAGAAATGCAAGATTTCACATGTCTCATGCTATAAAATTGTATCTGAAAAACTGCAAATGTGCCAAGTGGCAACAAATCAATTTAAATGAGAACCAAAAATCGAAAATCGATTTTTGAAAAGCTGAAAGTGGGAATTAGTGGTATAAACGACATAATTAAGTAAGATTTTAACCAATAACTGGTAACCTTATTACTATATCTAGATCCCTTTGACCCCTGAATTGAAAAAAAATAAATAAAATATTGTTAGCATAATGTAACAAATGAAACAAATTATATATACGATTTCGAGTCAGCACTATTTACATTCAATCATTAAAAAAATCTATTGTAGGCCACTATTCTGGATACAAATTTAGAAAGGTATAAAATTATGTATAGATTAATTTATGTAATTTATTACTGTATGCTACCATAAATCATTGACAAATGATAGTCAGGGGAGTTTGCAAAATTTATCAAAAAGTGTGTATAAATTTAAATTGAAAATGTAACTATATAAAAAAAAAAAATTACAATTGTTTCAAACAAATTGTATTACATGTTTGAACGTTTAAAATGTTTATAAACGAATTGATGACTCACTTTTTTTTTTTTTATCACAAAGTTCAACCTTTGACAAACCTTGTATCAAATAACATGCCATCAGAGTTTAAAAATTGTGTTCATACAGTTAAAAATACTCGACAAATTCTTATCGCTTTACGGCTATCGGGCTATATGACATATGGTTAGATATTTAAATAACACCAGAATATTTTTGAAATTAAAACTTACTTAAAAAGTACTAATTTAAGTTCACGAAGAAAATTTCAGATAACTAAGAATGCTTTCAATGAATTACAATAATAAAATATTATCAAAATAAACAGAGTTTATTGTTCTGTAAATATCTGCCTTTTTCTGACTTTTTACGGTTTTCTCCCATAATCAAAAGGAAATAAAAATAAAATGAAAACAACTAGTCTAATACACAAATTAGACTATATTTTTTTGTCGGAAACCACCCCTGTTGTTGGTGATCGGAATAAGATTTCTAGTTAAATATTTCTTAAAAATTAAAATATTATTAGTCTTTATATTTATTTATTTTTTTTTTTTTTTTTTTTAAAAAAAGCTCTCGGGAGCTCTCTAAAAATATACCACTGTGCTACAACTTATTAATTAATGAATTAATTTTTATCGTGGTTCCAACTAGTAACCAGAAAAAAAAAACGGTCTTTAACCAGCATTTGTTGGTATAAATATAGAAGTATAATTACCGAGAACCACTGTATTAGAAATTAATGGTAAGCGGTTACCGGTTATCAAAAATATTTATCAATATTTCCGGAAGCGGTCTCAAGCCTTCATTTTAGTTTGGTTTAAAATTAATTAACTTGACCGTATGCAGGAACGTAAACGATTTTAAATAAGATATTAAAATCTTAATTAAGACAGTATCTTAATATATATATATGTGCATTGAATATATTAAATTTACTCATGCACGAGTTTATAGTTTAACATGATAACACATTAAACTCGAGGCAAACTCTGTAATATATACACATGCGATAAGGAAACTAACAAATAAACTTTTAGAAGTTTCCGCATATAAATCCATTGAAATGTAAACGTCTTGAAAAACATCTATCACGCGGGGTTTAGCGAAAACCGAATTGCCTATACTATAGTTTTTAAAGTGATTGTGATTTGAGTCATATATTACAAAGTATACAAGGAACAGCTATTGTTGTTTACATTTATTTTTTTTTTTTAATATTTAAAAAAATTAATTTATCCAAAATAAGTCTATGCGGTCGTGGTTGTTAATTCGTGTTTAAATGTTTGCACGATACGCACGTCTTAAATTTTAATTTTTAAATGCTGTAAATATTATTAAGTATATTATACTAGGTGGAAATTGTTTGAATTTAAACGCAATGGATGTATAATGCAATTATTCGTGAAAGCATTAACTAATAAAAAAAACTGTACGATATCGATGGTGTTTTCAAATATATGTGTATATAAAAAAAAAATAGAAATGTAAATCGATTGAAATATAACTCCGATAATATATACGTAAAATAAAAATTGAAATATAGCTTTGGCATATTTTCAGGTATAATAATTAAGTGATTCCTCCTATATTTCCCTAGTGCGTGATGTACTGATGTGTAATAAAAAAAACTTACCCCAAAGAGAGAAAAAAGGTGTATCCTTGAAAAATATGAAAATACACTGTACAAACGGAAAAAAAAAAATCCATATTATATACGAACATGGAGTATAAACTACTTGAATATTATACTGCATTAAGGTCAAAATGCAACGCCCGAAGAAATAAATTCGATTTGTACGGATTTAAATTTTGTCCCGAAACGACTGCGGCGGAAGCCATTGCAAATATTGTGTTTTTATAAGCTTATATTATTTTAATCTTAAATTTCACTTACGCGTATCTTCGGGAGCAACAATATACGCATAGTACTCTAATAATTTAAAACTACGATAGGTACATGATAATTCGACTGGATGTGTCGAATATACAGATAAAAAGAAATTTTCAGTAGATTTACGTACGTTTCGGTAATCGGTAAATCGGGTAATTTTTTATAATAAATAAAAGAAACCATATAATTATACATATATAATATATATATCCACACGAGTGTAAAACAAATACAAAGTATAAATAAAGAATGAACAGCGTGCAGTTGTTTAATAAAATAATTCTCGATTAAAAAAAAAAAAAACGAAAAGAATAAAAATAACAAATAAAAATGAATGGGTAATAAAATATAAAATACTGTTTGTAGACTAATAACAGTAATAAAGTTTCAAATTTGAATATAAGTAAACTTAAGAACATATTACAACCACAAATTTTAATAGAACTAAACAACGCCAAATCTGTTTCACCAATCATACATGGCATAATGATATACCGCCAATTTTCAAAATTTCAATAAATACAGTCTATGTATAAACTAAAAAGTAGCAAAATAAATGTTATTAGGCTTGTAAAACCGTCCAAATCGTTCGAATATAAGAACAGTAAAAAAAAAAAAACGGTAAAATGTACGTAAATTTATGTTTATCCGTAAAATTCACCCGGTAAATTTACGAAGCTCACATCTCTAGATTTAACTCAAGCCGAAAAAACAATTCATTGATTATAGTTTTATTTCTATCTAAGTCGATTCTTGACACACCTCAAGAGGGAGGGGGAGAAAAATATTTTCTATATTTTACAAATACATCTCACTTCCTCCCTCCCATTTTCAGGGACATGAAAATTAATTTGATGTGGTACTATAATCACCAGAAACTATACAGTGTAGATATGAATATAAAAAAACCTAAAAATAAAATTATCTTTTATAATTTATTTAAGAGTGAAATATATTTATTAATAAAAAAAAAAAATAGCTAATCACTCGTCCTCATATCGCCTTTTTTTTTTTATTATCACCCGGGAATAAGCGAATAGAATTATTTTAGCGGCACCGCCATAACAAGACGTCGCTAAAGAAATTATAGTAATAAATCTCCCATGGGACGAATAAAAATAAGTACCTACACTATTTATTAGATTTACTGCATGTATACACAAGAACACAGACTAAGAGGAGGGATGATTTACCTATCACCTTCCTCTTCGTCTTTCTTGGAATCATCACTGAGTTCTATAGAGTATCTATAGCTTATCAATATAGAAAATACCTCCGATTTTTTTTATTTAATAATTACGAACAAAGTATAGATAGTTATATTGATTTTATGAATGTTATTACGACAATAATATAACTCATCATTAAATATTGAATAGAAAAAAAAAAATGAACAAATAACGTCATTATGTATATAAATTCATAAATAATAATTATGGCGTTCTAAAAGTTTGACAATATAAATATTTCGGGGTTTGCTCCTCGTGTTCGTAAGTTTCGTTCGCCGCGCGAGTCGATATTAGCAGATATCGAATGTTTTTCAGACGGGACCATAACTCTTGTGGCTGTCGGATAATCTTATGCCATGTTATAACGAGAATAAATTAAAAACTTTTAGAAATTATACGGAAATTGGATCTTTTTTGTTGGCTAAAGTTGTATAAAGTACCTATAGACTATAATAATAATAATAATAATAATAATATTAATTGTATAGTTCGCGGTAATAATATCGTTATATTATATTTTATATTCCATTTTGAAATACGTGAGTTTTTTACGAAAATTAAACTTCGAGAAAATATTAAAACACATACAGGCTAAAAACTAAAAACTATAGCTGTAGTTTAGAGTTATTAATAATTATTTTATGAAAAAAATGTTTGTTTGTCAAATATGTAGTGACTAGGTACATATTGTTTTTTTTTTTTATTTTTTTTTAGGATACCTATATATATATAATTAAAAATCGTTAAAAACGTGTTTTTTTTTTCATTTTAATGTGGTGTAGAATAATTCATCGTCTTATAAATACTTAGATATTAAACAAAAAAAAAAATGTATTATAATATTTTATAAGCTTACGCATTTACATAAGTCGATAACATAAAGCAGTAATAATAATAAGTAAACCTGCGAGTGAAACGTGCCCGCAACCCAAGAGAATGAAAATAAATTAGCTGTCACGGAGACGAAATTCCGAAGTATCTATGGACTTACAAAAAAAAAAAAAAAAAAACAACAACGAGAAGCTAACTTACATGATATGATCAAACAAGTCCGGGAATTATTCAAAAAGATCAAATATAATAGCTGAAATCCGACGCGAGAGACAGAGTTGGCTTGGTCACGTATAATAATAAGATCCAAATCAACAACGAAATGATGTACACAACTAGACCTCCCGGGAAAAAAGAACGTCGGAAAAACAAAACAAAGACGGATTGACATAAGCATGATAACTAGGGACCGGGCAGTTTTAGCGAAGAGCTACTCCGCTGAATAGTATCGAGTGTTCCCTTTAAATATTATCATGTTATAATTTGTTGCACGCAGCGCAGCAATAGAGTATTAAAAAATTATGGTCCACAACGTTATTCGTGCGGCCGAATTGAACGGGCGATAGTTGTTCGGTATCCGGGGACATTCTCCGGACGGGGGACTGGTCGTCTAAATCCACCTCAGCCGCCGCCGCCGCCAATCTCGGGCGCACCGAATTGACAGGGCAGCTATCTACTCTCTGGCTCCGGCGCAATACGGACGGCCGCGGACAAACTATTTCAGCGATATATTTATGGGCGCGTTCTCGCACGACCCAGATGCAGAGGGGCAGGCGTGAGGGGGTTATCACTCGACTAAGCAATGACATGTTGTCGCCGAAAAGCGTGGGCTCAGCGTCTTTAGGTCGGGGGCTCTGGGTATATACGCCGGTCGCCGAGAACGCCTTTTCAGACGAGTCTGAGCACTATCAACCGCAAGCACCTTCACGCCAGACAGACTTGTAAATTAATTAAAAAGTGTTGGAATATATTCCAACTCGAATAAAAAACACTTATAAGATATGTGTGTCTACTCGTTCGACTTAACCCTGACTCCGGGCTTGTAAATACGCCCGCAACATGAACTTGGACACAAGACTTACAGAAATGGAAACACGTTCGTTTTGCAGTGGAAGTATCTATAAGCTGTTTGAAAAAGAACGAAAATAACGAAGAAAAACTAAAGTCTAATACTGCAGCAATGTTTGGAAAAAACGTTACAGGTAGGTAAAATATTTGATTTGATCAGACTGCACGGAAATAAAAGTGATGTTTAAAATCCGTACGGTCATTAATCATTATTGCGAATAGGCAATCAGTATCGATTACTAAAATATATAATAGCCGATTTCGCTTGAACAGAATTTTGCAAGCGGTGGAAAAACTATTGCGTATACCTACGTAAAAAAAAAAAAAAATAATAATAATAATAATATATATATATTATTATTTTTTTTTTACACCTATAATATCATATCATCAGTCTTCGATCATTCAAAATCGTTTGAACGCTGAATATTATACAGTTAAAACGGAACTGCGAATTTCCTTTTTATAAAACCCATTAATAAATGTATAGTTAAAATTATAAAAAAAAACACACACACACATTTATACACACGATAGTATAGTAAAACTATGCTGACGCAAATAAAAACGAGATTAATATAATATGGTTTTATTTTCAAGTTTTTAGGTTATGGTTTGAAGTAAAATATTTATTTATTTTGATTGTATGTAATAAATCGGTACCTATATAAATATTTGAATATAACCATTAACGGGCTAAGTATTAAATATGTAAATATTTTTACGAAACTAAAAAAAGGTTTTAGTCGAATAAACGGAGAATAATGTGGTTAAAAATAATAGCAAAATACGCGATATGCAGTAATTTTTACGAATTTCATCAAAATTTAGACTTAAAACGCTTAAAAAAAAAAACAAATCAAAGACAACGTTAAACTGTGAAGTGTTTATGATAGTAATTATGATAAAAAAAAAACGTATTACAAAATGTTTGTTCATTTTTTAGAAGCTAAAAGGTTGATGTATAAAAACAAGAAACTCAATCAACATTTTAATTAGCTAATATTAATTTAAAAAATATATTTTACAATAAACCACAAATATTTTATATCATGAATATTCTCGGTTTCCAGCGTTTTTCTTTTTTTTTTTTCGTATTTCTCCATTATTAAGAAATATACAAAGTAATTCGAAAAATGATTTCTTTAAAGCATGCACCAAAGATTATTTTCTACCAGAAACCTCCCTTGATGTTTTTGATATGACCAAGATGTCTGGTTGAGAAGTGAGGGACGAAAACTTCCGAGATGCGTCCCGATATAATGTCTTCTTATAAAGTTATGTTCGACAAGATGATACTGGCATTTTTTGCTACAATTTAAAGAAATAATCATGATTTTTCTGCAGATTTAATACATATTGCAACGACATTTTCAAATTTTTTAATCGTTTTTTTTTTTTTACAATCCGGTTCTAAGTTGACGTTGCACGTCTCTCAGTCAAAACTAGCAACAAAAATTTCGTAAGATTTTAATACGACATTTTAAACATTTTCTACCTTTCTGTTTTTCCAGAATATAACAAAAATCTAAGATGGCCCATCTTAACCAGCCGAATGAATTAAAACTAAACATTTTTATTTGGAATTTTTTTAAATAAAATTAAATGATTATAAAAATACCATAGCTATAATCGTATGTTAATTTTATTTTGACACTAATTTCGAGTCTTTTGGTTAGAGTAAACTTCGCCATGGATTTTTTTCCAGTCTATAGGAAAAACCAATTAGTAGCAAATTCCGAAAATGCTATAGTAAAATATAGCGAATTTGTATTATAGTCATGACCCCTTTTTTACTTGTTGTAAAAAGTGCCGTTGCCAACCACACGGACATAAATAGTCTAATGTTATAGCAGGCGAATTGGGTAAGTTTCTACATACGCGTGGCCATCTTTCACCTAGAATGAGCAATGTAAGCTCTCATACACGGGTGTAAAAGTACCCGTTATAGTAGAAATCGTTAAAAAAACAAACAACATGACGTATTCACAATACACGTGAAACTGATAAAAAAAAAAATATAACAATAATAATAATAAAAACAACATAGTATTATGATTTGTAAATACAAAATACTACAGGTGGTTTTATTGTTAATTTTTTGAGGTGATTAATGGAGTTAAATCCTTTGTTTTCAATAGATTATGAATTGAAAACAAAAATATAATTGGTTTTTTTTTTTTTTTTTAATTTTCATTGAAATAATTACATCACGTTAATTTTCTAATCGATGGTAATACTCACACTATTATATAAAAACAAAACTAGTCGATACCGTTGACCGACGGCTGTACCACTGCATATTGATCGTAGGAAGTTTGGGAGGTAATGTTATTTTATTTACATCAGTACGTAACGATAAATCTTTGCTAGTGAAAAACGATCCTGAGCGAAATTTGGTTATACATGTTTTAAATATTGTTTTTTTTAAATTTTCGTCGAGATTTGGTATTAAAACGCTTATAAAAAAAACTGCTACATGACGCTAAATTTTTCAACCGTTAAGCTGAAACAAAAGACCCCTCGCTCCGATCAGAAGCTAAAAAAAAAAAAAAAACTAAAAATAAGATCGCATCGTAGTAAAATCAATAGCATTTTCAGATTTGGAACGTAGCGGATCTAAAAATTTAAAAATGCTCAATATGATTACATTAAAAACGTATTTCAAAAAAGTGTATATTTCTAATATGCTGTGAAACTAATAGTTTTCCCGCGCGTTTTAGACCCTGCAGCAGGATCTAAAATCGTCTCTGTAGATATTACTCATGCACATATTTATATGTATATATAATATGAATAAATACCACAGTTTAATGTAATAATAGTGCCAAAACTATTTTAAACTTATTCTTTTTTAAGAACAAACATCATATTATTTTTATATAAAAAATAAGTTTTCACTTTTACAACTTTTTTTTTTTAGCTTAAATTCGCATGCACCTATATAATTGAGATTTTATTCGAATCGCTAGACAAAATCCAGGCATCATAAATACAAATATAAACGCAGGACTCAACATATAGGCTATATATTTTTATCGTCAACATTGCTTGGGTTATCTAGGGCTGTTTTTTTTTTTTCAAATAATCGACACCTATTACATTTTATCGATTATAATCCACTTGAATTAAACAATCAATTATGATCGATTATAATGATAGACACAATTCATCTAAAAACAATTTACCCAGGGTGATTGCACCTATATCAACTTGTTTTTTTTTATTTGTCTAATATAGTTACTGATACGTAAGGTTTGTTATTTTAAAACTGTGTATACAAATACAAGACTAAATTTAACTTCAAAACTGATTGATTGTATTGAGTTTGAGTGTTGACTATTGGCCATGTAATTTGTAGTTTGTGAAAAATAATTTGAAAAAACACTGATATTCAAGGGCGGTGTGACCTGCCGGCAAATGTCTGGTGGCCCGGCCTATGAGTGATCCAAAGTGTTCAAAATTAAATTTTATTTTTTTATTTCATAAAAAACAAACAAAATTGTTTGATAATTAAAATATTTTCACAGAACAAAGAACTTAGATATAGATTTGTTATTGTTATTAATAATTTATTTAGTTTATTTATAATCGATTATTAATCGATTAATGAGAATAATCGCGCAGCCCTTGTATTACCTGGATTAAGTGGTATTTTTTTATTTTTTTTTTAAACTTCTCTTAATTGTATTTTTATAATCTAGGTATTTATAAATAGAAATCGTAAAAGAAAAAACCTTCATCAAATAATTTTATTTTTTCACGTTATGTACACATCCGATAAAAAAAACCTGAGTAAAACTGTCCAAGATGTATATAATCAAATTGAGATAAATCGATATAATTAAATTTAACAATATGTATACGAATGTACGATTTATATGAAAATTGCACGGTACATTTAGGTTTCAAATCAAAAAAAAAGAGTAAGTATATGTGTTTTAGAGACCATGACGTACGAAAACACGAAATTCTTCGTCACAGTTGAATAATTTGTCGTCTCGGTCTTTTTAACGGGCAATATATATAGCGAAAATGTGTCCACATAAAAAAAAAAAAACGAAAAATTTAGAGATAAAACACAATGTAGATGACCATATTTTGAATTATGAATTATTTTAAACGTTAATCATAAAAAAATAAAATAAATGTTGAAGTTGATTTTTTGTCCCTTCGATAATCAGTAAAATATTCAGAGAACTATTGTAAAACGCCAAAGATATTTTCTTAAAAAATGGTGGTCTCATACACATTGTATTCTAGGCGTTTTTTCTATAAAGCGGTTTTTAAAGACAGTTCCGTTCGTGTTACTCTTACGCGAACAAATTATTATTGTAATGTATAATCATCCGTTAGAAAAACAGAAAATGCAACCGCGAATGGCTAATTTTTACACAATCACGATTATTATTTTTCAAAATATATTCAAATTTATTGCGATTTAATAATGTTCAATATTTAACTTTGGTCACACGAGTTGACATGAATATTTTTTATTTTAGTTTGTATCATCTATCGATCAAAATTCGATCAACGCCTATTGAATCGTGCAATTTTCGGGGTACGACTCAACATCGGTGACCAATACTGCATAGGTTCCTATCGCGAGGGCTCTAGCGATTCAATACGATATTTTATCGACGATGATTTGCGTATTGTTAAAACGATTTTACATCAGCTATATGACTGTATCGGGTCACGGCGAGAAAAATGACACAATTCGGAATCCTCAATTTTGTAGTCATTTCAGCAATAAGTACGTAGCGCAGCGTGTCCCCCGGCGTGCAGGAAAAACGGCACACATCATTTGGGTTTTACATTCAGACTATATGGATCGTATTCATCACGGCGGGAACAGCGTGTTATTAATATTGCTGCTACTGAACTTTTGAATGCTTTTGCTGTTTTGCATTTGTCGTATGTTAACAATTAAGCGTACGAAAACCGGTCGAACATCGAAACCGCGAAAGGTTATCAATTGTATATTATTAACATTCTAAAAAATATTATCATGCCGCTGTTTTAACTTATTAGTACACTATTTAATACTGTGAATTAAACTCGCGAACACCGCAGATGTACAATGTACACGTTGGGCCTGAATTGTATCGCCGCGCGAATGCGATAATTTATGATATGGCGTCGCGCGCTTAATAATTCTATCAATATCAAAATGATTTATTCGTCGTCGCGTACCTATACGCACACCATCGCATCATATCGTACATTATGACAGTTTGTTTAGACTAACCTAATAAAACTGTTACGTAAACTTATCATAATTTTTTTCGACTTAAACATGCGTACACATATTATATTCCTTGGTGTACTGGTTGATATATTTGTAGAATATTTTTGCCAAATAATCGCAATTACTTTTACAATCGCACGATCCTGCATCGTGCTTTTATCATAAAAGATTATTATTAGAATTTTACTCGTATACCAACATTATTATTATGGCGAAGAGTGTACGGGTAATAAAACACATAAAAAATACGATAAAATGTTTCCTTTCTCTCGAAAAAAATTTGAATAATGTGAAAAAAAATTTAACAAATATTTTGTACAATTACAAAAAGACGAAAAATAAAATAAATGCATGAAAGTGTACTTGAATTTTGCCTTAAACAGTCAAATACAAATGCCATAAATTTAACAATTACCTACATTAAAACAATCGGTATCACCCGAAACATATTTTCCACTTATAGAGCTACACGTTTTAAATCACCCGCAAAAAAATTACATTAAAATCTCAACTCTGAAATCATCATAATTAATATTATTACAACTCGATGTAAACAATTTGTTGACAATTTAATTATTTAGTTGATGTAAACTAAATGCTAAAAGCCGGACAAAACTTTAAGAATTATGATTTAAAATTTGAAAATTGATTTTGATTCATTAGATTCTACATGTTGGAAATATAAATTTAAACCAAAATATGATAAAAAAAAAAAGATGTATCAGATCTAGTAATATCCGGTGAAAATATCATTTTTTTTTTAAGAATATTTTTCACAGAATTACAAAGGAATAAAATTGATTTTAACAGAAACTGTTGTTTCGTAAGTAATCCCGTTTTTCTAATGTTTAGGTTCCCTCTATTATTAAGAAACGTATCAATAAATTCGAAAAATGACCTCTTAGAGTCATCAAGAAAACAACATATTCTACCTAAAACCTTCTTTTATTTTTTTGATAGGATCAATATATCTGATCGAAAAGTCAGACACAAAAATTCCGAGATGCGTCCCGTTAAGATATTTTTTAAAATGTACAATCCGGTGAGTAGACACCGGCAATTTTTGCTACAAATTAAGAAAAGGTTCTTGATTTTTCTACAGATTTGATACATTTTGCTATTTTTAGATTATAGGCTGATATTTTTTAAAGTCCAGAAACAAACATGGCGGACATAGGTGAACGTTTAACCGATACTTGGTCCTAACTAGTACTAAAGGTTTTGATCAATTTTGCTACTGCATATTCCAAATTTTCTATGTCCCCGGTTTTTTAGAATTCTAAAAAATCAAAAATGGCCCATCACCGATCGAGTAAATTTTAACAACGACTATGAATAAAATATGATTTGAAATATTTCATAAATTTATGTTGAAAATTGTATCCAGTTTGTAGCTACAAAATATATTATAATAATAATAAAACGAATTTTGTCCTAAATTTAACCGCTTTAAACGAATAAAAAAAAAAAACTATAATTATAATAAATTATCTTTGTCATCATAATATTTTGTATCACATATACGTATTATAATGTGAGCATTTTTGAGAGGTAAACAAAATTGATACATAAATATAAAAGTTCCCTCAGAATATTCGAATATTTCGGATAGTCATAATTAACTTAAAAAATGCTATACTGTTTTGAAAATTATTTCAATTGTTTAAAGTGCTATTATGAGTGTTTTCCCGGTAGAAATTTCAGGTTCTTAAGACATTTATGTTTTTTTTTATTGGATTAAAACAAAATCAATTATAACAGAAACCGTAATATTTCTGTTTTCTAAATTTTAGTTTTCCCTTATTTTTAAGAAAATTACAAAGAAATGTAAAAAAAAAAGCTGACACTAGAGACGGGTAAGCCAAAATTATAGGTGGGTAGTTTTGAAAGTGGGATGTTTAAAGTTATTTAATTTATACCTGTAGCCAACGATAAACCGTTATTAATGGAAAACGATTTGGAGCGAAGTTCAGGTACACAATATGTTTTAATAGGCTAATATTATAATATTTATGAATTTCGTCAGAATTTAATTTTTAAATTCTTTTAAAAAAAAAATAATAATAAATACTACACTAGGAACATTCAATTTTTTTTTTACCAATAAGTACGACTTATAATGAACCTTTGGTCAAATTTTCAAGCATTATTGATTAGTCTAACAATGTTATCTAGAGTACCTATCCAATAAAAGTCACGTAGAAAATTCGCAAAATTAAAATATCTTTTCAGAAATACTGCTACATTTGATACTTCAGAGCAAGTTTTATAATAGAAAAATTTTTCACAGGCATACAATTTTAAAAATTAAAAACACATCATAGTAAAACCTTTATAATTCATCAAATAGATAAAACCTCTTTTGTTGAATTTTAGAACACGATTTCTGATCGAAATGTTCGACACAACCAATATTCGACAATTGACACTTTTTGCTAGAACTTAAAAAAAGAGCCATTTTTTCAACGAAATAATTAAATTGTGCTGTAGAATTTTGAGATATTCCTACAAGCTAATTTTGTAAAGACCAGAATAAATATACTGGAGGTAAGTTTGCACTGAACCGGAACTAAGTCCAAATTACTATTAAACTACTATCAAAATTCTCAAGATTTTGTTACGCGCGATTTTTTCAGAATTCTGACCAAATCTAACAGAAAACTGATATTAATATTCTCGGTTTTCATATTTTTTTTTGGATTTTTCCCATTATTGGAAAAATTAAATTAGAAATCGAATTACAACCTCTATAATGGACCGATAAGACATTATAGAAATCTCCTTCGATGTTGTTTAAAGTCTCAAAATAATAATTACACTTGCGTCCTCGAGAAATGTAAAAAAAAGTCACGTTCTTCTTGAAACTAAGATGCTATCTAGGATGCCGACACTTTGTGCACTACTTATAAAAAAAAAAGAATGATGATTTTGCTACGACTTAAATGAAATTTGCTACTAGGTGGTTTTTTCTACTGACCAGAAATAAATATGTAGGCGCCAAGTATAAAATAACAAAGTCTGAAGTAAAATAATAGTTTATTAGTTTAAACTACATAGATATTATATAGTAATATGTATTTTGAAGTAGTATATTAATATTACTTCAAAAATGTTATAACCGTATTCCTCTTTAAAAAAAAAATTACTTTATAATACAATTTTTAAAGTAAATTTGATTAAGAAAAGCCAAAGAAAATTTAAAAAGCAAGGACTTGAAAAATTTTGCTATCAGAAACTACTCTTAAAATTAATGATCGGAGCAAGATAGCTTGGAGAAAAGTGATTTACAGGCAGAAAAAAAATACCAAAAAAAGTAAAACTAATACATTTCTCACTTCGCTCATTCAAAAAAAATAAAAAAATACAAAGCTTTGACGAAGGACATTCGTTTTACGCAGCGTATTTCTTTGGCTTTGATGTATAGGACGGTGTTCCATTTGCGTAGGTAAAATAAATTCAAAAGCAACGTAAAAACCAATACACGGTTTCAAATAAAGATAATAATATTCAGAGAGTGGCGCTTTGTCTGTTGAAGTATTTCGGTTCTTTTTCGGATTTCAAGAGAGCTCGTGAAAAAATGATCATAAGCAAATATTCCTTAAACAAAAAAAAAAAAACCGAATACTTCAGCAATTAGATAATATTAAAGATTTTAGGCCATTGCATTATTAACTATTTTAAATTGGAAAACATCGGTTTAATCGCATAACGAATAGAAAAACGGGATTATGATTGGAGCTCTGTAGAATTGTTAAGTTTAAAAACTTTTGTATACAGTTTTCAAACTTTATACAAAGTACGTTTATTAAATTCCTTGGATTTTATCCGTGGTGATAAAGGACTTAACTGTACGTATATTTTTACATTCCTAGTTTAGGTAGGATACAAATTGGTGCCGAAAACTCCCACGAAAAGTATTAACCGAAACAAAACGAAAAAAACTTTAGCGTAGGTATTTAAAGTTCAAAACGAAAATTTGAAAACAGTTGGTCGGTATCGTATAAAGCATACATAGTATTATACAACATCTGAATAAAAAGGTGAATTGTATATTACATATACAATTCTTTTTCTCACACCTATTAATTCAACTTGGAAGTTAGTTTTGTGCCTACACTCGAGATTCAATAGTCAGCAAGTCCGGATTAAATCTGAAAACTACCGAGCAAATCTCGGAAATTAAATTTTATTTTGAATAAAATTTATGCCAATTTTATTCGTTTTGTATAATTTTGGGTAGGTAAAAATTCTAAAACTAGGTAGGCCGATACATTCCCTACACGGCACCGAGACCAAAGGTATATTATATCATAATCGAATTAGGTAGAATTAAATTTAAATTATTATACTTAAAAAAGACGGACATACTTGGTACGTGGATGGGTCACTGTTGTAGGTGAGAAGTTGGGAAGGTATAGAGGGGAAATTTAATGTATATTTAATGTACGCAACGATTAACCGTTAATAACCAAAAACGATTCGAAGTGAAGTTCGCTTAATAGTGATGCTTTGTCAACAATATATATATGTCACATGGCAAAATAATTACATATACATTATGTATTCTCTTTAATAAAATTTGTTTAGAATCGTATCTATTTCCCCGTTTTTCCCCATTTATTTAGAAAACTCTTGAGAAAATCAAAAAATGACCTCTCTAAAGTACCATCACAGGAAAATTTTCATTCAGAAATAATGAAGATTTCTGGTAGAATTTTCATACACAACATAAAAAAATAAACATCTTTGTTCACCTAAAATTAATAGGTGTAATGTTAAAATAATATTGTTTTCGTTAATTCGATGTCGGCGATACCGTTGAAGAACATTTTATTTATAAGGTATTAATTCGAATAATAATTCGATATAAAATTGAGATTTACGGTTTAAGTACAGGTTGAAATATAGATTAAAAATTATATTAATGAATATAGACAAATTATGAAGACGTTGCAAATTGAATAAAGAAATCGGTATACAAAATTAATGTTAATTAATGTACGTTAAATCTTAATGTAATTTAAGGATGCTCGAGGTGTTAAATGAAATAATATCTAATTTATTTATTCTCATTGTTATTAATGCGATTGCGTAAATAATAATAATATTTCACAATGAATTTACGTAGCGTCGAATAATAATTATAATTATTATAATAGGTACCTATTTATAACGCGCGTGTTATTCCGCATTAACTCCGTAAATGAATAATGAAATTCGGATAATCAGATTAAATGCGGTTTATAGCTGCAGTAATTTGAACATTAATAATAATAACGTCCTTGTTGTATTATTTTAATATAATAAATACGCATATTTTATTTAAAAACATTAAGCTATACGCTTAAGTATAATTAATCGCCAAAGTTTAATCCGACATAATATTTATAATATGGGAACCCACATTGCAATGATCTAAATTATACGTTTAATTCAGATTTAGTGGGTCTTTCGTTACGAGTACATGTACGAAACATGCGTACATCAAATATTATAACAATACATATTATTGTATGATTATTATTGTCAGCCCGCGGATGATATGCTAAAACTGATTTGTTCGAAATGACGCGTTTAAAACACCTAAAAGTGTTAAAAATCTTTTAAACATCGAGTTTTCTTTTTAACAATTTATTAGAAATTTAAAAAAATGTTAAATCCTAAACAAAGCGAGAAACGTAATTTTTACAATTGGTATTGTTACTATATTTTTTTTTTTTTGCAAGCACATTTTTTTTTCGGTAGGATAGTGGTTTAAAGTTTTTGCTCGGACAACTCTTTGGTTTTCGAATCGGACGCGGATTATACTTTACTATAAATGCGATCGGCACTGTAAGACTCTGAGTAGTCTTTTTAAATTTAATAAAATCTTCACGATTTCGCTACGTCCTTTATTCAATATCGATGTATTGCTGTATGATAAATCATATTTGAATAATAGTCTGAAAATTGAAAACTGCTATAATTTCCGTTGATGACGGTTTTGTTTAGTACTGGTGCTAAGACTAAATTTAACACTGCTATATTTTGGTTTGTGGCTGTTTCGAATTTGTATTGTTTTTATTTTAACCACTATAACTTAAATTATTGCTACCATTTTTTGTGTAAGTATAATGCCCCAAATCAATAAAATATGGCAGTGTTCCACTAGAATCTAAAACTAAAAACTATCATTACTGTAAATTCTCAGAAATAGAAGATATCCTAATATTATATTGCGCGTAATTTTAAAGTACATAAAACGACGAAAAATAACGAGAAGTTGCAATGGTAAAACTTAAAAACTGAAATCGAGATAAATATTTTTTTCAAAATTTGTTTTCTTCAAAATAAAAAACTGCATACATTAGAGGTCTTTCTCTAAAGGTGCAATTTATTAAAATAAGTGTATATTATTATATAAACTAATATTCGGATTTATGCTCATGAAAAACCACAAAACAAGCGCTTAAAAACGTCAAAGAAACGCTGAAAAATCACTTTAAAATATTTAAAAAAGCGAAAATGGTAGAATGTTTAACTCGAACGTTTCTAGCTAATAAAATACAATTAGCACAAAGTATTATTTATTTTAAAAAATATTAGGTATTTTACAAGTTAGAATCATTAGAGGGGGAACTTTTAAACCCGCTATTGTTTTTGCTTTTTATAATATTCATTTGGTGCTTTTCTATAGCTTTTTTTTATGGTTCTAAGCTCTTTTTGATGAATTTAAAATGCACATATATATCCTTTTCCTATTAATAACCATTAAATAACAATTATATAGGTAATCATTTTTAGTAAAAATGTAAAATTACTAACTAATTATTATTGTTTAAAACTAAATAAGTTATCATAATAATAAAATTGATAAATAATTCCAGTGTTCATATTTTGTGTAAGCTGTCAAAAAATTAAAAAATTAAATGTTCTTTATATTACGATCACATATTTGATTTTGATGTTTGTATACAATTTTTAATTAAATTTAAAAATTACGACGCGTGTAATTATACATGGGGTATAATATTATTATAGTTCCTATTACTTCAGTTTTTTTTTTTTGAGATGTGTAAAGCGCATCGTACACAATACTGTGATGTAAAAATACGCTCGAGTAGACTGAAATTAATTTAATAATATAAACCACACAGCGGATGAAGACTTACAATATAATATTATAACCTATATGCAGATTATACCTTGTGTGCTTATTTTTTCAAAATTAAATGCGATTATTCCATCAAACAGTTTGTAATTTATAGTGATTGGACTAAGAGTATAAAATATTTTAATGAAATATTAAATAATTGTTTCCTCAATAATAATCATATCTTCAGTTTGGGTTTGTAGTACATTTTATAAAGCCATAATTGGGTAATATTTTAGGATTGAGTTCATTTTGAATTTTAAATATGATATTCTTTATTCGGATGAGCCTTGTACCCCATATTAAACAATAATATCTATAATGGAAAAAGTTATAACTAATTGAACTAAGACTATTGTTAATTGTAGATGTTAACAATAGTTTGTCGTTGACAATTTTAAAAAGCTTGTTCAGTTCAGTGCCTTATAAGTAAACATGGTAGTTATAAAACTATATTTGAGTTTTGATTTCAAAATTAAATTACACGCATATTTTTCAATAAAACGATGTATAATTTCTTGAATATTTAGAAACATTTAGATTATAATACACGCAAATTATTATTACATCTTTGCTCGAAGACTTAAGAGCATAAAGTAGTTATATAGGTAGTAGGCATAGGTATTTATGATGTAAATTGAAGTTCAAAGGTAAAATTTAATAATATAATACGAGCAAACATTTATATAATATTAAATTATGTATCCATATTCCATATCCTATATATTATAGTGGTATAGTGAATAATTTAATAAAGACGGTAATTTCGATAAAACAAATTCATATTTTCTGTAAGCGTTTATTGTTTCAGTTCGTTTCAACAAAATTTTATATATAATATGTTACTGTAAAGAGAATAAGGACTACAGACAGTTTATCAAGCGGACGTAAAATTTATAGTTAGAGCGATTGGATATCAATATTTTGTTTCTTTGTCTCATTGTCTGTCTAAAACATAGGTACGCAGCGTAGCAATATAAACCGATTTTCCGACTATCAGTCCGATTGACGTAGTGAAGCGATACAAATCCTGAAAACAGATTTGAATTTAGCGTAAAGTGTACATGAGATCGGCAAACTGTTTCTTTGAATCTCAGTTTCTAATATCCAAAATTTTGAAGATTTGAAGATTTTAAAATTTATAAAAAAAACAAACTAAATTGAAATAAATGGACTGACCCATAATATTATATAGATCTTACGCTGAATTCAAATATATCTTTTCAAAATTCATATCACTTTATAAAATCGACCGAACTGAAAATTTATCTAAATTGCTTTACTGATAATATGTGTAATAAAGAAATAAAATATTGGTATCCGATCTCCTTAAAATTAAAATAATGCATTATCTACCGATAGTAATTATTACTGATTATTAAAATGCGATTGAAAATATGGCCATTGGTCGGAATTTTGTGAAATCTTATAGTAATCAAAGAATAAAGAAAACCTTAGATGTAATTATATTAACAGTAATTAACAGTAAACAAGATAACATCCATTTAAAGATCATACACCTCGATACCTTCAATGATTACGCTACTATGTCAAAACATGAATTATTTTGTACTTAATGAATTGGAATGGTGCTAAAATGAATTTCTGCAAAGGCTATCATATTTCAATTTGGAAGATTCTTAAAGGTCTTCGGAGGAAGGCATGATTGACCTGCAGACTGGGGATAGGAAAAACGGGTCAGTCGAATAAATCAGGTCTTTCGGATCGGCTCAAACGACCCTTTCGGTTCATTTTACACTTAGCCGCTAAACCAAAGCAGTTCAGTCAATTGGATAATTAAAAGGGATTATGTGATCCCTCATCCGAAATCCAAATTCGAACTATTGTGAATCGCTTGATAATATCTCAATACCAGGATGACCGGTTGAACGAATAACCGAATCCGAATTGATCTCATCTTTAGCGCGATTGAACGGATCGCGAACGTATCCATATTACAGATCTAAAGTAGCACATATTGAAACAAGAAAAGAAGATCGTTATAATTAAGAATAAGTCATATTTTTAAATAAAAATTAGTATCTCCGAGCTACATCGTACAACCGTTACTACTCAATACTATTTACACGAAAAGTAATAATTTAACTTATGAATTTTACAATATTAATATTAATTAATCAATCAGTAATAATAAGAAGCTTACAATTATTAAGCTACATGCGATTTGTATTGACATACAAATGTACCACATACCGCGTGGGTAACTACGAGACGAGATGAGAAAAAACTACATGTATTTGAGAGGAAAGTTCTTATGAAAATCTATTGATCCGTGTTCAACAACGTGGTAAAGAAATTCGATATAAATACTAACGCCCAATTATACCAACTATATAACAGAAAATACGTGATTTAATTAATTAGAGGGACAAGCATAGAATGGGCAGGCCATGTATGGAGGGCTGATAGAAGCATGTTTAAAAGAACATTGACAAATATGATGAGAGAAAAGAAATCAAGGGATAGACCACGAAGAAGACGAAAGGACAGCGTCAGTGAATTATTGAAAGAAATTAAAGCTGACTAGGAACAAACGTGTGGTAGAGAGCGATGAGGCAATAGTTTTGACTTCCAAGAGTAAAGCCTTCAAAACACAAAATCAATCAATATGGTATAGTATAAAAGGATGTTCCAGTACACGTATATACGTAGCTATATTATAATATAATTACGATAACGATATTATATAAGCCTACGCTTATCTCGAATATCGTCGAACGGATACTGGTTCGGTTTTCACTGTTAATATAGAATATATGATTTAAAATATGCTCGAAGGAGGTTTACAATTTTTCTTTTCGAAAATTATAATTGTGTAAGTACATAAAATTGTATTTATTTTAAATCAATGATGTACCCAAAAGTAATTAATTTAGACTGAATACACGCATATAATAGGTAATAAATATAAAATGAATCGTTAGGTTTAATATTGATTTTTTTGTTCAACGTGAGGAGGTAACTGTATATTATAAGTTCAAGATTTATATTATATTGTATTAATATTTTATTTTGATTGGAATACTTACATCGTTTTGTATAATAATTCAATTATGATTTATTATAAAGTTTTAATTTAATTTTAATGTCGCGTTTCTTTTGGAAAATGTTTCGGGACACATTTTATAACTATATAAAGAATATATACAATACATAATTAAAAAGTTTTTGTTTTCTCCATTTCAGTTTTATCTACAGTGATTTAAACTTCCCCGGTTCTTTTTTGGATACTCGTACTTATTATCATTAATATTCCTGCCGAGTCATTAATAATACACGTTTTCTATATAGTTAATTAAATTATTTATTACAATCGTTATCTTATAATAATTGTTATTATCACAAGTGTACTCCAGAAAACCGAATTTCTCGCCAAGAGCAATGACGAAATATTAAAAAAAAAAATTTATATAAATATACATATAACAGAAAAACGAAACGGACGGTAGGTGCTTTTATAGGAAAAAGAGTAAAATGTCGAATTCTCTCCCTCGCTTTTCAAAAATATCGTAAATATAACCGATATAAAGTGCAAATACTCGTGAAACGTATATAGGTACAGCGCGTTTTGTTAACATGACGATTATTTCGCGGTAGTTGGAAAAAAAACCGGTCAAGTGCGTGTCAATCAGTACACGCATCAATTTAGGGTTCCGTAGTATGATGGTGTATTTGTTATATCCATACTTAATACGTATTCCGTTTAATACAGAATACGTTCTATATAAATATAGTTAAAGGGTTTTCAAGGGGTTTTCAAGATTTTATCCTATTTTGAAAAATGTGACAATATTGAGTATTGTCTTTTAATGACCGCCTTAACGATACGACATTTATATCGCTAATCCACTGTTCACAATCCATTTATGGAGAAGGGATTCGACCGTTTTTACGGACAAGTATGACGTTTTGCGTCGTTGAATTATAGAATACAGTTCACTTATTTTTGCTCGTGCAATTTTATATTTTTAAAAACTCATCCCCGTCCTGTAAAAAGTTTCCTAGTGAAAAAATTATTGAACAAACATTTAAATGCCTTATTTCATGTCTTTTATGAACCAAACCAACACTGAATAGCATATACATTTTTAAAAAATACATTTTTTTTAATTTTCAAAACATTTAATTACCTTTTACGTGATAAGGACGATATTTGAATTCTTTAATTTCTTGTTTATTATTGTGAGAAAAATTTGTTTTATTTTGAATTTAGTTGAAATTTACAGTTTACCTTATTTTCTTAAAATAAACTTGTACTTAAGTATCAAAAAATTAAAAATCATTTTTTTACAAAACAGAGAAAATATATATACGAAATCAAATCATGAATTCAAAATGGAAATATTGTACTACTGGAAGTTTGTTTTTTTTTTACTCTAGCATAGTAGTCTAAATGTATGAAAATACGATTTCGCTTTCAACCGCGAAATTTCGTTTAGGATAATTTTCATTGAAAGTTTTCATGAAGAGCTACTGAGGATTTTCAGAATTTTTAATGACTTAGTTAGGAAATTAGAAGGGGGGCACATTATTATCGACTTTAACGCTAAATATAAATCGTCCATCACCCATTCATCAGTTTAAATCCCTAAATTGATTTGTAATCTTTTGACTAAACAATCTTATCAGGCGGTACACATACGACACTTTATTGCTGTATAGAATTGCATCAACCGTTCGCGGGGTTCTATGCTTGCAATGACATACGGACATGGAGACATTTTAACGGTTCGGTTTTTTGGCATTTCGACTTTATTTGTTAATAATTTACACCCACAGTGAGGCAATAGTGTAATGTTGGAATAAATAAAACAAAAAAAAAAAAACAAAACAAATGTACAAAAGTATACATTGTATTTGATATGGTATCATAAAATATATATGAGCCAGAACGCCAGATTAATTAAATACTGAGCTTCCTTAAGGGTACGTCGTTTTAATTTAGAGGAACTATCTGTAAACAAATAAAAATGTTTTAAACCGTTGAAGAAGTACAAGATTCGATAACGGGGCTGCTTAGAAAAAAATGTTTGGTTTGTGGTTCAATATATAGAAACAACGATAATGTCGGGTATTTACGGAATCCTAAAAATTTAATAATAATCAATATGATATCCATACTTTTTTTTTTTTTTTTTTATACATACAATTTATATTTTATCCAAATAAGTGATATTACACTCGGTTTAAATTACGATGAATTTGTATTCATTATATTATTTATCGAATCGTTATTATTATTAATACTATACAAACGAAATATAATAATCATTTTTTTCTTAATATGTAATTTTTTCGTTGGATTAATTTAATTAAAAAATACCCGGAATTGTTAATATTACCAACTTTTTTGTTTTTTTTTTTTATAAAAAATTATTATTGTTAAGTAGATTTAACAAATTAATTATCCGAATGCGCCAAATCCCTAACATATATTATACTATATAATCTGCAGATTTCATAACGATATTTATTAATTATTACGAATCGTTACCAGGACTCGGGACTTTTAGCATTTAAAATCCACAAACAAACACTTAAACATATTTAAAAAAAAAAAAAAAAAAAAGCAAATATGATAGATGGATTTTAATGATCCCTCCTGTAATAGCTCTAAATTATTAAATTGAATATTCTAACACTACAAACAAGTTATTTTATAAGTTTTAGAGAACTTTTTAAACTCAACAAACATTTTTTATTTTCAAAGTTTTTGAGTATTTTTCTTTGTGGATTTTATGTATTAAATGTCCCGAGCCCTTATCATTAATATTAATGATAATTATGGTATCGTCGTAATCATTTTCAAAAAAAATAATCTTTTTTCTTCTTTAGAATCTGAGCGCAGCATAAAACTTGCTCGAAATTTTTACTTTGATTTTGTCAGCACGTTGGGGAAGTCGTTTTGTTTTTGATTTTACTTTAAGTTATTTAAATAAACGGGGAAAACTGGCGATTTTTTTGTAAAAATTTTATCGGTTTTACCGTGGGTTATAACCCGCGATAACAAAAACTAAAGTACGACTATATTATTGTAATCCGTTCAGAATCTTTTTTTTTTTCGTTGCGTAGCGTACAGACATCATAAATCAAAATTACTCTAAATTATATCCCTACCTCCCACAGCTTTTCTCCTAAAACAGTGGATCCCATCATCAGCAGCAGTATCAGCCATTTCTCCCCCCCCCCCGTATTTGTATAATTAATTTTTATTTAATAAGTATTTTTTTTCCTCTGTAAAACACGGTGGCGTCCCGTATTAAAACAACATAGTATTATGATATATCTAATCCACTCGGGATCGTTTTACAAATTAAAAAACACGCGTTTTGCCGTCGTCGTCGTCGTCGTCACCGTCGCTTCCAATTCGAAATGAGAGCAAAATGCTTATTATGTTATACGTACCTACGGTGCCGACTGTCGTAATAAAATAAACACTATACGCACAGCAGTGTATAAAACAAGTCGAATATAATATTCAACACCCGTCTTTATAATATTTCATCAGTTTTTTTTTTTTTTTTTTTTTATTTTTTTTTTTTTTCGTACGGCTACCTAATGTTTGTGGCCCTCAGTATCTCGTACCCATATCACGTTATATATTATTATGATATTATCAAAGTCATTAAATATTAAATTAAATTAACGTTCCTTTCTTCCTTCCTTCCTTCCTTCCTTCCTTCCTTCCTTCAGTTATATAATAATTTAATTAAAAACTACGGCTCATTTTTTTCACAAACTTTGATCGTCGAAAAATGTAATACGAAAAGGTATTATATGTATATTATTTTATTTTTTTGTCCGTCGTACATACGGCATAATTTATATATCAAATTTAAAACATAAGTTTCGTAATTTCACGCGTGTATTATCTCGTTTTATATACCCATGAATGCGAATTATTTATTATTCATGTACAGTCGTTGGTACAGCTTTTAAACATATTTCATTATTTACGTATAAAATCGTGTTCGGATTTAAAATATTTAATGATCGCGTAATTTATTAAAATACTATACTCTTGTCGTATTTTTTTTTTTTGTCTCGATTCGTAAATAAATGTTACCGGCTATAATATGAGTTCCCTACGAGCGTCGGTACAAAATTGTATATGTATAAACAAGACTCAAGAAAAGCAAATAACCAAAAACAAACTGACATTTATAAACCCGTCAACCCGTTTAATCTCGTTAAATGAATAACTCTGTCGGTAATAATATTGCCAAATGGGGCGCGCGTAAAAACCTGGAAAACACAAATCTGAAATGATGTTAATGTACGAATTATAATAGTTATGTCAACTATAATACACAGGAAATATTTCGATGAAATTCAAAATTTGTACAGTACTGATTTCGATATACAAAAAAAACCTGAATTCCAGATGTGTACTGTTCAGATCCAGACGTGTATATTCCAGATTTTTATTGGTACTCAACTAAATGGTGGCATTGATTATCAATTAACATTCTCATGAAATGCATACAATATGATATTTATTTTTATGATTTCCAAATATTCAATGAAGCTTGGTGAACATATTGAAAAGGAAAACGAGTTTGAGGTAATCAAAATAAACAAATTCAGAATCAAAATCGAGTTCTCCCCCTCGTATATGATTTGAATTTAAAAATCACACTTCCATTAATTGTTGTCGCAATGTCTCAATCATTTGTCCGCCCGATTCGAAAATTTCAGTTCTCCACGTCCAGCTATAGGTATATCGATTTTGTCCGGCGTATCCGTCATTAAATTTGCTGTCGGTATTTCAATCATTTTAGCAAAGCTTCGTCAGAAATCTATAGAAAAATTGTTCAAAATAAAGTACACCATCGGTTCTATAGTACGGAATGTGAAAACCGTTTCGAGACGTTTGGATAGGCGAATTGAAGCGATGATACAAATCGGGTTAAATTTCAATTTCAATTTTAGCATGTTGTTGTAGGAGGAGTATGTTATTTTAGCTATTTTAGTTTTGATTAATCTGTAAATAATGAACCCTACCGAGCATACTCGTGTAGGGGCCCATTGCCAACTCTTAATGCATAAAGACTAATTTTGCATCTTTTCCTCAATAGTGAAATATTTACATAGATATTACTTAACTACTGCAGCAGTTTGTATAATATAATTGTAAGAAAACATAGAAAAATAAACAAATCAATGTTCACATAAATTATTAAACATACATTCATTAACTATAATGTTTGACGGTATATAGTCTGTAACATTAGCCACTTTTTTTCTCAATAAATCTTAAAGTTACCTAGTTTTTTATTACGAAGTTCAAGGAGAGTTTAATAATTATAAATAATGGCCGTACAAAATGTGTACGAAAATTGGGTGGTTTTAAGCATTGAACAAACCAACATGCCCGCTAAATGCAGCAAGAACCAAAAGGAATTAAATTGTATGCATGAATGACGTTAACATTAAGGATGTGCCTTACGGGAGTTTTATTTACATTAAACCTCTATCACATTTTCATTTCAAATTGATTCACTATTTTTTTTTTTTTTTTAGAAATTGTTTATTTGATAATACTGTTGTATTTAATCGGTTATTGATTGTTTTAAAAACAAATATAACATAAATAAGGGGGGGGGAGAACCATAGTTGGATTAAGGAGATCTACAGTCTTGCAACAACGATAATTATTTTCGTGTATTTTCCCGAAGAGCTTTATTTGAACCTCCCGTCTAGACCATTACTATCAACTTAACCGTGATTCCCAATACGATTATGACAAAGCGTTATTTTCCTAGGACGGTACAAGGTACAATATCCTAGGCGTATTAGAGAAAGCGTACGATTTTCCTCTATTAAGCTTAAAAACATTGAATATGAATTTGATTAGCTTTGTAAAGCCCGTGGCAAAATATTGTAGATTAACCATTGATAGACAGCAGCACCCAAACCCGAAAAAATCAAAAAAAGGCCGCTAAGAAAAAATAAACAGAAACATGTTATTATCTAAACATTTGTAAAATGTGTACTTTCAGCGTTTGTCCAAGGCGGGTTGGTATACTATAAAAGTTACTGCATGTGCTCTCAAAATCCCTTTGTGCGCCACTGATAATATAATGACTGTCGTCAATAATACTATACAAAGAGGTCTTAATAGAACGTGTGTTTTATTGCACCCGTGACATGGTTGCACAGATATCTACGCACACGGATATTTATGTTGATTATTCACGTATTCCACGTGACACGTATAATTCACGTATATTTGTCTTTTCGTGTGTACAGACAATTGTAAATTTACGAATTCCTACACACGAGTTGTATACATTTATGTATTTTTTGACACGGAATGTTTAATTTTACGTGTACACCTATAACAAGCGGCCCTCGAGTCGACACTAAATACGTCGAATAAAATTGAATAAAACTGAGTACAAACAAATTTTTTTGCACAAAGTAAAGGGCCACTCACCCTCCCCGTCAAGCGTAGTATACATATAGCTCCCCTAGGACTGTGGCTGTAATCCGGGGCCCTGGCGAGTGCGATTAATAACATATTTTGAGTGGCTGAAATTTTGGCCGCGCAACGATTATTATAATGAAATTAAGTTTTGGGCGATATTATTATAATACGCCACAACCGCGTGGGTAGGTACGGCAGCGGCGTGGCATTTTACAGGGATTTACTAATTATTTAAAGTCACCACGGGTAATGCAAACGCCATTATACGACCGTTTTAAATTAGTAAATTTTCATAGGGACGTTGTGACGTATAATAGTTGTTTAAAAACGCATACGACGCGAGCAATTTGCAATAACACGCGATGGTTTTTATACGCGACCGACGCTTCAGACCAATGGTTCCCAACCTGGGAGAGGGGTTGTGATCACATTGCTAGGGGGGCGCAAGCAGGACCGCATTTATAAGTAAAATGTATTTGTTAAATTATTTGTATTTCGCATTCACTTACGTCTTATACAACCCACATAAATTAATTGATTACTTCATAATAATTTGATATTATTTATACAATATTATACATAATACATTATACATTTATATATAGCTTATCCATACCCTCAAAAACGTCATCCATTTTTTTTTCAATTTACGGGGGAGTGGCAGAGGTTTTTTTAAAATCTATAAAGGGGGCATAGAATAAAAAAAATCTTGAGAACCACTGCTTTAGACGGACTATGTATGCAAACAAGACCACAGCCGCGCGAGAAGCGATAGAATTATCATAATATTATTGCCGTTCGATTATTGTATCACTAAAACATAACACGATTGTCATTTCGTTCTTACGACACGCAAATAGAGTCGTACCGCGTATATTTTTCAAACGGTATAAATCGATATTATTATCTTTATGTTATGATTTTGATCATTTTATCTTTCGAAAATATCGAAAATAATAATTATATACAGTTTTCATTATTTTAGATTTTTGGCGAATCTAGGAATCAGTAACGCACTGTCGATTTTACTACGATGTGTGTGTGTGTGTGTGTGCGTGTTTTTTCTTATTTTTTGCGTGTAAACAAATTTTCTACCAGAAATCGTGCTACAATCGAAAACTTTATAGACGCTTTCTGAATCAAAATTCCGAACCGATATCTTTTTAAAAACGAAAGGTGATTTCCGTAAATACAAATTAAAATAACAAAATGATAAAATTATTTCGGGTAGAATTTAGCTTAATAAAAACAAGATTATAGTTTCTTTTTAATATTAAGAACATATTATCATAGAGAAGATAAAACGGTTTAAATAATTCTGTAAATTCAAATGGTGTTCAAATCACTTAAAAGTAACTTCAACATTTTAACTAAAAGTAAAACGTATACAATTAAATATTAAATAATTTTCACTACGAGAACATTTTTTCAAATTTTCTCTTGGTAGTTATGTACCCATACGTTTTATCAATTTAATTGATGATTATTTTTTCTCTTAGATAACCCTTACAAAGGTATCGAACATTCCGTCATCTAGATAAGATAACAAATAAAATGTTATTATCTAGATATAAGTCTCCTGGACGGTCCTATAATAACCGTAATAATCTACAAACAGTACAACCGATTTCACATTTAACGACATACCAGTATATTGTACTATATCATTAAATGTAAACATTAACTGCATATTTCAGAACACTTTTATTGTTTTTATTATTGGGAAAAAACACGTTTTCAAAACTATAAAGCCTGTCCTACTCATACAATATTAGCTCCCATTTTCAAAATCTAAAATGCGTTTACAAACTATTAGCTCAGTATGAATTAACATATTATTTTTAAACAAAAAAGCATAGAAATTATTATGACGGTTACCGAAAAGAAGGATACCCCGAAGGAGGCCCGGAAAAATATGTCATTAAAAATTATTTGCATAACTTAGCGCAGTACAAGTTCAGAGATCTATATTCCAGTAGGTTCAACGAATGGATATATCCCGAAACAAAGATGAAGATTATCTATAGATTTGATTCCTTATATGGATCGTACCGCATAGATAAAACAAAGACTATGCATAACAGTTGTGAATTTGTTAATTTGTTCTTAAGTTAATAATGCGAAGAAGCAACTAACGATTTCGTGAAATACCCTCAGTAGTGTGTATACTATGTACTATATAGGATACTGAATCATATTATCCGAGTATAATATTACGTAGTGTGTCCAGTCAAAAAATAAATTGATCAATTTTTATAACTTATGTTTTTAAATTTATAATTAAATGTACTCTAAAATTATGATTGGAATCAAATAATTATAGATATACCTACAGTTAATTATTATACTCATTTAATATTTTGGAAACTTATCTAATCCACCTCATATTGCTACAGTGGCCCGAGTATAGGTTTCGTTTTGAACAACAATCTGTATAGTATATATTCATGTTTTTTAACACGTTAAAATTTTTATTTTTTCCAATTAAAAAGTAAAAAAAACCAAATTGAATTTAAAAACAGGAAGTCATACTGAAAAATGGGCACCGCAAATGTGAGTATCACGGATTAAATAACGTATCGATACCGTTATGGTATTTTATAATGTATACTATTGTTGACGAAATTACGTACGCGTCATTTTTTTCTGTAGTTTAAAAAAATACCCTACAATTCAAAAGAGTATATAGCCCGTGGTAATAAAAATCGAGAGGGGGAGGGGGGAAGTGAAGAATGGAAGAAATAATAAAACAAAGAATTTCTGTTTTATTATATACATCGCGTGTATCATAGTATCGTATTATTGTATTGTAATATAAACGCATAGGAAATACTTATAACGTAGCGCCGCTGCAATTTTTGGCTGTGCGGAATATTATTGTTACCAATGGCCCGATTCCAAAGTAGTGTCCGTACGATTGTTATAAAATATATTAACAGATTTATCGGGTATTAAAATCGATATGCATAATATGTATTCGGACGACGCGTGATCGATGTGTCTGCAGTGTTTTACGTAATAGAAATTTACGATAGTAAAATATTAAAAAGAAGAAGAAACAAAACTATTTTTAAGATTCTTTTGAAGTTCGCGCAGTACATTCATAGGTGTGTACACATGTTTTTATTTTATAATCGAACTTGAAAGTTTAAATTTAAACCGTTCGATTTTTGTATTGGTATACCTACACGTTATATAATTGACCTTTGAAAGAAAAGTTTCGCTGAAAACACACGGGCTCGCGTACGAAATCAAAACGGGGTGTATATAATACAAGAGACGAAAAACGCCGTTCTGTGATGGTTTTACTTGTACACAACAAACGAAATACACGCAGAATTTCTCCGAGGGTCAAACGAATCCAGCGAATTGGCCTTTTAAATTGTATAGGAAATGTTTATGAGGATAGATACCCGAAAAAAAGGCCTAGAGAAAATCCCCGGCGGTGGTAGCAGTAGTTGGAGGGGGTACGGCGAATGATATTTCAGATGTCAGCGATTCAACGGATATGGAAAACGCAATAGATCGGCATAGATGAAAGAGCTTGGTATAGAAGAATGCTAAAAGCCTCAAAAGCCTGTCTAGGACTATGGAATAAATATGCAAATCTGATACAAGGGATGGGCCTTCCACCGTTGGGTTGGATAGTACTGTTGGGCGGGAAATAGAGTAAGCAGTATTTATAGTGTAATTTAGTTTATATCGTTAACATAATGATGAATAGTTGCTTATGGAAAACGATTTTGAGCGAAGTTCGATTAAATATGTTTTGAAATGCTGTGATTTTTACGATTTCCATACAAATTTGAACTTAAAACGCTAATAAAAAAAAAATACAAAATTGGGCTCAATATTTTATTGCTCCCATAAAAAAATGCCAAGAGACCTTTTTATCGAATTTCGGTTCTAGTTGGTGAATAAGGAAGGTTGTTATTTTTGATTTTCCAAATAATTTTCATACCAATTGAAAAAAAAGCGGACGAATTTACTATAATAAAAGTTCAATTTCGGTAAAAGAAAAAATTAAAAATCACGAAATTGCGATCGTAATAATTTCCGTGGTTTTCGAGTATTGAATAATGGCTACTTAAAATATTTAATGTCATCAATTACTATTAAAAAATGATTTTAGACTTATACACAGGATAAAATATAGGTAAAAAATGCAAGCTCAGGTTTAAAGCTTGTTTCGTCAGCGTTATTGCAGAATTTAGACTTTAGTAGTAACTTATACGAACAAATTATACGGAATACTTTTACTTTAAACCGTGTCAAAATTTAGTTTTTTATAATTTAAAAACGTTTTACGTTTTATTATTCATTTTTTTTTTTTTTTTATTAAGTACCTATTCCAAAATATTCTGTAGCAGTTGCGTAATTAGGAATCACATTACTACTTCGCTCTTGACAGCAGAGATGAGGGTGAACAAAAAGTACAAAAAAAACGCCATTTTTTTAGCTACAAATATGTTCACTGTATTTAAATTTAAATTAAATTCAATTAATCTTTCTAATGGTTTAAATTTGTTTTGAAAAACAAGTCTTTTCTTTAAACTTTAATTACGATATTTAATGACTTTTCACAAATCACGTAAAATACATTTTACTTTAAAAATTTTAACTACAGATATGTATATTACACTTGAGACGTTAAAAACAAAAATAAAGGATTTGGATGATTATCATATCCACAGATATATCAATTTCATAATTTACTAGTGATTATTGTTATAATAATATTAACAGTGAAATTTAAATTTAATAATTATTTAAAAAACTATCATACTTGTATAGGCCTCAGGAACTTAAATTTCGATATTATGCCTAAGGTATTTTTTTATACAAAGGCTCTGAAGAGATCTTTCCTCCATATCTCCCCTTTAATTAAGTTATCACTGTTCTGTAGAATATATACGTGTATGTCAAATATATCGATAATAGTTATTATATTTTCTTTGAGCAGTCACAAATACATCGTATAATTTGGTAATGATATTTGGTACACAGTTTTTTCAGAATTATATTGTTCGAGTTTACAATAATGTATTTCGTACAGTACGCCTACGCATTTTAGAAAAGTATTTTACTCTGAAAATTGTGATTTTTCATAACACTATCCGCGATTATTAATTATTATTATGATAATTTTAAGTTCAGACAAGATGACCGGTGATGTTAAGTAATCTAAAAATAGATAAAGCGTGCAGAATACTACTATACACGACCCACTCGTTCTATTCCTCCGGTCGAACCTATTAATATCGTTCAAATTTATAAATCCGCAGTGGTTTGATATTAAAAATGTATGCGTTCGTCGACGTTTAAAATAAAAATAACATTTATCGTCTGCCGTTTGACGTCGGACCTAAGTTGGTACTGTATTAAGCAAGACTTTGGACTTTTAGCATTTAAAATCCACAAAAAAACGTCAAAAAAGTACTGAAAAAAATATTTTAAAAATTAAAAATGTTTGGAGGGTTTTAACATGTCCCTCTCTAGTGGCCTATTAAGGGAAATTATGTAACATTACAAAAATATTAGTTAATAAGGGGAGGACTTTAAAAACTCATCTACCTTTTTTTACTTTTAAAGTGATTTTTTTGGCGTTTTTAAGCGCTAAAAGTTCTAAATCACTGGTAATAAGTTTTGAACGAGCATATTATGGGGGTTTTAAAGTTTCTCTTAAAAAAAGGCAGCCTTATTATATGCTCAGAGATTCTAGAATTATCTAAAAATATTAAAAAGAAACTCTGCTCATATTTTAATCGATTCATTTTATGGGATTTCGATAATAATTTTTCGTGTATATAACATAGGCATTGTACAATTTTAGCGGGCTAAGTTATGTTCTAGCCAATTACAGTTGCCATTTTTATCGTGTAAAGTAAAGAGTGTCTAACGGATATACGAAATTTATTTACGTAAATGAGACTTTATTTTATGTTTTGTGAATCTACAGGATCGGTAGCTTATTTACAAGAGGGGATGTGCGGAATAGATTGACGTTCCTTGAAATATAAAAAAATAATAATAAATACGATTGGATGGATCAAGTTTGAAGAACAGAAAATTATATTTTATATTTTTATTTTATGCATGTTTAATATATTATACAAGGATATAGAATATTGTTAAATAATATCAATCTATAATTAAATCCTTATTTTTGTCATTATTTATTTATGAAAATTAGACGGGGGTACAGTGATAAATCTATTAAGGGGGGTCTAAAGGGTCAGCTTGCCCCCTAAATTCACTCGAGTCTGCCAAATGTACTGTTTGATGAGAAAAAAGAAAATCTTTTTCTTTTTGTATATAGTCAGTTGACCTAATCGACTTTAAAAAAAAAAATTCACTACTTCTCGACAGGGACAAGGAAGTACGAAATTTTCGAAGCAACTTCGAGTTAATGAAGTGTTCACGAATGTATATCCCCAGCCCTCCTCCTCATGATAAAATCTTAAATACTCTATTTATCTGGACGGATAGCTAAACGGAGTTTAAAAATTAAAAAAAAAAAAAATGTTTTTGTAACTTTCATATCGAGTTGCATATTTAGAAAAACACAAAAACCCGATAAGGTTCGATGAGGAAAGCTAGTTTCACTTAGTCTGCGTAAGTATTGTTTTTACATGTTACTCGATAGTTACACTGAGATAGCAGATGTGGGTGTGGCGTCCTTTTAAAGCCTTCCCGAATATTTAGTGAATTCGTTAAAAAAATCGAAATAACAGACCGCATTCGCTAACGGGACGCGTTTTCAATATTATACAATAATGCATAATACGATACACCACTGGCGCAGCTTGAATTTCTCAAGAAAGGAGGGGGAAGGAGTAAAAAACTAATATATTGTACAACAAAATGCTAATGTTATAACTGTATATATTATGGATAACTAATGATTAGAAACTGGATTTGTATTCTGTAAAAATCCACTTAAAAACGTAAAAAAAGGCACTTAAAAAGCATAGAAAGATTCAAAAGCCCCTCATCTAAGAGCTTTAACTTTTTAAATACAATTTTCTAACTCTACAAAAATGTAATTTAATAAATTAGAGCCATTGAAGGGAAGGGGACTTTTAAATCCTTCTATCATTTTTGCTATTTAACATGTTTTGGTTTTTTTTTATTGCTTTTTTGTGAATTTTAAGAGAATATAATTCCAGCTTTGCTATCATAAATACTATAACTAGGTATCACATAGAAACAAAAAAAAAAGACGGTCATACTTCGCAAGATGGGTGGGCCACTTATGTAAGTGAGGAGTTAGGAAGGTAGTATATAGAGGGGAATTTAATGTATATCTGTACATAACGATTGAACTAATGAAAAACGATTCTGAGTGGAGTTATAATATTGTAGTATATTATGTATATTTAATACTTGTTGTATTAAGAGTACGTTGTACACACGTGTGCTGTCTTCGTCTTACAAATGTATACGACATAGCAAATTCGCGTTCAGTGGGGACAACTTTATGCTGTTAGTTTTAATATTAGAGCGAATTGACCTAAATTATCAAACTTAAATAAGAACATTATCCGTGCAACGTCGGCGCTATTTTTTCGATTTTTTTTTTTTTAATTTTCAAGTGAGATATAAGTATTATTAAGTTGTGATATTTCACACGTTCGTATATCTCTCTTATAAAAATTTAAATATCAAAAAAATAACGCGCAACGTGGCACAGATGATGTTCGTACCTTTATGTTTGACAATACAGGTCAATTCATTCTAATATTTGAACTAACACAACACAATACTGTGCACGCCAAATTTACTATGTCGTTGTATAAGGACGAAATCTGCAACTCGCATGTGCAATGTCCGCTGAATACAATATTTTGTATAACTTTAAACGAATAACATTAAATGCTATTTTTGTGATATTTAACATTTACGTACGAGGACTGATCAAAAAGTACCGAGGTCGGTAGTATTATTCGGAAACCGAGCATTGAAGAGCTGTAGGATTGGATCAATAGTATCACTTAATTCTATAACTTTTTCTGAGCACATTTGTTTTTATAGATTCTCTATAAACTTCTTGGTATTTGATTTCAGCGAAATTTTTGTAAAATATATTTTTCGGGTTTGGCGATTGTGTAATAAATCCAAAAGAAGAACAACTTGAGAGTTTTAGAGATTTCAGTGCATTTTTTTTATTTTTTTTTTTTTATTTTCAGAGGGATACAACATTTCATGGCATATGCCAAAACAATTTAATTAAAAAACTACAGATGCGCCACCGAGTGGCAACAAGTTTCTTTTCTTTTGGATTCATTACAAAATCGCCAAACATGAAAAACGAAAAAAAAAACGTTGAATTAAAACGAAGATTTTTATAGAAGTTCTACAAGAATAGATATGCTCAGAAGAAGTCATAGAAGCCAGGGTTACCAATCGTTTTGCTCTTTATAACGCTCGGTTTTCGAGTAATATTATTAGAGTCGATACTTGTTTGATTAGCACTCGTATTACGTCTTAGGCATTACGTATTTAAAATGATGCACACAATATTCTACAATATCCACAGTAAAAAATTTGAACGCCGTTTTTCCAATACTAATACGTATACAATTTCGTTGACCATAACCGTAACGCATCGATATGTCTATTGAGTAGAGCTAATCCGTTTAATCTGTTTTCCGAATTTGTGTTTTTAAAGATAACGTGTTTTAAAATGTTGAAACTAAATTGTTTAATTGGGAAACCAAAATATTCGAATCTATATTCATTCGGTCCAAACGGGGAGAATGGAGGAGATCCGCATCCGGAGTCCATCCTCTTGGTCGCGCCACTGTGACGTACCGTAAAGAGATTTCAATGAAACGGTGCGAACTTCGACCTTAACGGCCGCTACCTTTAAACGTTCGCACGAAATTCTACTATTTAAAAAGTGAATTAGTATTTTATTATTTTTTTTTTTTTTGTTTAGATTAAATTAAACGGTATTATATTGTTAAAATATTTCGTCGAATAAATACAATTATTTAGTGTGCAAACGGCTATAAATGACATTACAGTTTAATTATTAAAAATCAAATGACAAAACAACACTCGGTTCGTATAAAAAAAAAAAAAAAAGGTCAAGACAGCTTTAAATTTGGCACTTCGAACGTGCATTTTGACTACATATAGTTACGTTCATATTAGGTCCGAGTAAATATCATCATATCAGTACTCGTTTCAGACACGTTACAATTGTTTTGAATTCGTTTTAATACTCGGGCCGGTTGGTTATTATTAGTTTTTGACGGTCACACAACCATAGACGCAAATAGAAGAGGGGCTCGGGGGGAGGGAGCTTAGTTCCACCAAATTCCGTTCCTTCCAAATAAATACCAAGTATGCGTAATCGACATTATGGAATGTTAAACCCCTTCGAAATATTTGGGCTATTTGCGCCTAGGCACACACCACATAATATTATTGCTATAATACATTGCACGTATTTTAATCCGATTTTTTTTAAATTCGACTGTTTTTTCGCATTACCGCGCGGGCATCCATAGAGCACGCGTCATAATTATAGTTTTGGTAACGCAGCGGCTATCGCTGACTTCAATAACACAGTAAAATAGTATACGACATTCTTGCAGTGAACAATTATATTAAAACATTAGATAATATGAATTAAACGAATTCGAATTGCTCACCCCAACGTTGTCATGGTGACGATGGTGTACCAAAACGCGGCGGGAATGGACGTAAAGTTCGTACCGTCCACGTTCTTTTCAGCGTAAAACATGACTGTGGCGAATATGATGATGGCCATTGCCAACGAGAACACCAGGAATCCCAGTTCGGAAGCGCACGACTTGAGCGTGTAGCCGAGTATGCGGAGACCCTGCGAGTGCCGGGAAAACTTGAATATCCGGAACACCCGGAACACACGGAGCGTGACGAACGCGCCGGACACGTCGTCGTTGTCGGTAATGCCCAGCCCGATATAATAGGGCAAGATTGCAACCACGTCGATGATGCTCATCACGCTGCGCATGAACTTGCACCGGTCCGGGGCGGCGAACAACCGCAACAGATACTCGGTGGTGAATATCATGACGCAGGCCGTGTCCAAGCAGAAGAACACGATCTTGTAGCGTTCGCCGCACGGCAGGGTGCCGGATCGGCCGGGCCGGTGGCCGCATGGCACTGTTTCCACCACGTTGGCCATGACGGACACGGCGATGAAGAACCCGGTGACGTAATAGAAGACGAGCGCAGCTGTGGAAGTGTGCGGGTTGCCGAAAGCCCGCCACATCTTCTGCCGGATGTTGGTGAGCTGTGGCAAGTTTTGGTCGCCGTTCTCCGACAGCTTGTCGTCCATGAGCCGTTCCGCGTTTTCCCGCTTCCTGTCCCGGTAGTCCTCGTAGCAACAGTCGCCGATGACGTCTGGCAGTATGCCGAAAAACGCCAGTTCCTCGTCATAGCTGGTCAGGCACTCGTGCTTGGGATAGTGCAACTTACCGGTCCGGTAGTAGTTAAGTATGTGCCGGAATATGTCCGGGTCCCGGTCGAAGAAGTACTCCTTGCAGTCTTCGTCGTAGAAGAACTCGCGTTCGTTGGACCCGAGCAACGTGTCCGGGTACTTTTCCACCGTGTTGCGCCACGTCTCGAACCTGCGTCCCGAGACGTTGATCAGTAGTTTCTCGTCGTCGATCTTCCGCCGGTCTTTAGGTACCGGCGGCGGTGGCAGCGGTTGAGTAGCGATCGGTACCCAGCCGATAGCTGCCGCCCGAGCAAACGGCAGCCAAGCGGCAACTGAAGCCATGCTGTGCGGTGAAACGTCAGTATCACCGCCGGCGACTTCGCCGATCTATCAGTGGCAGTTCGCGTAAGAACGGTCGCATACTCACCGCGCACAGGGACCACCAGCGCCGCGGTCGTCTTCGTCGTCTCTGCAGCAGGTAATACAGGGGTAACGCGGCCGGAACGCGTGGACGACAAGTCAGACCGCCGCTGCCGTCGGGTAGGTCACGTCCCACGGGCCGGTCCGGTAAGACGACGCGGCGACGGCTGATCCCGGTACATTCTAATTTCCCGTTCACACATGGTGGTCCCCCTAATAATATTGTCGCGTCGTATCGGTCACCATCGGCTCAATAACACCGCTATACGATTCCACTAAAATAAAACGGGTACCTCGCAATATTATTATATTGCACCGTACGGTACCGTTAAATTATTTTAATGTAGAAAATCGTGTTATCGATATGCACGCACCGCGGCCGGCTCCCGGTGCCACAATATTATCGCGATAACGCGCGTGCTATCACCGCGGATTTTTGGCGGTCCCGTCCACCTGCAGACACGGACCGACCGACCTACTCGCGACAAGCAGCTACACTGAATGGTGACGACTACGCGCGGCGGCGGAGACTCGGCGAACTGCACAGGCGGTACTACGCGGAGTACCACGGCGTCGGCGGCGGTTTTCGCTCAGTCGAGTGTTTTATATATTTTTATTTTATTTTTTATTTTTATCAAAACGCCGCCGCCGCCGCCGTCGTCGTCGTCGTGCACGGTCGCCGCCGCCGATATAGTTTATATAGTACTCACGTATATACAGTACAGTTGCAACGCGTAAAACGCTAATGACCCGAGCGCAAGCGCCCGGCTCCGGCGGCGTTGTCCCGCTCGCGCGGTCCGCGCGCACGATCGATTTACGTTTTACGTCTAGCGGCCCACCCCGTCGTCGCGTCTCAAGCGTTTCGTTTCGTTTTTTCGGTTTTTCGTTCCCGGCACGCTCTCACCCGACACACGGTATATACGCGCCGCCGTCTGTGATGCGCGCGCTACGTCCCGCTCGCTCACGTCCCCGTCGCGCCGCCCGACGTCCCTGTGCGCAACCCCCGGCCGGTTCGGCCGGCCGCCCCGATGCCGTGTCGCCCCGTTCACCGCCGCCCCTGCCCGGCCCGCCGACTGCGTACACACGACCGACCATCCTATATGTTTCGCGTAACCGCGCTCTCGTAAATGATGCGCGCTGCAGCGGCCGGCCATCGTCAAGGCCGCCGTCGTTGTCGGCACAGCGGCCAGCGGGCGCGGGTTCCCAAGGCAACGCGCCCCGACACCGCTGCCGTTTGTGACGTAACGCCGTCGTCGTCGTAAAACTACGGGGTAAATAACGTACGTCGCGTACGCGACATTATTATACAGAGCGTTCGGGTCGACAGACCGCTGCGGACGCCGCGCGGGGACGGACGGCCAGCGTGCCGCGCCGCTCAAAAGTCCGGATGTTCAAGACGAGCGCCCCGTATAGTGTGCCGAAAAAACACGCTACGCGATGCCCGCAGAACCGGCCGGCCGTGTGCAGCAGCACCGGCGCGCATTCGTCACGCCGCCGCCGGCCAACGATATTATTTACGACGGGTAAAAGTCGAGTTCGCGCGCACCCGTTCTCCGGTACGCGCCCACACGACGACGCGGTGGGCAAATGACAATAATATCTGCGCCGCGCTCGGACAGGGACCGGTGTCGGTGCCGGCGGTGCAGCGGACGGGACGCGCGGTGTATAAACCACACCGCATTTATACAGGGTAGTACGGTAATATTCGAATGCTGCCCGCGTTACAAAAAATGTTTTTTAAAAAAGACGCACATTCTTCGCACGATGGGTGGGCCGCTGTTGTCGGTGAGGAGTCGGGAAGGTTGGATGTATAGGGAAGTTTAATTTTTACCTCTACACAACGATAAACCGCTGCTATCAAAAAACGATTCGGAGCGAAATTTCTTTTCTACGTCGTGTAAGTACGTACATTTTCTCGTTTTCCCTACGTTTTTTCAAGGTTTTTCTAAACTATCATGAAATCCACATGAAAAATGTTCTCCTTAAAGAACCACCTAGACAAAATGTCCTCACAGAAAACGTACTACACTTGAAAATCGGAACAAGAATTCAGATAGAAAAGCTATAAAACCAATACATTCCTCGCTATGCTCCTAATCTAAAAATACTGACAGCAAATGATATTGTAAGAATGCGGGTTTCGACATTTAAGACGCGTTCCTAAAGCATAAGTAATCATCCGTTTATCGTATTAATTGAATTCATATTATAAGGATTATTATTGTCTATCGGAATTATCGTCGATTTTATTTGATAGCGATTGCAAAATAGAATTAATTAACATTTAAGTAAGTACGTATTGAAATCGATCATAACAGCGGATTTTAGATTCTGAGTGGAGCCAAGAAGTTTTTGGTTTTACAAAGATATATTTTATTTTTATTTTTTATATCCGTTAACAACTTTGCTACCAGAAGACTTGCTCGGATTTTTACGTGTATCACCTTTTCTGAAAGGAAATCGGCGTGGGGAGGTACTTTAAGGATGTCATTTTTCGATTTTCTCAAGAGTTTCCTCATAAAATTTAAAACCCGAAAAAAAACAGATAAATATAAGAAATTTAGGTATTAGTTAAAATATATTACAGCTTTCTTTTTTTTTCGTGAACAACTTTTCTTTCAAATTTTGCACAAACTTTTAATGATATGAATGTTTTTAAAAGAAAATTTTACTAGAGAAGTACTTTAAAGAGGTCATTTTTCGATTTTCTCAAAAGTTTTCTCATACAATTTGAAAAATCGTGATAAAACATGAGAAAACCGGGAAAAACTTAGCAAAATTGGCAAAATCGGTACAACATTAAACAAATATTATTAAAGAAGATATATAATGCCTATTTAATTATTTCACCAGAATCTGACATAAATATTGTTGACAAAGCATCATTATCAATTGAACTCTGCTCAGAACCGTTTTTTCGTAAGCAATGGTTTATCGTTGCTTACAGGTATATAGTACATTAAATTATCTATAACAGTGGCTTCACACATCTCCATTATCCTAGGACGTCTTTCTACTTATTTAAATATTATAACACATTTCGCACGCTAAGCTGTGTTATAGGTGGGCAATTTCTTTGGTAACTAGGATACAGGATAATACTTAAACTGAAACCTTTAAAATTGTTTTTATTTAGTTTATCTACCAGACATTTTGAACCCCGAAATTCAAGTATAAAATCTTTTCCGAAAGAAAATGTTGTCTAGTTAGCGTGAGTAGGAAAGTAGTTTTTTGATTTTCTTGCTTGACTTTTAACTTGTCTTTTAATTACCCAAATTCATGTCCATATACGTTTAAATAAACATACACTTAGCTTATTTATTAATTTATTTTAGGATAACTCAACTTAAACTAGATAAAAAAAAAGTAAGAAAGACGGACATACTTCCCACGATGGACCACTGATGTAGGTGAGAAGTTAGGAAGGTAAGGTATAGAGGGGAATTTAATGAATATCTGTATTTTGTACGCAACGATTAATCTCTGTCAACGAAAAACGATTCTTAACGGAATTCGATTTTACATATTTAAAAGGTTTATAATATTTACGGTTTTCGTCAAAATTTAATATTAAAATTCTCATATAAAAAAAAAAAAAATATATTACAATATTCAACTAAACATTTTCTTGTTTTCCCTTTAACTTATAATGAACCTTCTGTTAATTAATCCCATTTTCCCTACCTTTTTTTCCGGTTCTTCTTACTTATTGTGAAAACCGCTGAAAAAATCAAAAAAATTACCTCCTTAGAGTACTACTCCAGGAAAATGTCCTTTTAAAAAAGTTGCTATATTTCAGTGGTTCCCAACCTTTTTTATTCTAGTCTTCTCCCTTGTACATTTTCAAAAATGTCACACACCCTCTTCCCTTAAATTAAATTAAACAATTAGAGTTTAGATGACCTTTTTTAAGATTCTAAGTGTAGTGAAAAATATATTGGTTTTACAAAGATATTTATTTTTTTATGTGAACACTTTTTCTACCAGAAAGTATACTCCGATATGTATGATGTATACCCTTTTCTGAAAGGTAAATATCTTGAGGTCATATTTGTCATTTTTCGTTTTTCTCGGGAATTTTCTCATCAAATGTGAAAAATCGAAATAAATGGTGGAAAAACGGGAAAATGTACGAAATATAGGTAGAATTGGTTAAAAATTGTACGGTCTTCTTTTATTCTGAAATCAATTTTTTTATTTGCAATTTTGCTTCAATTTACAATGATAACACTTTTTCTGAAAGGAAATCTGACTGGGGGTACGATAAAAAAGTCATTTTTCGATTTTCCCTAGAGTTTTCCGAGAAAATGTGAATTACCGGGAAAAAACATGGAAAATCAGGAAAAAATTTGGAAAAACTGGTAAATCGATACTATATTAAACAAATATAAAAGAAAATATATGACGCCTATTTAATTATTTTACCATAATATGGCATTTATATTTTTGATAATGCATCACTATTAAGTATTAACTGAACTCCACTTAGAATCGTTTTTTCGTTAGAAATAGTTTGCTATCGTCGCTTGGCTTTTTTATATTCAGTTTTTTTTAAACAAATTGTATAAAATAACAACTACATATATATTATACGTTATGCATATCTAAAATTAATTTATTATTTTCAATTTTACTGATTGTAAAATAGCATGATTTTATTTTAACAACGAAATTCTCGTTATTTCATCATCACTTTCCCTCCCCCCGTGCAGTATCTAAACTCCCCCGGGGAGGAATTCCCCCCTAGTTGAGAACCACTGCTATAATTGATACTTCGGAGATTTTTGATAGAATTTTTTATGTAGTATAAAAAAAAAAAACCTAAATAAACAGCGTAAACCAATACATTCCTCGCTCTATTCAAGTTCTAAAATGGTTAATTTGCCTAGCTTTGGTTTTTTACTGTAATGTGTGGTTTTTTTTTGCCTGTGAATCTTTTTCTACCGGAAATTCTACTTTGATTTTCAAATGTATCATCTTTTTCGGAAGTTAATTCTGTCTAGTTGGTGCACTGAGGAATTCATTGTCTTGGTTTTTTTCTAGCAACTGTGGGAAAATGTATTAGAAAAAACGGGAACGTTTCCTGCAACAATTCTTTCATAATTTTCGACTTTGTTTTTTTTATTAGTTCGAAATAATCTTAATGACTTGAAATTTGTTTTCCAAATACTCATATTAGCTTTATTATGCATGGCAAATTTTTCAAAATAGTGCCGAATTTTTAATTAGTTATAGACATTTTAAATTTTTGAGTTTTTTGAGTTTTTATGTGATTCTATATGGATAAAACTGTTTTAGCCGTGCAGAAATGTCTGAACATTTCATTCGGGGTTTATCGATATCACCGTTGATTGTAAATAGTATAGATTGCTCACTGGTGATGTTTACGCATTACGCTCTAATATATCCATTAGATAATACCGTTATGCATTGCTACAACGAGAATGTTAGTTACCAACAATAACGTTGTAATCGACTTAACCTATCACTCTTGATCATCATGTCCACGATCGATGTTTACCAGGTTATTTCGCATGTACCCCCACTCTAAAATAATGTTGTACATACCTAAATTAATACAAAGCATTAATAAATTATTATTTATTAGCCACGTGACAAGATACTGTTCTTTGATTGACCCGCGCTCAGAGCCAGCGAGAAAAACATGACTTCATGTTCTTTTACGTAAACCAACACAGCTTCTTGCAGAAATCCACGGTAAAAGATGAGTTTCGATCGCAGTTACGGCGAAAATTATTACATTTAACGATAATAATTATTCAAATCGATAGATTACTGGAAAATGCCTATTTTTAAAGTCATGTGTGGACGACATATGGGATCAACGATTAATGATTGGCAGTGGTTAACGTGAAGGGAGTTCTTCGAATTCTGAGGGGAGGGAGGTTGTTTTAGTTATTGCGTGACCGAGAGATTTAAAAAAAAAAAAAAACCAAGAAAAACGCCGGTTATTAGGTTTTATGAAAAACACAAGTATTACGCTGCACTGGGAATTTCAAATTTAAAAAAAATATATATAAATATTGTTATTACGTGATTACGTTATTGTCTGTCGGTGCGTATACAATAAAGTTACAAAAAAAAAAAAAAATAATAATAATAATAATAAAATCCCCGTGTGCCTATATTAGATATGTGTATTATTACATTATCGCCTATCGGCCGGTGTGACGATAATTTAAATGTTATTAATTGGGTGTCGGACGGCGGCGTTACGATGGCGAATCCGCCGGCGCAGAACAATGACCCGTGTTCCGGCGGAATTTTAACGGTAATACTCGACAAATAAAAACGATTAACGGCAATACAATACGCGTTTCAACGCGGTCGTATTTTTCGGCGGACGGCAAAACAGTTTTAACGTCGCGCGCGTCTTTCGTTTTGTTTTGTTTTTTTTTTTTTTTTTCGCGCGCGTAACATCGACGGGCCGTAAACGTTCCGCCGTCCGGCGACGTCCGGACCAGTGTTGAGCCCGGGTATACGATGGGGAGGGCCGCAGCCCGCCGTGGAATTTTCTCCGCTCCCCCATCCCCCCGTCGTATGTGGGTAAATGAATAGTCAATTCGATAACCGTCAAACAAACACGACCGGTTTTGGCGAGAAGGGTAGACGAGCGAAAAACGGATCGTCGCCGTGATTTCAGTAATGCGCCCCCACCGAAAAAACAAGAAAAGAAAACCGTCTGGATTCAACACCGGTCCCGCACGCGACACACGCCGCGCCGGCGGCGGTCCCGCCGTCGTAATACTCGTGTCCGCCGCGGGACGAATGTTTGGCGCGCACCGCCGGCGCGGTACACCCCGTATAGGAGCGCGCGCCCGCGCGGCCACTATAATAAATTATTGTGCCGTCGCGCACATCGCGCCGCCGGACGGACCGGCGGCGGCGTGCGAACGCCTTCACGGCCGGCCGCGCGGTCCGCCGCCGGTTATTAATACGATAAATCTGCTCGTCGTAACACCACTACCGGCCGGCATGCAGTGCCCGCACACTTTCCGGCCTTTGTCCGTCCCGTCCCGCGGTATTTACTGCGGGGACGGTTAGGTATCGCGGTTCAGTTTGTTTAGCGCGTCTGGCGGCCCGGCGGCGGCGGCGGCACGGACTTTGCCGTACGTGTGCGCAATAGTAATAATAATAATAATAATATCGCGTTAGTATTTCTATCGGCGGCGCGGATGACTGCCCGACGACTGCCGCTCACCCACCCGCAGACGCGGCGGAACGCATTAACCCCCGAAATCGCTACCCCCTTCCCACTACTCCCATATTTTCCTCTGCCGAGCCGTATGGAACGTCACCCCGTGTTTGCAATGGTTTTTTCCGGGAAGGGGAGTGAAGGGAGTTTTGCTGTCTTCGACACCCGTGTCGACGGCGTGCATGGACAAAACGAAAAAACGCGAACCTTTTTTTTATTATTTTTTTACCTACGAGGCCGTCGAAGACAATAAAATAAAGAAAGCATTTTTTTTTATTTTATTTTTTTAAGGGGTTTAGCGAAAAATGTTCAATATAGTTACGTATATACTAGTATAATAGCAGGGGTGGCCAAACTTTTTTTGGTAGACATCTACTAAGAATGTATTTTTTATTGAGAATCGACCTCCAAACAAAAATCTATGATTGTAAATTACCTAATAATAACAAACATACAAGTACAAAATAATAAAACTAAAATGTATAGTTAAATAATGTTTTTCATCACACTACTTTTTAAGACTAATATGGGTAGTATTATTGTAAATACAATTGCCAGGATAAACACTTTTGAATTGTAGGTACTACTTGATAAATTTACAACAAAATAGAGATAATATATTAAAATAAAAATGATCAACAATTGTTATTTATCTACTAATTATATACAAATAAATTCTAACAAAATTGAGATCGACGTTTAAATCATCTGCCACCCCTGTACTACTGTACTAGTATTTTTTCTTGGTATGCACATTTCTTAAATCCGTACCACCACACTTCCAACTTCGGACTACACACTTTGTGTCAACATTCGCCAAAAACAATTAGGTACTGCAGTTTATCACAATTTTATAACGTACGCATGTCCCATCAAATATTCGGAATAATATGTAAATCATTCGACTGAATCCTATGCTAAAATTAATTATTTAGAATTATTTTATATATAAGCCCACCAAGATTATTCTCTAAATATTGGTGTTATGCGTACGATTATTTTACCCATCGAATATCGCACAGCCGAACAGAGTTATCCTTTTTAATCTCCCTGAATAAATATTTGTATAAATTATGTGTAAGCGTATAGATACAATTAATTTGATACATTACTGACTTACAAATGTCATAACAAGCCACCCAAACGGTGTCGATACAGATGCGAATTGTAATATTTTTAACTAATACCTACATTTCTTACATTTTCCACATCTTTGTAAAACCATAAGCTTCTTCACTCCACTCAGAATCTAAAATAAAACTGATATATGCAAACACGGATGTCCATGTAATGTATCGTGAAAAATGGTGTAGTAGAAAAAAGTGACCGCAAGTGTTACCAAAAAGGTCGTGACAGGAAATACGCGGACCACATCTGTGCCGGAATTACTCAAACCACTCATCCACCCGCCGATAAAAATTCAGAAACGATGGTGTCTCCAAAATCCTTTTACCACACCACAGAGTCTATAGAAGGTAGGAAGTCGGTAATTTTGTTTTCTTTACTTATAGTGTAGATACCTATTGTCAGTCGCGTAGCTAGAATTTCACAATGAGGCAATTAGGCAATGGGGACAAGCGAAAAAACCTAAAACAACACGTTTATTTCCTTTATTACTTTTACAAATATACTGTATATACTTAGTAGAGTTAATAAAATATGAAAATAAACCGAGTACGTCATAATAAAGTAATATACAACGGAAAACGATGATAAAAATAAATATTAAAATAAACTACTACCAAAGGACGAGCATCCCTTGGCTACGCCACTGTCTATTGTCTTACTGTATTGAAATCAACAATAAAATGCGAAAAAAACGGTTCTGGTTGAAAATCGTATGTTAGACAACTAAATAGGTTTTTTTTTTTCATACAACTAATATGAATTCATGAAGTCCAGAAAATATGAAAAAAGCCCAAAAGTTTAGTGTGAGCTCAGTTCAATTGAAATTTAAAAAAAAATCCGACTTCTAGATGTTCTCCAAACACCATATTCGTCAGTCAAGGATTAAAATTCGGTTTCAGACTAAATTAATTTATCCCAATGACAAGGTCGTCCAATAATGGGAGTTATTAACATTTTTCAAACGCATATTTCCTTAATTGTATAGGTTTGTCTGGGTGAGAAAATACCTTTTTTTTTGGTTCATTATTTTTAGACTAATGATTTTTTTTTTAAACTTAACTAGTTCAAAAAGATTGGTTTTGGCGCGAATTCAAATGTGTCTTACCAAACTCCAGATATTCTAATGTTACCATCATCAACCATATTATGTTAATATTAATAATATTAATAATCTAAGATCAACTATAAAGCATATAGACCGTACCGCACTCATTACGATATGATTAGTGTATCAAACATTTTTAGATTCTGGTCAGAGTGAGGTTTTGCACTGATGTTTATTATTATTATTATTATTTTTTTTTATCTGCAAACAACTTTTTTACTAACAATTTTACTCCGATTTTCAATTATAGCATTTTTTCTGGAATTAAATCTAATTGTGGTAATACTTTAAGGAGGTTATTTTTTGATTTTCCTAGCTGTTATCATAATGAATGGGAAAAACCGGGAAAAAATCTAGGAAAAACGGGCAAATAGGTACAATATTAAAAAAATATATAATAATAATACGTGTATTCTTGACAAAGCAACGCTATTAACCGAACTTTACTCAGAATCGTCTTCCGTTAGTAATAATGGTTAATCTTTGCACACAGATATACATTAAATTTCCCCCCTACTATCCCAACTTCTTACCTACAACAATGACTTGCCTATTGAGCGAAATATGTCCGTGTCTTTTTTTTTTTTTTGACAATTGCCATTGTGGGCAAACGTGGATATTATATGGAAAATACACAGCTCTAACAAAATTTAAAAATAATTCAATAATTGATCATCCATATTACGGAATTCAAAATTTAATTTTAATCGCTATTATAGATGATAAATTGTACCTATTTTTATTTCCTTGTCAAGTTTATATTAAAATATAATGTGCGAATATCGTTTTAGATTCGTATCGAAGACAAAAATAAATGGTTTTATTGAATATCGCCTGGGATTTTTTCACTCGTAAAGATTTTCAACGGTAGAGTAAGCAGCGTCATCAAATTTTATCGAAACTTTCTCCCGGGTAAAACGTGGTCGGGGTATTCTCTATAATACAGCCGGATCATCTTTATTTAAATCACGTTTTTGACAAGATTGAAGCGAACTTTCGGCCCACGAATATAAATTGCATTTTCTAAATTATTTTTTAATTCGAGCTTATTGAAAAATGAACACGATCATGTTAAATTAGGAACAACCCTCGAGGTTTTCATTTTGAAACAAGAAAAAAGTATAAGTACCTACTTATTGTGGTGGGCCTTGAGTAATATAAGGGTAGGATACGTTCCCAAGTGCAAGCAAGATATTTTCTATAATTTAATATACTGATACGTACATTTAATAATGGGAATGCTCGTAATGTGTAAAAAAAATAAATGTTTGCTATAAAGTTTAATTAGAACATAAATCACATTTTCAAAATTTCATAATAAATACAATTTTAATTCTTTGTTAATTAAAATTATTTGTATAATTATAACCAATGTTATTTAAGGACCATGGCACAAGGTATTTTTGGGTGGTGCTGGTTGGTGAATAAGCGGGTCCCGACTTCCAGACGAATGAAAAAATTAGTTATCGTATTAATTAATTTGCTCCAACGTAGTAACGTTAGTTTATCACTATATTATTAAATACGTACATTTTACGCAATGATTAAATATTCTGTATTTAATTGCAATTATAAATCGTATACCTACGAATCTATATTCATACAAATTGTTATTTAAATTTTTAATGAATTAAGTTTAGGTTAGATTTATTGAACAACAATTATTAACATAAATATAACAGCGGTGGGTATTTTATAAAAAAAAAAATAGCGCAATCAATTAAAATGAATCACCGTGCCACTGAGTATATCTATTTCATTTTTATGTATATATGTTACGATTAATGCAAAATCGGACAACATTAACCATAACATATATACTTTTATCACATAAAATCCATTACCTAATTGAAAATCAAAACGAATAACCCGTTTGTGTCTAAAATTTGATATATATAGGGATTGAATTGGGGGCGGGGAAAGGTTACAAGAAAGTGTTTTGATTTGACCGTAAACCATAAAAAAAAATGTTATTATAGGTAAGTTCAAAAATCATTACAAAGAAATGTCATATGTATTATATATAGGGTAAAATTTATTACTTTATTAGGTATATACAGGGACGTATACACTGAGAGGGGGTCTATCCCCCAAATGGCTATTTTCGTTTTTTTTTTATAAGGCTATTAAAAGTGTTTTTTAGTAATCTTAGTAAGTATCATTAATTTTTTATTGGAGTCTTTAATCGTATCGGTAAGTAACTAGTGAATTTCGGATTTAACGATTACTGATAATAACTACTATTGCTCGACCACACCACAGAATAACACAATATTAATACATGTAAATTACGAGAATAAATCTATAACATAGTAATCGTGCTATATACAAATATGTGGTGTAGGCATAACGAGCCCTAGGTAATTTGAATTTGGGTGCTTGAGTCTCACCTAAAATTATTTTTGCACGCTCATTTCTTTATTTTTAGAGTATTATAAAAAAATTAAAAATATCTTTTTTCGTACATATATGATAGGTTAGATTTTTTTTATACAGTTCTGATCTGCATACTCCACAGATAAGATCTCACTCCAAACAAAAGTTATTCATACGCCACTGGACATACACCTACTATAAATCGTTTTTTACTACGTATTTTTTTCTTTTTAAATTGATAAACGACTTTCTACAAATTGTATTGAACTCTGATGTCTCATTTGATTTCACATATCATGTCAAAAATTGAGCTTTTTTTTTAAATACGTATTATAAAGTTTGAGAGGAAATATTGTAAAACGGAGTTGAATACGATCTGTATAGGAAGTCTTCTTATTTCCAGCAAGAAATTAATCATCGAAATCGGACAACTCTACGAGACATAAAAGTTTTTTCCGCGAGACATGTTTTTGAGCCAAAAAACGCGTTGGCACAGGATTTCTAAACCACAAATCATATTATCTTTTTTTCTCATTGATTTTAAAATATGTACCTACTAAAATGTCAAATATTTAAATGTGATTTTAACGTTTTAAGCGATTTTAGAATATACTAATATCAATTAGTAGAATTAATATCGATGACATTGACAGTAGAAGATATTTTGATATTACGATATTTATATTAATATAGGAGACTCTGGAGAATAAATTAATAAATGGATAGTATTAGAGAGCCTATAATAAGAGAGCAGCCTCCGGACCTTTCATCATTGGATACAGACGATGCCATATTGTGCACATTTCACTGGGACAGGATATCGTTTTGAAATTACCACCTATTAAGACTTGGGTAATTTAGAGCTGACCTAAACGTTATAAATTATCGGTTTGCAAATATTTAATTCATACCCAGTGGTTTTTATAATCAATGTTTAATACATAATTAGATTTCGAATAGGTATGTCACAAAACACAATTTGATCAACGAAACTCATCCAGTAGTGATTACTTCGAGGATTACCAATCTACTTGGTCTGCGTAAGCGTGTTTTTACTATGTTGCCCGTTAGTTGGATTAAGACAGTAAATACGGGTATCACGTCCTCTTAACTAATAAATATATACATAGATAATTGAACTTGCAGAAGTTCTATAAAACGTGTTTTTAAATAATAAAAACGTAGTGTAACTCAGGGCTCGCGGACCGTGATAATTTAAAGAAAACCAACGCAATTTTGAAAACTTTTAGAACAACATTAAAATATGAATTGATAATTTTGTTTGGACGAAATTGTGATCATTGATATAATGAAAACCAATCAGAAATAATGATACCGGTGGCCACCCTCTGATTATATAGGCTCACTAGATAATAATATAATTGGTGCTGCTGCTGCGGGTTATCGCTATTATCAATGATCGACGCAGGTAATTTTTCGTTATATAATATATTATAGAATGATTCGACGGATAAATGTGTTAAACAAATTTGTTATTAATGCCCTTTGACTATTTTAATAACAAAATATAAAGCCTATATTGAAGCACTATGAAATAATCATATTGTCAATAGTAGGCTCAGTGTACACGTGTATGTATTCAGATAAAAATATTGGAATATCGCTGTGGTTGTAACAACTACCTATGAAATACTAAATAATGTTTAGGTATTCGATTTTTATTTTTTTTTTCACGATCGATCGCGTGTTTGTTATATTATGGTTTTAGAAAAACTTAGGTATATTATACGACTGTCGTGATCGAACTATGTCTACCTATTATTATTTTAGAGTATTAAAAAATTCAACATCCCTATTAACCCCACAACTTTTATGCGTTAATAGGCGGGAGGTGAAGCAGATCATAATTGTATAATAATAGTCTGTGGGAAAATATTGTCAGGCGTCACAGACACAATTTGAACAGTTGTTTTTTGGGGGTTGAAATTATAAAAACTGCGTTAACCCATAGAGGCCTCGTCCACACACCTCTAATATTCATTTTTAGAGTAATAGTATAACATTAAAAAATTTAGCTAATTACTAATTATACATAACTCATCAGAAAAAAAAACTTTATAAATAAAAATACAATAAACAAATTATACTTCAACGGAAAAATAAATGGCTTGGATATGAAGCATTTTAATACTAAACTCAATGTTTATCAATAAAGATCAAAATTTACTTTGTTTTAACAAAATATTAATACATTTAAAATTATGAAAAAATAACATTTTAATTTAATTGTATAATTGTACATAATGAGATTAGTCATGGCAAATTTATTTTCCGCCTTCATTTTTATCACCACAAGAAATTACTTTTTCTGTATAAATTAAAGAAGATAAAAATAATAATTAGAAAACAGCTGTCTGTAAACATGGAAGCACGTAATCAATTTTTGATTTTCCGCATATAGCTAAGAAAGATCGTGAATATCTTTTAAAAAGATAAAGACAAAAATTATACAAATTTAGGCATAGTTTTAAATCACCACTTAGTTTTAATTTCTCTAAATCAAAATTCAACTATGTGTTTGATTTTAGTGTTAAATAGGTTTTCGTCACCAACATTTCTGAACGATCAGCATCTATTTTCACATTTACAAGACCCTAAAAATAAAACATTAGGTATAATAAACTAAATGGAACAAATATAAATTCAGTTTAAAACGACTACTTTCTTTATAAAGTTCAATGAAATATATATTGTGATCATAATTAAGTAAGCAAATTATTAATCAATAGTGCCATATTAAAACTTGCAGGTGAGAATGTTTTTTTTTTTTTAAGTTACCTAGTAATAATATACAATCTGGAACTTTATAATAATCAGTAAAACTATTACGATAAACATTGTAGTTTTTTCAATAGTAAAAAAAAAACAAAAAAATTTACCGTTTTGTTTTTTTTATTATAATTCAATTAAAAAAATCTTAGAGTTCAGGAATGTTCACTTAATAATGACATTAGCCTTTTCTAGACGTAGTAAATATTCAGACGATTATTTAGTTTTCTATAAGAATTGGACATTTTTTAGTAGGTATTTATTATTATTTGGTTTAATTTGGAGAACATTTTTTGGTCGAATAAAAATATTTTGAAAACATGATACAAGTTCATATTAAGTTTAACTTAATGATCAAAAAAAAAAATGTGAGCGTTTTTTTTTTAAATTAACGTTTTAAGATCGAAATTGGACAAAATTGCTTTTGAAAACATGTATCGCCGAACTTCATTCGGAATCGTTTTTCATTAGCAATGGTTTGTCTTTGACTACTTAAATAAATTTAAAAACTTTATGTATCCTACTTTTTCAACTTCCCACCTACAATAGTGGACATCCAACAGCAGTATCTACTCTTATTATTATTTGTTTTACAATACCTAGGTATTATATCAGTAACTTTTATCCGTTTGAATGCAGTGTAATAAAAAATAATTTTAATTGAACAATTAAAATGTATTTTTTTGCTCTTCTCTACGTAGCACCACGTCGGACTGTTGTATTTTTCGTCCTTAATTATTATTTTCTAATCTGGAAACCCGCACGTGGTCCAATCATAATTGGGATTTTCCGCCACGAAATTTCGGGTGTATAAATATTATTGTTATGCCCGCCCGGTTATTTAAAATCAAAATGCCCGGTTTTAAAAACGTATAGGTATTTACATTAAATTTACATTATTTTATTAGACACAAATTATATAAAATCTAAAAAAAATAGCCCAACTACGATCCGAAGAGGATCGATAAAATAAACCTATATAAACTATATCGCGAGTTTTAAAAACTGAGATGCGAGCTAATATCGCGATTGTAAAATTAAAAATTAATACAAAAATAATCAGAAATCATCATTTTTGAAATACATTATATTATAATGTTAATGGTAACGTGGCCACTGGGTAACCACTATACTTCGAGTAGTCAACCGACTACTCTACGAGTTTTAAATCACTCTTTCTTTTATTATTACTTTTTTTTTATTTATTAGAAAACAATTTGATAAGTATAGCATATTTAATTAAATATTAATGTTAGTCCTTACTAAAAATAGTAAAATTATCGTTTGTCATTTTTGAGCTATTTATAGGCATTAAAAATGTTCAAACTGTTTAGTTTTTAGTATATTGTATATAGACAAAATTGTTTTGGTGGGAATGCATGTAATTTTAACACCAAGTTTTCATAAGTTGTACTTGAAGGACAAAAAAAGTTGGCGTAATGTAGTAATTATTTTTTTCATTTATAAACAAATCGTAAAAATCACGGCATTTCAAAATAATGTTTAACTGAACTTCACTTTCGTTAACAATGATTTATCGTAACGTGTAGGTATAAACTAAATAACTCTTCCTAACTTTCTACCTAAAATATTAGGTTTTTGTATTATATTTTTGTTTTAATCTAGATTAATTAATGTATTGTACGAATGAGGTCCGAGATAGCCCACGAATCCTGTGATATTATACTAACTGAAACCTGTTGATTACTTATTATTGTATACATTTTAACTACAAATATCTATGCTGTTTATATCTACAACCAACTTTAATATTATACTTATTGTTTAATGAATTATTACCATGTTATGAAAAAGTTTAAATAATAAAATAAACCCATTCATCACTTAATATGGGCAATTTTTTTATGGATTAAATTAATTTATCTGTATATCTAATATATTATACTTACCTATATAATTGTAATTTGTAATATAAATTACAATTATTACGAGAAAGTTTAAAATAATTAATTTACCTGTATTATGATAGGTGCTTTAGTAAGTTTAAATAAATTTATTTTTTTTATCATTATTAATTGTTGGAATACCTGATATTATACATATTTAATACTTTTCAACAACAAAATAAATCTAATATTTTTATTATTATAATACATACAACGGATTTTACGTTATCTCAGGTAGAGCAACGTAACATACCTATAGGAAAATAAATTTGAATATTATAATTTGATTAAATTTCCGTCTTTTTGAAATAATGTAAATTTAACATTTTTAAATATAAGTCTAATTTAAAAATATTATAGTTTCCTACTCGCAAGTGTATTTAAGTAAGTATAAAAATATACATTTTAAATATATAATTATGATGTATTAAAATGCAAAAGAGTTAATTTACTTGTCATTTGTGGTCAGGGACTAGAACCTTTATGATTTTATTAGTTTGAGTTTGAATTTCAGTTCTCAAAGATATAAAATATCGATACATTTTCCGATTTCAGTTAGGTGGACACCACACCCGCATCTACTGTCTCAATCTAACTACTTGGTAACATGGAAAACTATACTTACGCAGAGAAAGTAAAACATGCTTGATTTTGATTTTAGAGTAAAAGAACCCATTAATAAATTTACAGAAAACAATATATTAGAGGAAATCTCATTAGTGTTTTTTGAATTATTATATTTAAAAAAAAACTAAAAAAAGAAAAAGAACTGTTTTGTGCCTTTATATCGAACTGTATATTTAGAATAATACACTCAACTCGATGAGTTTCCCTCCAAAATATTCTTCTCCATACATTTTATAATGGGTACTTTTACTGTAAAATTATTATTTAGCTAGTTTTACTTAGTCTGTGTAAGCATTGTTTTTGCATGTTGCTGGGTAGTTGAACTGAGACAGTAGATGTGGATGTAATGTCCACTTAATACTGGTTTATCTCAATTTCTATTGGACTCATGCTTCTTATTTTATTTTTATAAAAATTAAGTTTTGTATAAACATATTTACATATTAAGAATATAAGAACGGTTTTATATGTATATATTAGGTATTACTGAATTTTAGATACATTTGGGACACTTAGATACACGTGTTTGTGTTTGATGTTTTTAAAATATAAATTATAATAATATTCATGGTAACAGAGAACATTTACAGGTTGTAGAGTAAAGAGTATATTATTATTATTTATTATTACCACTAACACTTTAGATAACGATTAGATGACAACTTCGAAACAAATTGCTATACAAATTTCTAAACAAACTCCAGAAATAGTAATAAAATGCGATTAGCATCCTCGTTTAGTATCTGCTAGAGTGCATTGATAGAGCATTAATATTCATATTATTTATATCACTATATTACGTCTTCTAAAGATCTACAATTTTATAATTATTAATAATTATAACTGGTAATTATTAATCACTAATTTTGGAATTTTGAACCGAAAAGAACGGAAAACTCATATAGACGAATAAACTTCTTACCAGAATTTAAAAGTTATAATATAATCACTTCCATAGGAATTTTTCGCTTGCTGAAAATAGATTGTATAATTTCCTACGCAGATCTTTTTACCTTTTTAAGTTTAGAATAGATTATACAGTTGTTTTATATTACGAGTAAGTAAATATTTTCATACTTTTGAAGATAATCCATTTTAAATTTATTATTAGAAATTATATTCATAAATAAATTCATAACTCACAAGACTGATATTATTTTTAAAAAATGATAATACGATTAACATTTTTTTTTCGAACTATTATATTATTAGCTAGTGTAAAAGATTACATTATCTATTGTATTAGTTACTACTATCCGGTGCAGAAAAATTACCTAATTTTATAGTTTACCATCGCCATAGAAAAAAAACCTCTCCATCAAAATATAAGTTTTGATTTCAATTATTCAAAAAAAGAAAATAGGCTATTAATGATTCGGGACCTAAACCGGTCTTCTTTCATACAGTTTGTCCTCGTTTATGATGCACGGTTAATCTGATAGTCTCGTTTTCTTCGTCTCGTCTTTCCACTAAAATCTACTACTTATGATGTTTTTATTCTAATTTGAGACACCAAAACTTAAATTATAAATAATTACAAAACAATATTATAATACGATTCACACACTTAAAATAATATAATTGTAGATATGAATATAATATAAAAAACAAATAAATATACATAAAATATTGATTGAATAATATAGAACAATTAATATGCATAACGTATCCTGGTACAATATAATTTGTTAGGATGTGAATACATAATATACCATATGCAGTCTGTTAATAGAACAAAGACATTTGTCAAAAATGCAATAAAATATTTTCAACGAGATTTAATGCGTTGAAATGCTACACCACTTTTTATATTATAATAATTGTGCGTTTTTTTTTTTCTGACTTTTAACACGATTTTGACAGAAAATTTACTTCAGTCGATAACAACACACTTGTAGTATTAATCAGAGATTGAACACATTTTTAAAAACTGCTTATATATTTTTGTTTTATAAATAATGGATAATGATTTTGAAAAACGGAATAATCTACGAACCACCAGTTTTTGATAAAATAATATTTTATTATTTTTGTTGTTATTCTGTAAGAATATTTAATAATAATAGACATGTAAATTATTTACCAGATATTCTGATATAAATCATGTACTATATTTTAAAAATGTTTTTGATTCTAAGCGAAGCGAGGAATTTATTGGTTTTACAATGATGTTTATTTGTTTTTTATTTGTGAACAACTTTTTTACCAACAATTTTTCTTCGATTTTCAAATTTAGCACTTTTTCTGAAAGGAAACCTAACTGGAGTGGTACTTTAAAAAAGCATTTTTTTAAATTTTCTCAGCTGTTTTCATAAGAAATGGGAAAAAACGTAAGAAAAATGCGAAAACACCGATCAAAATCGTTTTCGTTATCAAAGATGTACATAAATTCCTCTCTATAACCTAGCTTCCAACGTCCCACCTAAAACATTGGCCCACCCATCGTGCGAAGTATGTCCATATCTTTTTATAATTATTATTTACTTATTAGAAATTAAATAAAACAAATTCAAAAATTTGATTAATGGGGTTTATCAAACATTCTTACGAATTTTAAAAGACAAAAGTTTAATTTGATTTCTTAAACAAACCCATTAGGCAGTATCAGTATTATCGTGGTTTTCTTTTTAAACGATTACGTTTTTTTTTACATACAATATTATTATATTGCATAATACGTCATGTACTCGTGTGTTTCTGTAGAGACTTATACTGCCCTCCTAAGCCAAAAGGCAGTACACAACAAAACTTGAGAAATTAGTTTATTATATCAAATTATTCGTAATTTTAAAGCGCATTTTTTGATTCTCTCGCAAAAATGCCGTAAATACAATAGTCTCTTAATAAATGTGAATTAACATAATATGTTTATAGGTGTTTCAAATGTAAATGTAGGTTTATTATACCTACGTAGTTTTATACTAATCAAAAAAGCAGTAACTGACCCTGCTATACGGTCAATTTGCTTCGTATTCCACACATATGGTTTTTTAGTTTAAACATTGAACATTTTCTTATATTTTTAGAACTACTGTTGAGTCTTTTAAAAATAGTTGAAATACATCAGCCTATAATTACATAATAGTACCTAATCATAGTAAAATTACCGTTGCATAATTTATATGGGTTATAGTTTATACTGGTTTGGTTAAGTAAACAAGGTAAAAAACTATGTTTTCCTAAGCAATAAATACGTATATGATTATACTGCATTTTTCTTTGGCAAATAACAATAGAACTATCTTACATTTTCAAGCAAAAAGTACGTATATGCGTTTTGAGTTGTTTTGAAAAGTGATAGAGTTTCTCCATAAGTATTAATAGATTATAGAGGAAAATTTGTTTAAGAATCATTTAATTAATCATTTATTTTGAAAATGTGAAGGAAATAACAAGATAATTCAGAAAAAGTAATTTTTCTAAAAACTACTACTTTGCTGCTTACTGGCTTACTTTGGCTTAAGAGAGCAATATATTTGTCGAGTTCAGTTACAAATTATTCAAAATCCAAGAGTACGCCTTTCGATGAAAATAATATAATATTATCGTCATTCAAAAAAACGAAACGACAGCGGCAATTTAGTATTAATTTTCCTTTACAGCATATACCGTAGATTGATGCGAGGAGAGAAAAAAAAATGCTAAAGAGACGTTAAAATGTGTGTGGTATACTTATAAATTTACGTTCCGCCACCGAATGCTTAACCACTTGAACGTCATTTATATACAATTTAGAGTAGGGTGTGGCGGTGATATTGTGTTATAAAGGAAAAAAGTAAAAGTACTCTGGTTTCTCATCAGCCCTTAATATTCAAACACCGTGCAGACTATAGGTTTATAGTTGTACGGGTTTGTCCTTTTTTAAGCATCATGTCCCCGTAACCCACAATAAATTCTATAGAACTACCGTTCTAAAACATTTTTCTTCCCGATTTTAGAAAACCTAGGTAATCGTTGTAAGTGTGGAACTGCTCCAAAACATAATAAAATAATCGAAATATAAAGTCATGGATTAAAAAATGTTTCCCAAAATATTTAAATTGGGCGTTTTAGTAGTTAATTTATAATTAAACAAAATAAAATACCTAACTCAAAAATGTTTTGCAATTTTTACGAGTTGTCAACATTTGAATTTCAAATAGTTTTAGAAAAAAAATGATGACATTAATTCTCAGCAAATAGGCCCAAAACGATACGAGAGGCTTGTGTGAAGTTTAATTCGATTATCGGAGAGAAGTCAAACATTTGTTCACAGATAGAAAAAAAAGTCTGATACTCCTGACGCGTGGGCATTTTAGTAGAAAAGTTAAAAAGATTAATATAACAGCAGGTTACTTTATATCTGTTCAGACTACGGATTGTATTTTTACTACCGCTAAAGAAAAATGATTCTGAGCCTTGTATTTTTAGTCGTATTTTTTCCGTTGTTATCAAGGTAATCCGGAAATTCATAAAAATTATAAAAACAATTTCCAGTTTTTCATATTTATGAAGAACAAGACAAATAAAAAAGTAAACTCCTCAATACAACAAATTGACCAATAATTCTAGAAGTCCTTACAATGTTTATGATAGGAATAAGATTTCTGGTAAAAAATTTATTAACAGACAAAATAAGCTCGCTTAACTCAAAATCTTAAACACAAACATCACAATGTTTGTTATTATAATAAATTTGTTTTGCTTACAATAAAAAAAAAATTAGAGGGGTTTTTTGTTTGTTTTTGAATTCAACCTTCTTTACAATATTATACATTTACGGGAGACAATTTTGTACTCCGTGGTGGGCTATAAATGGTCGAAAAATAAATAACGTTGAAATTATGGTAATACGCTGCAATCGAGTGGATATTATCGATAATCATATACGGAATACCTGCAATGCAGTTCCGTACTCGGTTTTTTTTATTTTTATTTTGTCAGCCATGTCGATTACAGCGGTAAAGCGCCATTTTTCTTGCATTCAGATTTCCGCATACCTGCTGTACGCACGGAATACTTAAGCAGGTATTATACGCGTATAATGCCTCCTTGCCTGCCCGAACGACTTTCTCCATTTCCGTTTCCATGGTTATCGCGGTTTCCGTTCTGTTGACTTAACGAACACGCATTATCCTCGCCATCATATTTTTCGGCATTAAAGGAGCACAGTTTGATGAAAAGCTTATCTGACACACTCGAACCGGTTGTATGAAGTGTTTCCAAAATCGATAATATCATTTGATTTACGAGTATATACCTGATAGGATATAAAATATCCGAAAACAAATTTACGAAAAATATTTTAATAGAAATGTACTTGGTCCGGAATATGTTTTATGGCTCAGTTTAGGCGTTATACGTGTGAGTGAGCTAGGTATTACATTAATTATTCAAAGTTGGCGCCTTAGCAGTTCAAGTATTATGGTAATTTCATCTTAAATCATATTATATACTATGGATGTATTATTAATGTGACGTCTGGCCCAATGAGCCACAAAATATTTACATCTTAAATAAGGTTCGGACGGAATATTTTCGAGCAAGATATTCTAGAAATTCGTTGGTACAGACCGGTGTACCGGTATATTTTATACCGGTTTACTAACACTTGGCACCGATTATTTTACACCAGTATAAATTATTCGACCAGTATTCGACGATGAAAATCGGTGTATCCCCACCATTTTCCAAAATTAACCATGATAATACTATCAATTATTTAAATTATTAGTGTATTACCTATACTATACTTCCAATTTCCCGCTAATAAGTACTTAATAAAAATTAATTTGAATAGGTACTAATTGTTATCAATTAAATTATTATTATTATCATTTATCATTCGTTTATTATTTCGAGGGTAAAATAAGAGGGGATAGAACCTGTGTAAATATTTTGCATCATATGCATATGATGGTACAGAAAAATTAAACCGGTGTCGTTAATTTTAACACCGATTACTCAAAAACATTTTTCAAATTCACACCGGTTTGATTTTCAAGAGGAAATTTACACTGGTTTGTATCAACGAATTTCTTGTGTATGTTCAGACGATACATTTTTTGGACAAAATACATTTCTGAAAGAATATGGGGCTGATCCAAATACATGTCTGACAATTAATTTTTTGCCTAAAATACTGTTTTTTCTTCTGTTGTGTTTTGACAAAATATTTTCGGATATTTTATGCAGCACCATGTATCTATCTTTTCGACTTTGATAAAAATGTTGGTATAATTTAATTTGCACGGGTGAGGGTTCATTATACCATTCTACACTTCTATGTGATCGATAGCCAAAATCTTGTACTTAGAGATACTATAGCTATCCTGAACCAGCATTGCCTGTGTATAGTAACAATCTAACCTAAGCAACCAGCAATTAGCCAGAAAAATTATATTTTTAGACAATTTTAAGACAAAACATTATATTAAAACAACCCTAATTGAAAAAATGTTTTAATAAAATATAGACTTTATTACTTAAGGATAGTATAACTTTATGAAATAACGCTTTTCATTCTAATCCTCTGTTACCCTTTCTAGCCCCCTTTATTAATTCTTGTTTAGTGAGTCCTCTCTATATCATAAAACGAAACTACTGAATAAATTCCATACTCATATTTTCCTCAGTTATTTTGTTAAAGTCTAACACGATCCAAAATTAATTTATCCAAATCGTAATCAATTATAATTAAATATGAAGAGTTTTCCATACTATCTATAAAGATTTGTCTATTGAATTCAAATCTGTTTTCAGAAATACTTTTAATATTATCAAAATAACCAATAATTAACTAAAGCCCGTTCTTACCAAAACCCGATAAACTCCGATTACAGGAAATTACGGCTACCGTAATCGAAAGATTAGTCTCGGTTTATAAACGAGTGAGTTTCACCATAATTTTTAATAAACACGTGCAGTAGAACTACCACATAGGTAGAAGAAAATAAAAAAAAAATAAAAAGTCTGATGCTATAAGTATTCGAGCTATGCAAGATCAGTGGAAAATAATTGCGAATTTAGGTATTCAATTCCGTGTCCACCATTCCTTTCCACTATTGTCAAGTTTTGAAGACATTCTGGGAGAACACGAAAAAAAAGAATACTTCAAATAACGACAAAACAAGTCCAAAAAATAATAATAATACGTAATGTGAGTATACGACTACAATTAGGAAATTGCGTTATTAAATACTCAGAGTACCTACGTACGTAATGTTTGTAAAAAATCAGCAAAAGTGGTCGGTTATCTTATACACACGGTTTATAGTTAAAAGCTCTTGGCAAAACGCAACGTTTCGGCGTTTCGGGACATTTATTTGATAAGCGAAGTTTTAAAATCAGATAAACCCCGTTTATTATGTTGGGGAGATTGTGAGAACGGCCCTAAGTACTCATATATTACCGTATAGTTAACTGAAACGAATTCTATGTTGTTATCCCATTTATTGACATGTGCGTGCGCGTGCGAGAATAATGACATACGGTAGCTGCCGTCACGTCGGGTGCAATGTGAACCGTACAATAAATCGGAAACTGGTTAAAGACCGAAAATAAATTTATCAAAATAAAAGGTTTATTCAATTCACAAAATAATACGCCCGAGTTTTAACATCAATCTGGTCGCGAAAATGTATTGTGTGCATGTATTTGTAATCATTTATTAGGAAGATAAGGGTGACACGTTGAATTTGAATTTCTTTTATTGATTTCGGTTTTGAAAGGATTTTTTTTAAATATTCAGAAAATCGGAGAGTTAAATTGGCACGGGCCGGAGCAGCTTATATAGTGTATAGTATAATATAGTATATAGGCGGTAGGTACTACCTACTTTAATATAGTATTTCCGCAATTCTTTTTTTTCCTATATATATTTAAAATACCTACAATTATAAATTGGGTAATTTTTTGAAATTAAAAAGACAGCATATTATATTACCTATCCACTACGGTAATTTGTATTTAGGTGTATTAGTGTTATAATATATTAACTATATTTTATAAATTATAACTATAGTGGGTAGCATTGTAGCAAGTATATCTACAAGGCATCACTATTTTAGACGACGTGTTAAACTAATAAGTATATATATATATATAGGTATGCCCTTGTTTCAGGAGGAATGTGAAAAGAGAGAATAGTGTTTTACAAAGATTATAAAAACAAAATACCAACAAATTTAAACGTATGCAGGATACGTTTTAAACAAAACCTATCATAACCACTATAATATTTCGAAGGAGGTTGGATCCAAATAAATATCTAAAAATTAAATACTTGTAAATTATTAAATGACAATTTACCCGTACTTATATTTAAGTATTTGAATTTAATGATAATTGTATGGCAGATTGAATTATAAATTACCCTAAACAAATATGTATAAATAATTAAAAAAATATCTTTTTTTTTTAAACCGGATATATGTTATCTGACACATTTATTACTAAGTTCAATATTTACCCTCGACAAAGTCCTAAATACACCACCCGGGGTTGCTCGAGTGCGTCCCGAAATGATCCTTTTTCAATGTCCCGAATGCGTCCGGAATATGAGATCACCCGAGTGCGTCCCAATAAAAAATATCATTTTTTCAACTTAGTCCGAATGCGTCCCAGTTGATTCAGAGTTACCCTGGGTGCACCACGAGAAGGTAAACTGATTTAAACCCCAAACATATTAAAATATAAAATATAAAATATATAAAATATTATCATGCGTGTAGTTGTTTATGTGTGTTTTCCGATTTTAGACGATTCGCGAACAAATTTAATTACGCGATACATACAACACTTGATAACAATTATAATATTATGTAACCGTATTATTATTGTTATCATGGTGCATTAAGTACAACCATCTAGTCGTAATTGGGTGCGTGTAATCGTGACCGCGAGAACGGTGTGCGTGGGTTTATACAAGAAGATTTTCTTCACGTTATCACTATATCTCAGTACTCAAATTAGAAAAATAAAAGTAGAGGGTCTATAAGATTTAAAAACGAAGTAATGTCCTTTATAACTATTCAACTCCATCTAATCCGTAGGAGAATTTTTTCCCACGCCACCCATACACCAATTTTAGATTTTGATAGGAACGAAGAAGCTTATAGTTTTACAAAGAAGTTTATTTTTTTTTCTCTCTGTGCGCAACGTTTTTAAAAAAAATCTTACTCCGATTATTAAGTATACCACCTTTTCTAAAAGGAAATCGGTGTGAGGAGGTACTTTTGGGAGGTGGTTTTTCAATTTTCTCAGGAGTTTTCTCATCAAATGTGAAAACCCGGAAAAAAAACTTAGGAAAAACTAGAAAATGTACGAAACTTATTAGTAAAATATTACAATTTTTTTTCCAGTGAACAACTTGTCTACCAACGATTTACTCCAATTTACAATGATAGCACTTTTTCTAAAAGGAAATTCGACTGGAGAAATACTTTAAAGTAGTCATTTTTTTTTATTTTTTCAGAAGTTTTCTTATCAAATGTGAAAAGCTGACAAAAAACGTAGGAAAAACGGGAAAATCGGTAAAATATTAAACAAATATTATTAAAAAAATATATATAATGCCTATTAATTATTTTAACATAATATGACATACATATTAATGACAATACATCACTATTAACCGAACTCTGCTCAGAATCGATTTTTTCGTTAGCAATAGTTTATCATTACTTACAGATAAATATTAAATTCCCTTCTGTATCCTACCTTTCCAACTTTCCACCTACAATAGTGGCTGCATTCCTCCCTATTATCTTAAGACTGCTTTTTTAAACAAAATTCAATGATTAATAATTTCCGAAAAAACATTTAAAACATAACATTACTGCAAGCTAACTTTTTCCTTACTCAACAGTCGCAGCACGAAATATTTTTAACTTGAATCAATTTAATATTCCACTCACCCATTTCAAAAGTATCCTAAAATCTGAAAACCAGAGTTAAAAACCAAGTTTCCTTGGGATCTTTAATGGAATATTTAATAACAATTATTTTTATATTTTTGAACATCCAAGCACCCACGACCCCTATCCGCTTTTTGTGAACTATTTGATTCAAATATACTTTTTTCGCACCACCACTATTACATAATGTATACCTACTTATATACTGCTGAACCCGTACAGCGTTGAGCTTATCTACGAGCAGATGATTAAAGTGGTATAATATTAAAGGCGTCAAATTTGTCACTTGTAAAAAAAGAAGATAAAAAATGAATTTTTTTTTTTACCACAAAAAGTTCTGTCAGTTTTTTCAATATATTATACCGAAAGTTGACTTAGTATAAAAGGTACTTCTTCATATTTTGTGTTGTAAGAAAAAAATCTATTTCCGCCAGAAATATTATTTTACTCAAAAAATGAGGAAAACCAAAAAAAGAAAAAAAAAACAGAAAAGAATGGAAAAGTTTACGGAAATAATGGTTTTATTTTAAATTTATAAGAAATAGAACCTACCTTGAATTTACTTATTTCAAGGAAGTAGTGGAATCATTTCTCTCCCAAATTCTGATGCCATAGTTTATTTTTTAATTATCGTTGCAAACGAAAACGATTCTGAGCGGATTCCGGTGAGCGATAATAGTGTGTCCTAGGCATTGACTAATTTCTCTAGAATTGTTAATTTTTTTTTTTAACAATCTACTTTCTATTGAGAGGTGGCATCAATTTAGTGACAAGCATTATTTTTTTTTTAAAATTCCCTAATCACTAAAAAAAAATTACTCTTTATTTATTCAATTTTTTTTAACATCAAAACAAATTTAAAAAATTATTATTTTTTAATCAATTTCGGTTGGTTCAATTTATTTATAAGATAATTTTTTTTAAATAAAATAAGACTTCGAATCTTTTTTTTTAAAAAGACGGACATACTTCGCACGGGAGTGGGCCACTATTGTAGGTGAGAAGTTGTGAAGGTAGTGGAGGAGAAATTTAATGTATATCTGTAAGCAACGATAAACCATTACAAAATAAAAAAAGATTCTAGTTGAAATTTAATTGATAATATTTCATTGTAAACAATATAAATGTCATATTATGGTAAAATAATTATATAGACATTACCTATATATTTTCTTTAATAATATTTGTTTTATATTTTACCTATTTTGCAGTTCTCCCGTTTTTCCTCTGTTTTTCCATTTGCTGGAAAATCTCCTGGGAAAATCGAAAAATTTCCTTCTTGAAGTATCTTCCTAATTAGATTTCCTTTTAGAAAAAGTCTTATTATTGTAAATCGGATCAAAATTTCTCGCTAAATAGTAAAAAAATGTTAACATGAAAAAAATGCCGATTTTTACATTAATATCTACATTTCGTAAATTTTCTTTCGATTTTCCCATTTATTCAGAAAAACACAAAAAATTAAATCTCCTTAACGTATCTCTCCATTCCCCGGTCAGATTTCCTTTCAGAAAATGTGCTACACTTGTAAATCGTAGTAAGATTTGTGGTAGAAAAATTGTCCACAGAAATAAAAAATCATCTTTGTAAAACTATAAGCTTTTTCACTCAGAATCTAAAAATGTACCTGCTGTAAAATAAATTGTTATTCAAAACAATACCACATTTCAATATAAAGTTATAGGACTGAGATTTAGTTGTACATATTGGTACATATAAGATGGAACGCATTGTTTAATATTATGAAAAAATATTAGAAATTCATAAAAAATGAATTCCCCTCCCAACCAAAAAGGTTCTAGAAACGTGCCTGAATGTTTGACGGAGTTTTTTCATTATACAACTCTGAAAAAGTTTCCAAAGTTGAAATTCGTTTGATATATAGACCAGCATACGCGTATACATAGTAATACATAATACTCGTCGTATTTCATATTGTACGTGTCTACTGTCTTCTCCTGTATAAAATAAGTTCTCTCTTTAGTCTTGTATTGTGGCCTTACAGGTTTCAATAATTTAAAAAAACTTTAATCGTTTGCTTTCGTGGATACCAGTTTCCGGATTAATAAGTTAGTGAGGTTGACAAACATTATTGTGTTATGTAGCCAAATTTTGTCCCTTTTTAATAAGCGTTTTGAAATCAAATTTAAACAAAAATCGCAAAAAAAATTACAGCACTTCAAATTGTGTATTACCGAACTGCGTTCGGAATTGTCTTTCGTCAAACAATGGTTTATCGTTGCTTACGAATATAAATGAAATAACCTTATGTATCCTACCTTCCCAACTTCTCGCCTACAACAGTGGCCGCTAACATACCTAGTGTCAGCTCTTTTTTTCTATGTTGGTAATGTTCTCCTGTCTAAATTGGCCGATTAGGTGTCAATTAATGACAATTACATAATACAACACTCATAAAACAATATTTTCTCCACGAAAGTATTGATATACTCGTAATATAGGTAATATTACTTCTTTCGGAAAAAATATTATATTTTATTTATATATTATAATTTCATTGAATCTCGATCTCTTCTTTGAAATATTATGAAGAAACACAGAGGTTGTTACGTGAAATATCTACATTATACAACGTTCTAAACCATATTGACTTTAGTACTTTACAAATAAATTCATTTTTCGAATTCCATTCGTATCAGTATAATAAACCTACTCATTTTGTTTATGCCCTTTATTAAAGCACCTGTGGGTATTTTTGTTGTGCAATATTGATTTTAGAGATTTTTTTTAAACAGTTTCAGAAGTTGAGAGTGTAAAATATATTTATCAAATATACATCTACCTAAAATAATATTAAAAGTACAGTACACTATACTGCTCTATAAAAATACCTATTACTATATTTTTATTATACGTGCAATGATATCAATATATCATTTGGGAAGTTTCAACAATATAAATCAAAAGATTTTTGACATCGATTTTTAAATTGAATATAAGTCTTATTTATTTTTAATATTAAATTATATTTTTACCACAAAAAAAGTTAACAATTCAAAAGTAGGTAAGTATAGGCACATGTATGAATTAGTAATATTCCGTATGGCATATAATAAGGTGTATCTTCCCAAAATTAAATTATAAACTGAAATTAATGTTTTATTATTTTTTTATTAAAAACAACTTTGTTTGTAACAATCACATTTTTATTTTAATAATACAAGTGCCTATTTGTATTTCAAACGTTTTCATTCAATGATTAATACATAATAGATTACTTTTTACTTTCGTAAAGTATTCGTTAACTTCGTATTTTTTCCTTAATTAATTTTGTAAAAAAAAAAAATCCTGTAATTTATTGTAATCAAACACATTTATAGTAATTTTGAAAAAATGAAGGTTAGGTACTGAAACTGCTCATGAGTAAGCCACGGCCATTTTTGGGAAACATGGGATATATGGCAATTTAATTTATATACTACTTAATATATACCTACAACGATAAATCATTGAATTCAAAAAAACTATTCTGGGCTGGGTTTGGTTGAACCCCGATGAAATATACACTTTTCCATAAAATGTACGAAATATGCAAAATAAGCATTTTAAATGTTCAATTTTTAAACTCAAGAGCATACAAAACAATATGCAATTTCTATAATTTCCGAGTTCTAATGATGAACTTTTTCATGCATGTTATGTATGTGCTTTTTTGTAAAAATAAAAATCACTCAGTAAAATTTAAAAAAAGTTTTATTGAATTGTGAATAAAAATATATTCACAATAAATATTTATTTATTATATTTTAACGCAAATTACAGGTAATAAATAATATTTAAATACAAAAAGTACCTATGCTAGAAATGTCGTGTACATTTTTACCACCGTTTCTGTAGTTTTCATCTTATCAAACATTGCAGGTAGTGTCACAAGATCCAATTCCATACTCTATAGGTAGATTTATAGTTTGTATATATACTGAACTTAAACCGTAATTTTTCAGCCCTTTAAACTCGCCTCCATTCATCCGGTAAATGTTGTTTTTTATAATATTCTATCTAACGAATTATTCTGGATTGTAAAGTTTCCCGGGTTCTTTTGTAGATGCACAAAGAATAAATTATTTTCTTCGGGTATAAAATATACAGTAACGATGCATTAAAATATTTTTTTTTATCACCTGAAAAACGCGTATTGTTCCTCGAACATGGTTCACAAAATATATATATATATATAAGGAAGTAGTATTTTTATTATTTTTTGTTACTCTCCTGAATTTATCGTTAAAAAGGTTGGCGGCATTTTCGTTTTTCAATCTTTCGTATTCTTCGTGAATGTATTTATTTTAATTGTTTTTTACTAAATAAAACATTAGTGTCAATCTTTATGCTATTTCATTATACAGTTTCGAGATTTTTTTACAAATCAGGGCCCTGTTAACGGACAATGTATAGGCGAGCAAACATTATTAAGACGCTCTTCATTCAGTATACACTTTTTTTTCTAAATAAATAATATATTTTAGATTCTGAGTGGAACAAAACAGCTTATAGTTTTACAAAGATGGTTTTCTTATTTTTTTTTTTATCTGTAAACAACTTGTATACCAGAAGACTTGCTCGAATTTCTAAGTGTATTATCTTTTCTGAAAGAAAATCGGTGTGGGGAGGTATTTTAAGTTAGTTATTTTTCGATTTTCTCAGGAGTTTTCTCATCAAATTTAAAAACCAAAAAAAAAGGAAAATGTAAAAAATGTAGGTATTAGTTAAAATATTTTACGACCTTCTTTTTTCTATGCACAACTTTTCTACTAGCAATTTCACTCCAACTCTTAATAATAGCAATGTTTCTATAAGGAAATTTCATTAAGGAGGTACTTTAAAGAGGTCATTTTTCGATTTTCTCACACATTTTGGAAAACAGGGATAAAACATGGGAAAACCGGAAAAAACGTAGAAAAATTGGCAAAACTGCATCTATGGAATAAAAATAATATAAGAACATAACCAGGTACCTTAACTAAATCCTCATATTATTTTCAATTGAGAGATCTGTTCCATTTTAATAATATATTGATATAAAGACAGCCTCTGGAAATTGTTCTACACTCTGAAGACATAAAATAATTAAAGATTAATAATTAGGTACCTATACAAATTAATTTGCGTATGATCAATTAACAGTTATGATTAGGACAGAGGAAAATAAAATAAAAAAGTTATGTATATGTAGGTATAGGTCGATCTGGTAAGTACTTCTCTACGAATACCGACTTCGCCGTGAATCGTTTTTCATTAGCAACGATTTATCGTTGCTTACGGATATAAATTAAGTAATTTAATTTATCATATTTTTCCAACTTCTTACCCACAATAGTGACAGAGTATCAACACTCTTTTTGTTTTTATTTAATAATATTAACGATTTATTTATGTAAATTATAATATGACCTAAGATACTGTATGCCGTTTTCTTCTATAATTTTTTACTAGTTACTTATACTGCTTGCACTACTTCAAACAGACATCGACTATTGTCTAACATTCTAGCACCATCATAGGTTTAACAATTTGTTAAGAGCTTATTTCACAACTATAATTTTTTTTTTTTTTATTTGTCCTTGTAGTTGAATATATTTCATTTACTGCAGTAAAGCCTATATTAGCCCCATCGCGAATATTTTGTTTCAATAATAATAACAGATTGATCTCTCTTTCAGGCTTTTTACTATAGTATTATTTTAAAATGTTTCCATGTTGTCTTACCAATATTATAGCACTACTGACACTAGTATTTGTATGCTGTACTACACCCTTAAGATTAAATTTAGTACAAGAATTTGAATTCAATAATAACTCATGATGTTTTAATGGCTTAACACGAGTTTCATCGTTAAAAATAATAATACATTCGTATAGAGCACTCGAAGCACTCATTCAAAAAAAAAAAACATGTATAATTCAAAATATGCTATATAATATTATATAAATACATATATTTACACGACAAAAAGGTGTTTTTTTTGTTCGGCAAACAAGTACCAAACACACATTAAATAATAATGATCTGTAAAATAATATAATTATGTGTTAATATTATATATTATTCACATAAAATGAATTTATAAAAGTCTTAAAAACAATAATACATACAATAAAACGTGTACATAATATTTTTGACTATAAATAGGACACGAAATTACAACAAATCGTTCATTAATATTTCATATCATAATACATACGTAATAATTTTATCAACTATCACTCAATCATGAGAGTGACAAATTGTTTTTATATCCTTAGGATATAAATTTTGTTTAGCATACTTACCCTACATATTATCGTACCAATATTTCACCATAGTTACCTATAGTACTTATTTATTTTTTAAAAACTATTATTTTTTTTTTTTTTTATTTTAAGAGACGCTTTATAATTTAGATTGTTAAAAAAATGCATAAGTACATTTATAATAATTTCATTTTTTCCAAAATATTGATTCAGAATTTAATTACCTATAGAACACTCATAGAACCCAGGTATAGTTTAGTTTATATGTTGAAAGGATAGGTGACGGTGTATATTTTAGTCGATTTATACCTAAAAGTCAGACAAAAGAGTAGGAATCATATTTGACAGACTACAACTTTGAAAACAGATTATGATTCTTTAGGTTCTTTACTATGGCATATGTTGGAAACAGTGTTGAATCAAGACAATTGTTCTAGGGAGGGAGGGGGAAAACTAAAATTATAGTAATGACCTTTAAATATTAAATTTTTGTATTTAAAATCGTAAAAAAAATTGATTGTATTTTTGAAAAATGTTCAATAATACTCAAGTATTTTGCCTTTTACTTATGATAAAAATAATTATAATAACTACAATAAATATAAATAATTTATAATAAAAATAATAATAACGAACCATAATTCGTCTTCAAAATTGAAATCCCTCAAACAAAATTCCTACGTTTTTATCTGAGCTTTCGGTCGAAAACATCATATTCATCCGTAAAAACGGTCATACCATTGAATAAGTTACGATCAGTAGATTAGTAAAATAGCCTTATCAATAAGGTAGTCATTGAAATATAAAAAAAAAAAATTAATTTTACAAAATTAGAGAAAATTTGGGAAACCGTCATTCAAAACCCCTTAATGATAAATATTAATTAGTTATTATTTGTGTATATATTGTTAGAAACGTACGTACCTATTTACATAATTTATTACTATATATTATTATATTTATTATTCATTATTTACACATCATCAAATATTTTTTTAAAAAATTATACAGTAAATATACACTTTACTGGATACATGAATATAATAATATACTGCGTTATTGTTAAATAAATAGAATGCAATGTGGAACCCACAAAGTATATTGCTCAGGTATAAAAAATATTATAATATATTGTTTTCAAAGAGAATATTAAAATAATAATAATGTTATAATTTTATAATATCGTTGACATTATTAAGCAGCTAAAATATCGACATAATATTTTATAAGGTATTCGAACAAGCGCTCTAATTATAACCGTTTCCGTATATAGGTAGTCCCGGTGGATGCGATGACGGCGTCGAATTCGCAGTTATTATTAATAGTAATTATTATATTTTTGGCGGTGTCTATACGTAGAATCATATCGGGTTTCTAAAAATTGATTGAATTAATTTTTTGGAAAAATTCCCGAGGGTCAGCGACTCTACGTGAACGTTCCCCGATTCTACCTGATTATTAGCTGATGGATTTTTGTGATCCGTATGGAATCGGCGGACTACCCAAAAGGCGTGACGTTTATGTCATTTGTTTTCTCCATAATATAATTATTTTACACAATTAATATTACATTTTCACAATATTAAAATTAAAATTATTTTGATTATTTTAACCATAATAAAGGTATTTTGTGTAATTTTATTTTATAAAACTATTCTCAAACCGATTTTTTGCCACCTTATAGTTATATATAAGTTGTTAACAAGAAGCAATCAACTGTTCGAGATATTACTCTATCGCCTATACTGGTTTAGTGTTAGAAACATACAAAAATGTCTACTATTACAACACATTAGTGGCGCATTTAAGGGAACTTGAGAAACTAAGGGATACAATGTTAAACAAATATTATTAAAGAAAATATATACCTAATGCATATGTAATTATTTTACCGTAATATGATATACACATTGTTGTCAAAGCAACACTATTAACCAAACTCCGTTCAGAATCGTTTTTCGTAAGAAATTGTTAATCGATTCGTCAGATATATATTAGATGATTACATTTTGATCTTAGTTTTTCGTAATTCCCTTCCCCCCCCCCCATCAATAAAGTAACCCTGTGCACGAACCGCTCGATGCTCCCAAATTCTTACATTTTTATTTAAATATTATACGTACATTAATAAAAAAAAAAATAAGTTACTTGTTTTATATCAGAATACATTCATTGAATGTAAAAATACATTAGAAATAAATAAACAAAATCCTAAGCGTCTTCTACAAAATACTAATAAAACTTAATGAAATGTTAACTCAATTTTTTCTTTGAACAACGAACGGACCAAATTTCAACACTTTCAATAAGGCCACATTCACCTTTTAATATTTTTTGCAGAGTACAATATAAAAAAAAAATATAATTTTTTATAACTGGTTAGTTTCTCAATAGTGTTTCGTTGAACATAATACACTATAAAGCTTTATTATTATTTTAAATTGCTTTCGAATAAAGCTTCATAAGAAAAGTGATGAAATATAGAACATCACACTATTCACACTAGCTTTTGATAAATCGTATCTCTCTCCCTTTTGTTATCAACCATTCACCAAAGGCTGGTTGGCAGAAAATATTTTGCTTGTCATTGATATCCATCTAATGACCACCATTGTCCACAACACATGTATTTAATTACTAAATCGATGTAATCAAGATGGTCTTATCCCACTATTTCGCCCTCTATGAGTACGCAAATACCCTTATATTCTTGTATCCTTTTCAGACACTCGGTCGACTATTATGTTCGGAAATGTAGAGTACGAGTATATCCGATTAACTTGCCTTTTTTCTTTTCTTTTATTTTTAGTTTTCAAAACTTTTAGAAAATGTGCAATATCCGTGTAGTATTTTAACACTGCATGATTTAAAATCGAGCACTTATTATTCGATAGTATCTTAGGGATCCCATACGTCCCGTATTATACGGAAATGTCCCGTATTTGAGACAAACGTCCCGGTGTCCCGTCCAAATGTTCTAAATAGTACTTTTTTCCCGTATTTTGAATCCCCCATTCTGCATGTCCCTTAATTTTCCTTATTTCTTAAATTATATAATTCAAATTTATTTTATCAATAATATTATATTAATAATATATTTTGATAAAATAAATTGAGATTAATCGTTATAATTTCTATGAAAATCAGAACTTTAGTTAAAATTTTGTTACTTTTTCGACTAGCAATTAGCACGACTAGGCACTAACAGTAGACGCGTGATATTGGATATTAAATATCATTATAGAAGTGTAGACAAATCACATTTTTGAACTATGTGAACATATAATATTAATATGCCAATTTGATTTCAACATTATTTTTCGTACAAACAATTACCAAAAAATAAAACTTTCGATTTTGATCACATAACTTTTGAGTTATGGACTAATTTTGAGAGCTACGTAATTAACATCACCCCTTCCACCACATAGTTTGTTGCAATATATGTGAATTTTAAATGTGATTTAAAATGTCCCGTATTTATAATGAATAAATTTTGGATCGCTATACTATCTAGTTAGTACTTTTATAACGTGGAAGAAAATTAATTTGACTGCGTCGTAGTTTTACATATTGTTCAACTAAAAGCTTGCATTAAACAAAATAAAAAATATAACTTACTAATAATTAGAATACCAAGTGGATTATCAGCAAAGATTTTCGGGAAAAATAGAACTGATACCGATTATCTATGTGCCACTGTTGTAGATGGAAAGTAGAGGATACATAGAGTTATTTAAGTTAAATTTATGTGCAACGATAAATCATGGATGACAAAATACGATTCCGAGCGAATTTTGGTTAATTATGTTTTGAATCGAAAAATCATACTACGGATTAATCAATGTAGAGAAAATATGAACAAAAAATATATGATGCGTATTTTGATATTTTAAACAATTTGCATATAAAGTAAAAACCATATGTTCACCCTCTTTGAAAACAGATGATGTGATAATTGAAATCCTAATTACTGACTATTGTATTCTCATCGAAAATATATGTGTAAGAACACTATTAAGTGGAAAGTGGATCTAAAATCGATCGCAAGTTTTGAACTTTATCGTATTTCTTTCCAAGTAAGTTAATATAAAGCATGGTAAAATCGAATTTTCCGGAAAAATGATTGAGTAGCAAATTTCATTTACAAAATATTATCATTGGTTTAAAATCAAAAGCTCCAAGGAGGTGGGGTGTGCCAACTTTACGGACGTAAAGGTATTGTTTAATACTTTTTAGTATATTAACTAAGCTACTCGTTATTTCAGAATAATTGATGATTCATTAAAATTATATAAAGTCAAAGAAGAGGGCTAGAAAAGATTAATAGATGCATTTAAAAATCGATAATAAATATATATATATATATCCATTTTATTCTTCGTCAGTCTAGCCGAAAAATAATTATAATTTATAAACCATTAGTCCCCACTATTCTAACATCCATTTATAACCTACAGAATTGTAAATAGAGCACCTATAGACACTTAAATCCTTCATTTGTACATCGTCTACCCTCTACTAATTATTAATCTTCACTCTTTTTCTGTTTCGTGTAATTTCTCTGCAGATAAGGTTTTGTTTTACATTTTTCATTTAATTTTAAAGGTATTTTAAATTCTTGAAAATATTACTATAACTATAGTAAAAAGTGATGTATAATGACTGCCAAACTGCTGATATTCTGATAAAAATTACCCTTAGTCCAATATTATAAATTACAAATCAATGTTTAGAAAACTATAAGCTATAAACTACTTAATCTGAAGTATATATAAAAAAAAAAAATCGAAATTGAAATATAATGTATAGGTACACTATATATATTTAAACTTTTAAATGTAAAAAGTTCAATATTTTAAAAAATATTATGAAAATGTAAGTCTCTAATAATTTCACGACATCTCTGACAATAACTGGAAAGAGACAAATTTAATTTACTTAAAACCTTGTACAACGATGAGTGTTTTTATTCTTTTTGTATTCAATTTTTTGAACAGTATTTACGTATACACAGTATACACCTATATACCCAATACATTTTTTTTACATTTAAATAATGGAATATTGATGACTTTGGCGAAATCATTTTTCGAACTATCTAGTTTTATATAACTCAGAAAGTATAAATGACAAATTGAAAAATAATGAAAAGTATTCATAACTTAGACAGCTCTACTTATTTTAATGATTGTTTTTCCGAATAAAATTTGAATTGTACTCGAATACCTATTATAGGTAAGTACATAACAATACTACACTAAAACCTAGATGTATTATACATAATTAATAACATATTTTTAATACAACTCCTAATTTGTGTGTAATAAATATATAAACAATTCTTATTTTCTAAATAAATTGCATTTCTCCTAGTATAATTAAATTTTAACGTCGGATCTAATAAATCCGAGTTAAATTTATACGTAGGATTTTAAAATATTATTACAATAATAAAATAAATTGTATACAAAGAACAATACATAAAAACATAATGTTACGTGTTACTTACTTATATGTTCTTGGGTATAGATTAAACGACATATTTTCTCAAAATCCAAACTTTATACCTGTAATCATATTTATGATATTGTCATTCTGGATAATGGTTGTTAGATAATAACAATTATTATAATGTATAACCTTGAGAAGCCATGAATTTCTAAATTATTTAATGGTAAATTGTTTATTAATTAACACTAAACCATAGTTTACTGCACGACACTATATATCATATTGAACGATCAATAAATTCAATAATAATAAAAGCAAACCTATTAAATGATTGATCGTGCCTATATTTCATCAAACGTCCCTTTTTCAACTATAACCGATCGAATAAAAGTATAATGTATGTTTTTATGTTACAGTATAGGGCTGAGTACCTATACCTTTTAAAGTAATTAACAGTTACAATGTAATTCATGATTCAACTCTTAAAATAAATACTTTACAGTTATTGTGTAATTGCTTACACGCAGAAGTTCTTATAAATAACATTGATATATAATATCAATAATTCATAAATTATATTGATCAGTAGTACACTTAGATAAGTTTTTAGGTAAAAGAAATACTCGTAGTACTTTTATTAAAGCTGGTACCATGGGAGATTGTACTATTAGCAATCTTTAAAATTGAATGAATAAATCTTGAATTTGTAACTCTGAAGCGCTTAAATAGCACATAGAATAAGTTAATAAGGTGTCACAATAATATTTAAAATTCTGAGTGGAGTGAGGAATGTATCGGTTTTACAATAATGTATTTATTTTTTTTTTTTTTTGTGAACAATTTTTCCACCTGAACTTATGCTCCAATTTTAAAGTTTAAAACAATTTCTGAAAGTTTATCTGGGCGGTACTTTTAATAGGTCATTTTTTGATTTTCTAAGTGGTTTTTATAATAAATAAGAAATACTGGGATAAAACGTAGGAAAAACTAAAAAATTTAAGAAATTCATTCGGTTAAAAATTTTTTTTGTAAGAATTTCAGTATCAAATTTTTATAAAAATCGTAAATATTACTGCCTTTTAAAACATGTACAACCGAACTCTGTTTAGAATCGTTTTTGTTAGCAATGATTAATCATTTTGGATAGATATAAGTACATTAAATTTCCCCCTATATCCTACCTTCCCAACTTCTCGTCTATAACAGTGACCCACCTATTGTGCAAAGTATGCCCGTATCTCTTTTATTATTTAAAATTTAATTTTAAACCACATACATTTAAAAACCAGAAAAAGCCGATCTTTGAGCACTACTCTAATATATATATATATATATATATTTATGTATGTGTGTAGACAAGTATAAACAGAAGTAGATGATTAAATTATTATTTTAAAATTGATTAGGTTTATCTGATTCATATCGAAGGTTTTGTGTTTACACTGATTTTGAATTCTTGTGAACATAATTTTTTAAGATCAGTTCTCATTAGTATATATCTAGTACACAAGTTGTGACTATTTGCTAGGCACATTTTATAACAAATTAATATTTGGGTAAATGATATTTTATCTAATTTGTAATAATTTTAATAACTTAATGTAAAAAACTAATACAATTTTAAAAAAGAGAATTGTAATAATGTATTGTTAATTGTATGATTTAAAAAATGTAAATGACTTAATTATACACATTATAGATATAAAAAATAATATTCTGAGATTTCGTCGAAAAAAAAATTGCTTCACGCTTTAAAACCGACTCTTATATACAGGATGACCCACGACAAATGCCATAACTTTTGTTTTATTCAATATGTTTGATATAAATTTTTTTTAAATAATTAGTATGACTCAGCGCTACAGTTTATATATGAGCATTATTTTATTAAGGGTATTGGAACTAATAATAAATAATTTTAAATTGTACTATAATTTGTTTTAAAAAATTCAAAAGAGCCCTTTTATAAAATACATTTTTACAAAAATATTTAGTGGTTGAAACTTTTCTTAACTTTTATTTTCTACGATTTTTAAAAATATGAATAATTTTCTTTTGAATCATAACAATATTATTTATCAACATAAATTGCCATTATCGATTCATTGAAACTACCTCATAACTATAATATGATAATAATATTAACTCATGAAAAAGAAAATCCTGACTAATAACTTATTACTGAATATCCACAATAGGTAATATTCACATTTACAAAAACTTCAAAAGTCGTAGAAAATAAAAGACCATACTTTAACAAGTTTCAAACACCAAACATTTTCTAAAAATCTGTTTTACGAAATGGCTAATTTTTTAAAACAAATTATAGTACAATTTAAAATGTTTTATTATAATTTCCCCCCCCCTTAAAGGAAATGCTCATATTTAAACTGTAGTGCTGAGACATATTAATTATTTAAAAAAATGTATATCAAAATTATTGAATAGAACAAAAGTTATTGCATTTGTCAAATCCTCGTGGGACACCCCGTATATAAATTATAGGTATATAACGTATATTTTCATATTGAAATACAATAAATTGAAAAAGTATATCAGAAGTTATGTAATCAAGTCAGAAGTGAGTTAATTTAGGTAAGTAAGGAATTAAGTACTTCTTCGAGCGAAAAACATTAATTACGATCAGAACAGTATGCACAAACGTAACATACGAGTGCGTATTCAAATATATTTGTATTTAAACTACGTATCTCGGTCTCGGTCGACGACTCGACGTTTGTGTAATAACATCAATTAGATTTTGTAGGTAATTTGCTCAGTCACCCTTTTAGTGGAGCAAATGTGTGGTGAAAATTATGTCTTAAGTTCGGAGCATTTGAATCGAATATGGAGTATTGTACTCGTTTTATTCTGAATAATATAATGTTACCATTGGTTTTCTTGGTGGAATTATTGAGAGTACCTACGTTAAATTTATCTAGTCACTCGTATACACTTGATGTTTTCTTTGAATTGATCTTTGTCTCATTTAAAATTTCATTATAACTTCTATCACTATATTCATTAGTTTTAATTTCTTTTAGTTTTTTTTTTTTTCAAATTTAGTTGTACAATATTGGAAATACATATTTCGTTAACCATTGCTTAAGATGTACTAACTTAAGCTCACAGTAAAATATGAACTAATATAAAATTGCAGTACTATACGAATCAGATAAAGTAGTATACCTATAGTTGAACAATTAGATAAATGTTTAATTGACAACACGATCAAATTACTACAAAAATCTTACGATAATAGTAGCTACGGTTTTGCCCAAATGTTTATTTTATATTTTCACTATATACCAGAACCAAAAACACAAGGCACAGAAGACAGCGAGTACTGTAGTATAAAAATGCTTTCCTAAAATAATGGAGACCAGTACAGCCACTGTTATAGGTAATTTAATGTAAACGTGTTAGAAACGATAAACTATTGTTAACTAAAAAACGATTCTGAGCGGAGTTCAATTGATAGTGATGCTTTATCAACAATATAAATATGTCATATTATGATAAAATAATCAAATATGCATCATATATTTTCTTTACTAATATTTGTATAATATTGTACCGATTTTCCCGTTTTTCCTACGTTTTTTTCAGTTTAATAAATGGGAAAACCCGGGAAAATGTACGAAGTGTATTATTTTCAAATCGTAAATATTTTGGCCTTTAAAACATTTACAGCCCAACTTCGTTCAGATTCGTTTTTCGTTAGCAATCATTAATCGTTGTGTACAGATATTCATTAAATTTCTCTTCTGCCATCTCAACTTCTCACTTACAACATTTTTTTTATTAATGGATGTAATTTACGAGTAAGTAAAAAGTTAAAACTACACAATTTAATATTAACAGCGCTAGAAAAATCCGTTGAACACAGTGGGACGCACTGTATTTAAAAATAACCCCCCCACCCTTTTAGTTAAAAAACTAAACCCGCTACTGGTACATATTTTATACTGTTATTATTATTATGGCATAATGATTAATCTTAGCTAAATAGATTGCCATAAGGAATCTAAAAGTTGAGTGACGTCTGACTAGTTTACAAAGTTATAGGGACATACCCAAGAACACTACGTTAAATTAAATTGAATCGGATAAGAACAAAGAAAATTATAGGTTTCAAATAGTTTTAGCCGATAATTATATCATATTAAATAAATATATAAATATCTAATTATGATCTATATACTTTTATAATTTACATATATACTTTGATACAAATAGATTTCAAAAAATAATAAGGTGCGTTAATGGGCAATAAAAATTTATTAAGTAAACCTTGAAAATCCATAATTTAAATGAAGGAAAGAATAGTAATTATTGATTGAAACAAAGTGGGTGAAAATAACTTAGTTTCTAATTTATTATAAATACAATTTTTTTAATAAAAAGTGTTCGTATAATAATCGAGTAAAAGTTAGTACAAATGAAATCTTTATTCAAATTACCAAATTATTAATATAAATTGACCATAGTCACTTACAATTTAAATGGTAATTTTTAAAAATAATTTTACTTTTTAATACAGGTATATGGCGTGTACCCACAAGAAGAGCAAATAGGGTCACCGCCCTTGGACATTTTATTTAAGATATGTACGCCACTGATCATTATCTACGCTATGAGTTCGTGTATAAGACGCAGGGAACAAAACACTATTAAATACTGTATTCGTAATATATTTATAGCTGTCGTGAAAATAAATTAAATCAGTTAACGTTATTAACCACACTAGAAATTCATTTGATTATACCGGTATATTCCAATAATTATACCGGCATACCAAATTGTTTTATACCGGTATATCAAGAAATTCGGTAACTTGTAGTTGGTACATAATATCATTATCACCTCTATAGTCCATACTTACTTGTTATCACACCGTACACATACCTTCAAATTTCGATGCAGTAGTCACTTGAATCTTCTATCTTTATTCTTCATAATTCAAAAATGTTAATGTGAAAAAATATAATGTAGAAAATAATTCAATCAAAAATGTTATGATAGGTTATTTTTTGATAATTTGATAAAAATATAAAACAGGGGAATGATCGCGATGGGAACATTAAGAAAGGAGGGAATTATACCGGTATAAAATATTTGACCCATGTCGTGAGATAGGTCAGAAAAACTATACCGGTGTAACAAAAATGTTGAACCGGTTAACCAACGAATTTTTTTATTTTATACCGGCATTATTTTCAAAAGGAAATTTATACCGGTATAACCAAACGAATTTCTAGACATAATGTAGAATTTAAACAAAAGGTACGCATTGTAGAAAAAAAAATTATGTGTTCTCATACCCAGTCGACATATTATGTATTATGTACTATTGATTAAGGGTTAGGAGGAGATTATCATACGTTTACAAATCTTGATATTAGTATTAAAATTAAACTAGTGTTAAAACAGGAAAATAACAAAGAACTATGAAAATGTAGGTGTAGATTTACATAAATGTATCAAAATTAATCGGTATCAGGAAGTACGTAAAGTATTATAATATAATAGTACTACATTACGAGTATACTGATTACTCAGTGTCGGCTAAATATTAATAAACAGTGGATAAGGTAAATAATATAAATTTGTTAAAAATACAAAGCTATTACACTAAGTAATAGCTTTGCTTTTTGATAATTAAATAATAATGGATTGTGGTCTACAACGAATATGCCGTATAAATAGATAAATCATATCCCAAAAGAACCTCTAGAGACCTTTTTGGTAGACTTAATGGGATATTTTCCACAGGTTAGGTATAAGTATATATAATGTATTTTGGCGTTAATGGATACTTTAGCTAAACACGTAAGACTATATGTAATTAGCGAGCTAATACAACAGCCATTACCAAGTAGTGAGTATTATAACAAAACAATTTATTCTCCGCGACGAAAGGACGTCTAAATACATTCTTACCGATAATGGTACGCCATAATGTGTTTAGGTAAGATTGTATAGAATGTCTAAACGATGAACAAAATTATCGTGAAAATTATTTTTTTCGAGATACTCGATATATTGGAACAACGAGAAATATGATCATTGAGCTTTTATAATTTTTATATATGAGTAATTAGGTGTAAAGTTCTTCAATTTTTTTTTTTTTAAAGTTGTTTCATTAATTTTATCTCTTTTCACCAGAACCGTAAGTAAGACTAACTCTAAGTAAGGGTGCATTACAGAAAATGGCCAAAAACCCACCATTCATAGGTAAGGTAGTAAGGCTGAAAAAATTATAAAATTGTGTAAGAGATAAGAATGAGATTTTTTTATCTAGCCAGAGACAACTGGAAATCCTTGTTATAGCTCTGCTTCTCACTGTGTACTATACAATATTTAAATAACTATATGGTAGGTCCATCGACTATTGATTTTCAAATAAAAACTCACATATTTTATGATTAAAACATAAAAACCTAATGAGTGTTTTTCTATAACTGTTATATTAAAAGTCGATGAGCTCATCGACCGACGACCGCAGACAAATATAGTATGCTCTATGCAGTCAGTCAATTCACAATCAAACACCGAGTTACCGAAAATTCTGACTACTAAGTTGATATTTTACATGTAATAATATATTATAAGCAACTTCCGACCGTTACTATCATAATATTATAACATAAAAGACTGTGTGGTACGGTTTGCAAACGATTCGTCGTTATCGATTGCCGTTTCACTGTTTGTTTTGATTGTCTTCCGCCACTGTTTCGTGAGCACGAAAACAATACAATATTACAGTATATTAGCTAATAATGATTTTGCATCGGACCACAATCTCCGGGATGATCGGAAGATCCGATTTCTAATACATCCGTGTATGTATTGTCATAATAATAATATAATATAGCATGCGTATATGTTATTAAACGAAACACAACAAAAATTATAAATGTGTGGGACTAGGGTGACGTACATGAACAAAAGCAGAAAATTATTCTCGCTGAAAGGTGACCGCTCTCAACCTGCTAGTATTTAATAATAATCATAATAGTTTATTTATTTACGAAAAATGCATTCCATTTATACATTAATAATAAAAAATTTCAAACATGATAATCAAATAAAAATAATATTACGAAGCAACAATATTAACCGAACTCTGCTCAGAATATTTTTTATTAGCAACGGTTATTGATTGCGTACGGATATACATTAAATTCCCGCTCTATCTTTCTAACTTCTCACCTACAAAAGTGGCCCAACCATCGTGTAAAGTATGTCCGTATATTTTTTATTTTTTACATTGCACAAAATAAGGAAAATAGTTCTCAACATTTTTAATAACATAAAAACAGATGATTGGGTCGGAAGTTGGAAATTCAAACCTTCTAAAGGTTTGAATATAATTTGCTTATCCTAAACAATAATTCTATTTGTATATGCACATTTTAACTTGGTTACTTACTTTTATAATTCTGTAAGGGCATTCAAAATGTGCTATTTTCGGTGAAAACATAAAATCTGATCGTAAAATGGCTGAAAAGGGGGTTGAAAGTTAAAACAACCAAAAGGCACTACTTAGATATACTTATATACACACCAATAATGTAAAAAATAAGGATCTCTGACTTCGTTTAGAGGATTTGAAGCCCTGTAGCGGTGTAAAAGGCTAAAATTACCCTCCTCTCGTTATCACGTGATAAAGTTTAATTTAAATCCAACTAACATTTTATCACCTTAAACCACCTATGAAAAGTCTCTACTAAAGTAGGTTGAGCTCTTTTGATCCTGAAGGACCCGCTAAAAATGTCCAAATATACTGGGAAAAAATAAATTACATATATATAACAGACACAATATAGTACAATATTTACAGTATTTATTTTCAGAAAAAAATCGACAATAACGATAACATTATACATTCTTTTTACAGTTGGGTAAAAAAAAGTAATAATGTACATTTATATTTTATAATATATTTGTGTATGCTGTGGGATTTGTCAAATCCTGCAGACACAAACTGCATATTTTATGTATATTAATATTGAAATATCAAATATTTAATTTTAAAAAGTGAATAAAATGAATAACAATACAATGTAAACACTAATTACATATTTGTATCGTTTGAATGAATCCCTTGGTCAACATGAGAGAAACACGTAACTCTCAGGGTCGATCTGACCCACCCGGATACCCGGCAATCGCCGGGAACCCTGAGATTTATTCTTAAAACAGGGGCCCCACGGGATCACGTCAATAGCAGAAATTATATCAGTTATTTTTGTAAAACATATAAATAAAAATAATGTTATTATAAACTTAGTTTTGAAACATGTTTAACGTGATACAATAAAAATAATCTAGAGCAATAGGTACTTTTGCTTTTCTATCTCCACATTATTTTTATTCTGATAATTATTATATTATTATGTTTATTTTATGTGATTATTATTATAAAAAGTCTATGTCGTATAGTATACTTTTTGTATAATTTATTTTATACAGTTAATAAAGTTGATATGGTGTTGCGATTTGACTCAGAAAAATACGTGATTGATCTTTATGGCGAATATCATGATCATTAATATGATGTACACCTCGTTCAATATTTTAATCGAATTTAGTAAATTGACAAATAATCTTAATACATACATGTGTGTTAACTACAGAATGAAAAAATAAATATAAAACAATGTATTTCGTGTATTCATACTATTAAAATTTCTATTAAGAGTTCGAGCGAAGCCAAAAAATGTATTTTAGTTGGTATTGAATTTGACTTTTATATTTTGTTATTTAGTGGCCCATTGAAAATATTTTCCCGGGAACGGAATCATGAGCTAGACCGATACTAGTAACCCTTTATAGTTTATTCTCATATAATGACTTTGTTTTATATAATGTAAATTTGTGCTTATATTAAAATAAATCACTAATAATATTAAATATTTTCAACTTGAAAACATGTTTGTATAAATAATATTATGTCAACATAAATTATCTCTAAATAAACGCTCTATTGTATGTAACCGAAAAAAAATGGAGAATTTAAATATATTTTATTTCTGAAAACCCGTTCTCGGAAAATTAAAAGAAAATTGTTGTTTTAGAAAAATTCGAAAAAAATACCGGACAAAACTGTTAACGTGGAAAAAATTAATAAAAAAACCACATCTATAATTAAATTATAACAATTATTTTAGTTTCAGAACGTAGAGAATAATGTATTAGTTTTACTACGATGTCTGTAAAGTTTTTTTTTTTCTGTAAACTCTTCTACCCGAATTCTTAAATATTATTAAATAACTAGTTACTATAAACGAGCAAACACAGTGATTCACTAAGCATAGGTAATGCAAACACAGACTGATAGATGGAACACGCCAACAGCACTATAAATGCAACAGTGTAACTATAAAAAAAAAAAATAGCTAGAAAACGTTATTATTTAGCTGTGTAGTGTATAATGTGCAATGGCGTAAATTGGCCTGTGAAAATATACCAGCACAATTTAAATACGATGGTGCAAACTTGAGTTAAAATAAGTTAAAAAACGTATTTTTTAGCAACACCAGAATATTTTGCAAATTTGTATATTCTGTATTTTATATTATTTAAGATTCTGAGCGGAACGATTGGTTTTACAATGACGTTATTTATTTTATTTTTTTTCTGCGAACAACTTTTCTACAAGAAATTTTGCTCCGATTTTCAATTGTAGCACCTTTTCTGAAAGGAAATTCGACTGGGGCGGTACTCTACGCCATTTTTTATCAGGGTTTTTCACAGTAAATGGAAAAAACGAAGGAAAATTTACGAAGTGTATTATTTTCAAATCGTAAATATTACGGTCTTTAAAAACATGTAAAACCTAACCCCGTTCCAAAACGGTTTTCGTTAGCAATGATTAATATTTGCGTACAGATATAGGTACCATATATACATTAAATTTCCCTTCTACCTTCTCAACTTCTCACCTACAATCACACCGTGTGAAATAGGTTTTTTTTTTTTTTAAACTTCTGTTTCAACAATACTTAAACATAAAAACAACAAAAAAAATGTCCGTAGTGATGTAATTTCAATAATAATTGGCAGCTACCATGAATAACAGTGTTGCACAAACAAAGGATTAAGTGTATATATATATATATATAAATATTATACAACAAGCTAAATCACGTGAATTTAATCCACTGGCATTATTTATCCGTCGCTATACTATACGAGCATAAATTATTAAGTTTTTTACAGTTCGAATAACACAGTATTGAAATTTGATTTTTGTAAGAGAAAAAAAAAATGTCATAAACGGAAATTAATTGTTTTTTTCAGGCGGGGATTTACCAAGAAAGTTGACGTATTGGTTGATTGGGAAATGAACGCACCACCGGAAATCGTCACCATTTCACGTCACTGGTATTGTGCATACGGTGAATTTGACTACAGATTAATTTCGAACAGTTGATTTCATTATTAGCCAATGGAAATCGCGTTACCTGGTTTTGTTTTGTTTTTTTTTTTTTTTTATTGTTATCATTATTTTTAGTTAGCCGATGGTTAGTGATTTATTTTAAACGCGCCGCTAAAGTATCCGTTACTGCTGGCTTGGCTGACGGGGCTAGTTGGGGAATTCAGCGGGGCATTGTGTATGACAACGGTCCCGAATTCGTCGGAGCCGTATCGGGCCCGGGCGACTGGGCGAGCGAGCGAGGGTAGGGAGGTTCGGTCGTCGGAAACGAGCGATTTACCCGATCATAATAATATATATATAGGTGTATGTGGGCATACTCGGCCGCGCGAGGGTTCACTCCGCGGGTCTTTGTTTTTAAGCGGCGTGGCGATAAAACGCGGTATTATTATTTATTTCTCCCCCCACCCACCACAACCACCACCACCACCACCACCACCCCCCCCCCCCC